>JANFOE010002347.1:0-347638 GCA_025667525.1 Glebionis coronaria
GAGAGTGAGAGAGAGACGGAGGTGAGAGGTGAGAGAGAGAGAGAGAGAGAGAGCGGAGAGGAGAGAGAAGAGAGAGAGAGAGAGAGAGAGAGAGAGAGAGAGAGAGAGAGAGATGAGGAGAGAGAGAGGAGAGAGAGAGAGAGAGAGAGAGAGAGAGAGAGAGCGAGAGAGAGAGAGAGAGAGAGAGAGAGAGAGAGAGAGTTGGGTTATTATAGTGTAGTAGCTTAAAGTTGTTAAAGTGTGAAGTAATCTTAGCCATTGATTTCATCAATTAACACGTGATATATTTTATATGAGGCACAAAACAATATATCTTATACATAAAAAAATTATATAGAAAGAACTAAAAATTTGATACGTAAAAATTTATCGTTGATACATATGATACATAGTTTTACTTCACAAAGTTTTATTAACATAAATAATCAATTTATTCGCAAATTCGTGATACACTATCAAAAATTACATGTGAGTTAACAAAGATTTGCAAAACTATGATAAACAACTAACACACGAGAAACTAGTAACATTTAAATATCGTGAACCAACTACTCCTACCACGAACAAAAACTTTCAAAAAAGCTCGTACACGAACCAAAAACTCAAAAATGAACCAAAATTAATCAATAAATGTGACATTTACCCATTTTTTATTTCTTCTCATTTTAACAACTTTAAGGACTTAGACCCATTTTATCTAAATATATATATATATATATATATATATATATATATATATATATATATATATATATATATATATTATATATATATATATATATATATATATATATAATATATATAGAAAATAACATAACCTTCCAAAAATGGAAAGGTTGTTCAAATCAACGATCGACAAACCCGCCACGAAAGAATCGTACACAATTTCCCCGGCAGCGGTGACAAAATTTGATTCGTCGAAAAATGCGTCGATGTATTTGAATTATACGTCATAGAGAAAGTTTTAGAAAATTACCTTTGGGAAAAGGTAATAATCTAGAACTCACTAAAGACGGTTTATTAAACACGAGTGTCTGATGTTCAACGCCGCACACCAATCTTTGAACGGATTGTCCGCAAACTGTTTTCCATTGTCCGAAATGATCTCTCCCGATAAACCAAAACGACATATGTGACAATCTAACATTTTCAGGTAGTGAAATATTTTCTCGTATAATATTTGAAACTTATTTTTGTGTTGGTTGACGAACTCACAATTTACGGATTTAATTTGGGCTTACGTGCAAAATTTGACGTCTTTTACGACTAAACCGGAAACCTTACGATTACGTATTTACGTTTTTGAACTCCGTTTTTGATGAGACAATTTTTATTGGATTCGTTTTGTGACGTTGATTCATAATTTATAAAAACGTTTTTCGTAAAACGACCCGAGGGCACGCAAATCGAGAAAACTAGAATCGAGAAATACCCGTAAACTAGTGAGATGGGACAAAACACATTGTCCCACCCCACTAGCATGGTTTGGACGGCAACTTGACACCACACAATGAGGTGGCATCAAGTTAGCTAACACATTCCATGTGTAAGCCATGCTTACATTTTAAGCCATTTTTCTCTTTACCACTTAACTCAAAACTAGCAACTTCTCATTCCATCTTTTCTCACATGCAAACCAACATCAAACCTCTCTCAAACCCCATCCCTTTGCCGTCCAAAATAAAACAACAAAACACCCCATTTGATCTCTTCTAGCCATGAACCACATGTTTACTAGCTCTATTAAGGAGTTCTCTTGAAGCCTTGATCATTTGGTGGCCATATTAACATCTTTGGAGGTGATTTGCTTGTGTCCTAGGGCTGATTTTCCAACCAATGTTCTTGATATTGATGGTCTTGGAGTTACTTGTTGTGTTCATCAAGTTCTTGTCTTCCAAAAACAAGAAAAACACTTGGTTGGTAAAGAAGATCATCCTCTCCATTTTTCTCTTTTTATTTTGTAAAGAACAAATGTATTTTCTTTCATTTTGTATATGTATATGATATATATATGATGATAAAAATGTTGTGTGGAGATCAAGTGTTGATAAATATGCTTAAAAATGTTAATAACTATAAGAAATGAGGCTAAAATCTTGATTGTTTAGTTGGCTGTGTAAAAACAGTAGATAACTAAAACAAGAACTGATAAAATTGCATGGTATGATCCATTTTACAGTAAGTACAAGATGTTATACACATGTGAGAGTTGGCCATGCAATGGAATCAAAATAATGAGTGAGATATGATCAAAACAAGTTAGGTGGTCTAATCTGAATAAGCAGTTTTGTAGGGACTGTTAAGGCATGATAAACTTAAAATGGGCAGTAGCTATAACTAAGTTATATGTAACACATAATATGAAGAACATGTCACCCAAAAATGAGCTTCTAATTCATTATATAACTCTAGATATGTTAAAAATGGTGAACATGAAGTTAAAAATCAGATTTTTGGAATTAATGTTTATTAATATTATATAAGCACTCACATTTTATTTTATAAAATGTAAAAATATAAACCCACTAACTTATAAAACTTATTTATATTAATATATAAAAGGTTAATTAAATGGATAAATTATATAAATGGTAATGAAATAATATTTATAAGTAATAAAAACTATAAACTTGATTTTTACGACTTTTTCGGCTATCGCCGTAAAATTAACGTTTTTCGCCAAATAAAACTTAGACGACCAAACCCGTCTAATGTAAAGTTTATAAAAGTCATATACTGATGTATAGGTAACTAATACAAGTAAAAACCGATAAAACCCGAAACTATAAGAAATACGGACATTTATGAGCTAACTAAACATATTGGACTAATAATTGGACTTAATAAGATAAAAACTTGTAAAAAGAACTTATTGGGCTTAACCCATTTGGGCCCAACATGAAAAGTATATATACTGATAATATAGGTATAAAAGGGATTAAAACAAGTTAAAGAACTTATAAAAGGCTTAATGGACTTAAAATAGGTAAATAGGTAAAACTAGCGAACTAGTAAGACGTTACCAAAACGTAAACGCTAAAATGAGTAAACAAGGATGTATAAACCCACTTGATCATCATCTTATGTACAAAATCATCATATATATATATATTGTTATTTTGATAAAAGTCATTGGACCGAGTCTAAGACCGATTATTATTTATATAGGTTTCCGTGACCGAAGCACGCCCGTAGCCGATAATCCGCCTTTCATTAACAACGTGAGTTCATAGCCTCGCACTCTTTTAAATGTTTTATAAAATGATTTGTAAACCCGCGAGGGAGATAACATGCTAGATTTTGATAAAAATAGAACACATGTAGTCCCGATTGTATGCTTAATGATATGGACCCGAATGATGCTATGACCCTATAAACGAGACTAAAAGGATTATTAGTAGTTAGGTTATGTCACTTAAAGTCCCATTAGCATGAATTGTGAGCTACCGGGATTTGGTAGACGCTTATGCATTTGATAGTACTATTTGGGGACGATCACTCCAGTTCGCGCCTTGACGGTTGATCCCCGTCGTACCACATTGATTGGTAAGCGAATTTATGTATGAGAAGATTCCATAGCATGATTTTTGTGACGACATGCTAACTTAGATGGGCAAATTGTTTGTCGGGTTCGCGGCCAGCTGTTTTCATAGTAAGGTAACAATGTCATGCGGCTAATAATAATCCTAAAACATAAATACAAAACGATAACGACGCTATTAACGATGAATATATTACCTATCATGGTAATATAGAGACTACGGTCTCATGGACGGTTTAAGATGTATGCTTGATTTATATATTGCCTGACTAGGAATATGAGGACTTACTTCCGATATTATACTTGTGTTCTGATTTTAAATGATTGTTTTATATAACGGTTTTTATTAAACTCTATGAATTCACTCGGCATTCGCTGATATGATTTTTGCATGTTTTTATCTCAGGTGCTTGAAGGTAATCCGGATGGAGATCGACTCTGATGGCCCACATAATATTAAAAATGTTCATTCGATATATGTTTTGTAAACTTAATGACCTGTATAATTTGGGACCTGTTGTACGCTTTTGAAACTTTTTATCGAATGAATGTATGTTAAACCTTGAACAACCATTTTTATGTGTTGTCTATGATTGGAGTTATTGTGCTATCCCGTAACACTCTGAAAGACCCTTCCGCTGTACTGATACGAAAAATGAGAGTGTTACAGTTTGGTACCAGAGCTCTCGTTATAGAGAACAAAAGATTTTAAAAACCAAGGTTTTGAACAAAACTTTTCAAAATCTTTTGACAATGAAAATTTGAGAAAATATTTGAAAAATCTTTTGACTATAACGGTGCCAGAGATCTCCGACGTTACCAACAAGCCCTATTGAGAAGATATATATTTTGATATATATAATTTAATTTATATATATGTATATATCGTGATTTCATTATGTAATTGTTTAACTAGTATGTTATCCTAATACGAGATATATATATAAATGCAGATTGTCATGGCTGACCCTAATATTCCTGTAGAAAACCATGCTATTCCTGAACCTAATATAGAAGATGATCCTTATTTAGACTTAGTAGATTATGATATCGATGATGAGGAGGAACCATTTGAGGATCCCGAGCCCGAGTTAGGACTAGGAGATCAGATTGCCCCTCAGGTTGATTTGGTAGAGAATGAGATTGAGAATGTGGATATTGAGAATGATAATGAGATTGGGTTAGATAATTTAGATGATGAGATTGACGACGAGGATGTCGAGGAGGATGTAGGTATAGATGTTGAGGTCGATGATGATGAGGAAGCCAAGCTTATTTATCCTTATGATGTCCCAGAGGGCGAGCTTTTGCCCCCACCAGTTTGTTTGTCTAATTCTGAGGTTGAGTTACCTAGGGATGAAATGTCTGAATCGTCTGAATCTGATTCTGAATCAGAGGAGGATGAGGATGATGATGCACCTGACGGTACGGATGGTATTGCTACTCGTAGATGTGAGATAGGAGAGTCGTCTAGTGCTCGAGAGGCTACTCATATTGATGGTCTTGCACCATGGGCCTTGAGACGTGATCTAGATGCTTCCCGTGTTAAGAGTTGTGTGATAGAGGTTGGATTAGGTGTTGTTCAGACTCAGGTTGCTTATTTGGAGTCGAAGACTAAGGTTGGTGAGAAAGTGCGGGAATTGCTTAGTTTGGATTTGAGTGATGTAGAACGTGGTTTGAATGAGGCTTTTAGGAGGTTATCGGTGTTGGAAAGTGGTGAGTATGCTGCTATGAAGAGAAAGGTAAATACTATGGAGATTCAGTTGAGTGTAGCTCGTGCGATGCGTGAGAAAGCTGAAAAGGAGTTGAATATATCTGTGGGATGGAATAGTAGATTTTATGCTGACATGGTTTAAAGAGGAGTAATCCGTAAGCGCCTAGCTGAAGATGTGTCTAGTGATCGTCCGACGAAGATTCAGAAGACGATGGATGATGGACCATCTAGCGGTTCTCTGTAGACCAGTCTGTATTTAGTAGTGACCTTTATATCTTTTGTGCTTTTGTAGCTTTGACTGAACCGACTTGTTAGTAGTAGTCTTGGCACGAATTTTGAGTGTATATAGTGCTAGAACTTTGATATGGGATGTAACTAAGACAATACTTTTGTTTCAGATCGAATGACATATGTATCTTGTCTTGAATTCCATATTGTGCTTTATTTGTATCTTGATTATGAACTCGATCCATATTATATGAATCCTTTGTTGGATGAATGCTTAATACTTTGAAATTGTGAAATTATAGAACTATGCCGCCCAAGAAGGCTGTGACTGAGGATGATGTACGTAGGATTATTACGGAGCAAGTTACCGCATCTAGACTCAATGGTTATGAACCATTATATCTAGGTTGATCATCATTCATATGATAACATAGCGGAATAGAACAATGATCATAACAAGGTGTTTAGGCACAAAAGACACGAATTAAACAAATGGGTTGCTCATTATAATAATAACAAACAACCACTAGACGTGTATACATTGAATCCCACGTCTAGTGCGACACACACTTTAGGTTTACATTGTGAATGAATGATATATAAAACCTATGACCCTTGGTTCCTTTTATAGTGTAAGGATTAGGGTTTACAAGAGATAAGGATGAATAAACAAGTAAATCTTCTATTTAAATAAACTTATGCAGAATATCTTTTGCATGTTTATCTAAATAGAAACTTCCATAAGCTTCTTTTGTCTACATTTTGTCAATGCTTGAATTGCATGTGACAATGCTTGAATTACTCTTGACAATGCTTGATTCCATCAACGCTTAAATAACTCTTGTCAACGCCTGGAATGCTCTTGTCAACGCCTAGACAAATACTTCACGTTTTCTTCATTTTTGAGTTTCTGCCACATCAACTTTTTGACCCAACAATCTTCCCCTAGTTGATAGTGGCAAAACTTCTATGTGTATCTCTTGTAAGTTGTACATGATCTTCAAGTTGCTTCCCCATAAGTATAGCACATATTCTTCCCCTTTTTGACACATCAATAGGGAATATGTGAAAGTATGCAATCTTGTAGATTCTCCAAAAGTAGGCTCTATGTAATGATCCTGAAGAAAAATAAATAAAGTATCTTTGATGTTGAAGTAAAATAACCCAATCTTATGTTCCATGTCTTGTTTATCCATGTGATGAAGAACTTATACCATGAAAAAATATAAGTAGACCTCGATCCCTTGTCAATATTCTCATCCTTTGTGAGACACTGAGCACGATAATGTAACTCCTTCAAGTGTTTATGACAAGTCTTCGTCACCATCCATGTAAGCACGAACAAGTTACCTTTAAAGTCAGTGAATGGTACGCCACGACTTTAAGATATGATAGAACACAACCTCGCGCAAATCTTCTTCAATCATCAATTTTACCATAAGAATTCTTCCCCTTAAGCTAACACTTATTCATGATGAATTTTAATGGAATAACACCTTCATACCATATGTAAAAGTCCAATGTGGATAACTCTTTCGCAAGGCTATCCCGATTACATAGTTTAAAATATCCATCAAATCCCACGAATAATTGCTAACTCGCGTTAAAATCATTAATCCATTTAAATATATCCGAGCCATAAATATCACCATGATATTCTGAATTAAAACGGAGATTCCATGTACCTTTGTGTGTATAATCCTCCTTTTTGTGTGCTTAAAACGTCCAATTTTCTCAAACAGCAGCAAACAGTGTGTTGTCCAATAACCAATTCTGTCCAATATCTTCATCAGATGCATTGTCCGATATTGGACGACACTTATCAGCGTTGAAATAGCATATATCGGACGACACTGTCAACCTATCAGTGTTGACTTATTTCTGTCAGCGTCGAAACCCTTCCTGTCAGCGCCAACATTACTCTTGTCAGCGTCAAACTCTGCTGACGTCATCTAGGACAATAAATTACGTCCAAAAGCTGTCATTCCTATTATCTCGTGATTTCTTTCCCACAAAATAACGTATATCACGTCTCATGATTCACGTAATATAGTCATAAATAAAAGTCAGCAAAATCAAATCGAGATTCTGATTTCTACGTGAATATAGCTTTCTGATTCTTGGCCAATCAGGTTTGAAGAATCGTGTGAACACCACCATGAATAACCAATCCGAATTGAAAGGCTTTAGTAATAACCCTTCGTGTGAACATAGAGAAGCTATAACCAATCATAGGTTTTCAATCGTGTGAACACATTAAACATGTAAATACATGTTCGTGTGAACACAAAATTTTCAACCAATAGGAACGAGGGATTCACAGGAATATCATAAGCTAGCATGTAGAGGATTAAAGTTTATAACGAATATCATATGGCCTTCTTGTTACCGTGTGAACGTAGGTCTCAGTCACGTTCTTCCAATTACACAGCAACGATTATTCTAGGGTTTATTCATAAAACCCTAAAACCAAACCTAGATCTAGGGTTTTGGATGAAACCCTAAAACTTTATCACCTCCAATTCGTCATAAAACATCAGATCTTCTGTTTATATGTAATGATCTAGGGTTTTCAGTAACCCTAAATCATGATTTCATGTGAATATAAAAATCTGAAAATCACCTCTGCTGCCAACTTCGACGCTTAATAACTTTTGCCTGGGGATAAAACTCGACAATCCCTCCGGTGGATGTTTAGATCTATGTATGTAGAACACACATAAAACATTTCGTGACGATCCAACGGTTCAATCAAAAGTTATGACCTTCTGAATACTGCTGCGCACACAAAAACGTCCAGAAAAACTCCATACGAATTTTTCTTCTCTTCACCATACACGAACACCTCGTCGGACCTAGATATCAAGAGCCTTAGGCTCTGATACCAATTGTGGTTCCCTATTGATCGTTAGACTCAATGGTTATGAACCATTATATCTAGGTTGATCATCATTCATATGATAACATAGCGGAATAGAACAATGATCATAACAAGGTGTTTAGGCACAAAAGACACGAATTAAACAAATGGGTTGCTCATTATAATAATAACAAACAACCACTAGACGTGTATACATTGAATCCCACGTCTAGTGCGACACACACTTTAGGTTTACATTGTGAATGAATGATATATAAAACCTATGACCCTTGGTTCCTTTTATAGTGTAAGGATTAGGGTTTACAAGAGATAAGGATGAATAAACAAGTAAATCTTCTATTTAAATAAACTTATGCAGAATATCTTTTGCATGTTTATCTAAAGAGAAACTTCCATAAGCTTCTTTTGTCTACATTTTGTCAATGCTTGAATTGCATGTGACAATGCTTGAATTACTCTTGACAATGCTTGATTCCATCAACGCTTAAATAACTCTTGTCAACGCCTGGAATGCTCTTGTCAACGCCTAGACAAATACTTCACGTTTTCTTCATTTTTGAGTTTCTGCCACATCAACTTTTTGACCCAACAGCAAATGCTAGAAATGAAGCTGGCGGTAGTGGAGCTGGCGGTAGTGGAGCTGGCGGTAGTGAAGCTGGCGGTAGTGGAGCTGGCGGTAGTGGAGCTGGCGGTAGTGGAGCTGGCGGTAGTGGAGCTGGCGGTAGTGGAATTGGCGGTACTAATGTGAATGTGAATGCTAATAATGTGAATGCTAATGCTGGAGGAAATGTAGGAGGACTTGGAACTAATGCACCTGAAGTTGGTGGCTGTACTTATGTGACGTTCATGAAGTGTGAACCTCTACGTTTTAATGGAACTGAAGGTGCTGTAGGATTAAGCCAGTGGATCGAGAAGATTGAATCGGTGTTTCGGATTAGTAAGTGTAAGGAGGTGATGAGACGGCTTTTATACATGGTCTCATCGTTCTTTTTGGACTTAAAATGCATTAAATATCATCAAAATACCCAAATATATGCTTGTGTTTGTTGCTTGTGTATTTTAGGTACGGGTATTGAGAAAATGACAAAAGATCACAAGAATCACGCAAAAACGAACACGGGAAACGAAGCCGCACGATGAACCAAGCCCTAGTGAGGAATTTTCCAAAGAAAACCCTTGAAGATTTGAAGAATGTTGAAGATTAATCCTCCAAGTTTGAAGAATTGACACTTTATACCCTTGTATCTTCATAATTACAAGTTTGGTCCCTAAAGTTTGTCAAAATTACAAAAAGGACCCTTAACTTTGAAGAATTGGCAAATTTAGTCCCTCATCAAATCTAAATTGTCAAATATGGTCCTCCAAGAAGTCAACCAACAAGTCAAAGCCTTGAAGTTTGAAGATATGGCAAAATCAGTCCTTGGAAAATGAAGAAGTTGCATAAATGGTCCTTGTTTCAAGTTTACAAAAACATTGTGCCAAAAATGTCAAGTGTTGAAAGTCAAATACAAAGGAAATGGGATTTGTAAGCTGAAAATACAAAATGAAGAGAAAAGAAAACATGAGGGGGCAATCTTGGGAGACAACCAAACTTCACCAGCCAACCCCCATCTGACACGTCATCCCTGCCAGTCCACCAAGCCAACTCAACCAGTCCATAACCTTTTTTTGACCCTATCACAAACCCCTTTTGAACCCTTATTAAATTAAACTTGTTTATTTACAAAAGAGGTGGTAAACACGTTTTTTAAAAACATAACCCACCCAAATGGATTTAAACATACCTGTTCATCACCACTTAACCCATAAACCCTAAATTTGATTAACACCCAAATCAAGGGGTTAATCCCCCAAAGTGTGCAGATTGCTGATTCCCTCTTGTCTCATTCAAACCCACCTCCCAAAACCTTTCCCTCTCACCTTATGGGACCCCCACGTGGCTCCCCTGCTACTCCAAGACAAAGTCTTGCCAGCAAATCGACACCCCTAAGCAATTTCGTGCTCCCAACGTTTTGATAAACGGCCAAGATCAAACAGTACACTGATAACATCACATGGGAGCCTCCTATCAACTTTCAAAATCGGCATCTTCAAAAGGATATCCGAATATCCTCCAAGGGCACAATTGGGAATTCAGGATTAGGGTTTCCATCTTCTAGAATTGTAAGCCTGTCTATAAAGGCATTAGGTTTTTATCATTTTCTTTTTGTCTCAGTTTTTTATAAAAAGCTTGTAACTTTTTTTTAATGGAATGAAAAAAGTGTTTTGTTTTTAAAATTTTCTGAGTACCATTTACTTTCAGTTTTAATTTACTTTAAGTTCAAGTTTTAAAGAGTTTGTGTAAGTTTTTTAAGGAAGAAAAAGAGAAAACGAAATACATATGCTTTGTGCTTGTTTTTTTCTGTTTTTCTAATTTGCAGGTTTAAGTTGTTTATTAATTAAAGTTCAGCATCAACCCGAGTTGATTGGAGGTGAATTATACATTCACAAGGTTCTTGGATGTAAGAACCTAAGGTATCCCCTCTTTCCTTTGAAAAATTTCATAAAAATTGTGAGTTTATGTGCTCTTTGTTTGGAAGGTGTTAAAAGTGTGAAAATTTGCTTTGTTTTGTGTTATTATGCCATGATATGCATGTTGGGTGCCAATTTAATCCGTTTGTTTATGTTTTAAAAGGTTTTGATTTGAAAAATTTTTGATAACAGAAACTTAAGGGGTGTTTGGAAACGTGTATTAGCAGGGTAGATTTTCAATTCATGCTTTGAAAAAGAGTTAAAAGTTATTGGTAATAGTTGATACAAGTTTGTTAGCAGTTATAAGTTAGATTGGTGCAAGATTTGAGTAAGTTTGGGTGTTTTAAAAAGAAAATAGCATAGAAATCTGCAAGGTTCATTTTGTAGCTTATTTTGTGAGATTTTTATGTTGGATCTTGTAAATCTGCTTAAGTGTAGGGTAATTTTAGGATTGGTTTGGTTTGTATGCTAGTTATTAGGTTTGTGTGCAAAATTTCAGGCTTTAAAACCTACAATTGTGCAATCTGTTAGCTCTAAAAGTCCACCAGTCCTAGCTAATTTATCACAGAAACATTCATGTGCCTTTTATGCTTGTTTTTTTTTTTTTGATTGAATTGTGTGCTAGGTGTCCTATCTCTTGTGTGTTTTGACTCCTTGTGCTCAGAAAGAGCACAAGGGTGCCTTTGTACCAAACAAATCACCACAAAAACACAACACCAAGTCCTCTTGGTTTCTCATACTTGTTCATCAGTAGAACTGCAGACCTGGACACGTTTTTTTTCTTTTATCTTGATTAATCAGTGTTAAAAGTGAAAAAGGATTGTGTTTAGAAGCTTATAAGTGTAACTGTTTGAGTTTTAAAAAAAAAAAAAAAAAAAAGAAAAAATTTTACAAAAACCACTAGCCTGGCTTCGAACCCCTGACCTCTCGTTGGAGGGTTCAAGGCTCTTACCAGTGTGCTAGCTTTCATCTTGTGTAAAGAGACACAAGGTTTAATACTTAAGGAGTGTTTGAGTTAGGCTTATTTAATTAAGCCGTGAGCTTATAAGCTCTTTTCAGCTTATTGGTTTGACTTATTTGGTTTTTCTCATTTTTCTTAGGTTAGTTATAGGTTTATAGATTTTTCAGAGCAAACAGTGCATTTTTCCCTTTATTATTTTATTTGTTAGGAATATTTCAAGTTTAAATTTTAGAAAGTCTTTTAAAAATAGTAAACAGTAATTTAAAAATACAAAAAAATAGTTTTTAGGTTTTAATTCTTATTTTTGAGGTTTACATATAAAAAAGTTTTCAAACCCTTTAATTTTTAATTTTATTTAATTTTAGGATTTTTAAGCAACTTTAAAAATTAATATAAAATTAATCAATAGGTTTCAGAAAATTTGGTTTGCATTTTTTTCTAGTTACAATATTTAGGATTTTTGAGAATTTTTTAGAATTTATTTGAGGACTTTTTATTTTTTAGAATATTTTAATATTATTTTATTCATTAAAATTCAAAGTTTTATTTTTAACTTTTTTTCATTTTTCCTAGATTCTAGACATTAAAATAGGAACTTTGTCACTTTCCAATTAATTTTTAGGCTTTTCAATTAATTTTTAGAATTAATTTAAGATTTAATACATTTTAATAGTTTTTTAGTGTTTAAAAATAGTTTAATTTGGTTTTAAAATTTTTAAAAATAGTTTTTAGCTTAATTAGGATATTTTTGAGGTTTACAAATTATAAAATCTTGTTTAGGGCTTTTTAATAATTAAAAGTGATTTTTAGGGCTTTAATTAGCATTAAAAAGTCATTATTTAATTAATTAAAAGGTTTTAGCAAGTTTGGATTTTTTGTAAACTCTTAGAATATTATTTGGGATTTTTAGGAATTTTTAGGAATTTTTAGGTTAAAATTTTAATTTTTGTCGTTTTTACGGTTTTACGTTTACGCCTTTTTCGTCGTAGTTTAATTAGTTTTCGTAACCGTCAATTCTTTCCTTTCTCATTTCTTTTTCAATCAATATAATCTCAAACAAAAATCAACTCTCAACACAACGCACTTGCCTCCTCGAGAACGAACTCACCTAGGGTCTTTCACACACGGTTTTCCTAAATCGTCGTGCACTTGCCCTATTTTAGTTGCTTACTTTTTCCTAAAGGTAAGTTGACTAAACTTACAACAATCATTTTGGCGCCGCTGCCGGGGAGGCGTGTTGTGTTTGATTTGAACAATTGTTGTTTTTCATATTAGCCATAAAAGTATTTGTATTAATAGCACTCTATTAATACGTATTATCGTTTTTTCGATTTTTGTGTGAATATTATTACTATATTGTATACGTAGAACAATAAATTTACAAGTACTCCAAATACGTGAGCAATCACAACCTTGACTTGGGAGGTCATTACCCAATCATTGTATTCGAATCTCAAACCAAAGAAAAAGGCAAAAATAGATAAATACTTTCGTGAAGCTTGAATTTGATAATACAAACTATAAGGTGGGTATAAGGCGGTTGTATTTCACGACCTAAAGGAAAAAGGCTCTTAAGTGCTTCGCGCCGCCTCGTTTCCTCCGCTTGCTTGTGCGTATTTGATTTTGAGAGTGAATCGAGGGTTTTGCCGCCCAAAGTATTACTAAGTATCATATATATTTTCTTGGTTTCATTTGATTAAACCCTCTTGAACGATTTGGTGTTCCACCATCGTTCTAAAGTCATCGAAGGCGTTCACTCCACGTGTTCGTTTTCATTCCTTGAGGCTTCGTTAATCAAGAGATTTGATTAGTGAGGAGATTTGTAGATTTTGGTCTACTTAATACATTCCAAAAAAATCCAAAAAAGTTAAAAACAATCAAAAACCAAAAAAATTTAAAAAATACAAAATACCAAAAAGAATCTTCTTTGCTCGCCTTCTCGTTGTACGTGACGTTTATGCAAACTCGCTCTAAAGCAAGACGTGCTCGTAAACGAAGAAACAAATCACTCACTCCTACTAGTGAGGACTCTCCTATTGACGAACCCATTGTAGTGAAAGAAGCACCCATGGCTAATCGAACTATGATGGAGTTGCTTCAAGCACCCACCGAGGGTTATGGAGAAGCGATTGTGATTCCCGCTATCCTTGCGGAGAATTTTGAGGTTAAGACGGGTTTGTTGTCCATGATTCAAAACAACAAGTTTCGAGGGGACGAAAAGGACAACCCGCATAACCACATTCGCCAATTTAATCGTCTCACCGCCACATGCAAGTTTAAGGATGTTTCAAACGACTCGATTAAGATGATGCTTTTTCCGTATTCCTTAGCGGGGCCCGCAAAAATTTGGTTAGAGAAAGAGCCACCCAATTCTATATTGACGTGGAAGGATCTCGTTTCAAAATTCGTGAACCAATTTTTTCCGCCCTCTAAGACTACGCACTTGAAAAACGAGATTTCAAAGTTTTCGCAAGAGTATAATGAGAGTTTTTAAACGGCTTGGAATAGGTTTAAAGAAATGTTGCACGAATGTCCTCATCATGGTTTTTCCGACTTACATCAAATAGACACGTTTTACAATGGCTTGAACGATCATGAGCGTGATTATCTTAATGCCGCCGCGGGTGGTAATTTCTTGTGTAAGACGGTCGAGGAAGCATTGGTAATTATTGAGAATAGGTCTAAGGTGTATAGTCCTCGTAGCACGTCGAGTGTTCGTAAGGCTTCGTCTTCATCTTCACCTAGTTTGTCACACACCGTTGATGCTTGCCAAGTCGAGGCTAATTTGGAGAACAAAATTTTTGATATAGTGAAAGGCTTGTTAGTTGAGTTTAAAGTTGGTGAACAACCCGCTCCCGCTACAATTAAAGCGGTTGAGGTTTCTTGTATGTATTGTGGTGGAGCTCACGATTATTCCGAGTGCATTACCAACGGTGGTAACACTTCGAGTGCCTTCGCGGCCGCGTGAACTTATAACCAAAACGGTCAAGTTCCTCGCACTAATCAATTGACTCCACCGGGTTTTTCACCAAATCAAAATGCTAACAATTATCGAAACAATCAAGTTGGTTACCAAAGCAATCAAAGGAACAATTATAAGGGTAATAACAACTATGGGAATCAAGGGAGTAGTAGTAGTAGCCAATTGCAAAATCAAAATCAAAACCGTAATTTTCAAAATGCAAGTCAAGCTCTTCAAAATAACAAAGAACTTCCATTGGAATTTTTGAATTACACTACTTCAAATGATAAGATTATGGAAAACATTCAAGAGCAAATGGCTAATCAAGCTAAGGAGACGGCTAAGAATGCAAAGGAGTTAGCTAATTTCATTAAGGAAAATCTAGCCATGAGAAATGAATTGAAAAATGATTCTGCTAACCAAATTCGAGGTCAAAACAACAAGATAGAGCAAAGTCATGCTAGGCTTGAACAAAGAATTGACCAAAAAGCCGCTAGCCAAGATGTGAAGTTTAATAATTTTGATGCTAAGCTTAATGCAATTTTAGAATGCGTAATGGTGAACAAAGCCTCTACTAAGGGTAGTTTGCCTAGTAACACCGTTTCAAACCCGAAGGGAGAGATGAAAGTGATTACCACACGTAGTGGTAAGGCACTTAAAGAACCGACTCCTCAACCAATTACTCCAACGGTGGAGGAAATTGAGGAAGAACCCGAGGTGGTGGTAGAAGAGGAGCATATTTCAAGCCCACAAAGTACCGCTCATGCCACACCTACGGTTGACCCATCACCCATATTGGAACCCGAGATTCCAAAGGCTATGCCTATGCCCCAACCCACACCACCCTTGCCTTACCCATCGAGACTTAGGAAGGAGAAACGACAAGAGCGCGACAACTATCAATTTGAGCTTTTTATGAAAATGTTTCGTGATTTGCACTTTAATATAAGTTTCGCCGATGCCTTGGTCATGATGCCTCGATTTGCCGCTAACTTTAAGAGTATGTTGAACAACAAGGAGAAACTACACCAAATGTCTAGTTGTTCGTCGGTTTATCTTAATCGCATACCTCAAAAAGTCGGTGATCCCGGTAAATTTTTGATCCCTTGTGCAATTCAAGATATGGAAGAATGCTATGCCTTGGCCGATCTTGGTGCTAGCATTAACTTGATGCCACTTGCAATCTACAAGTCGCTCAATCTTCCTAATCTTACTCCTTCACGAATGTCTATTGAGTTGGCCGACCATTCCACGATTCTTGCATGTGGTTTGGCGGAAGACGTTTTTGTGAAAGTGGGGAAGTTCTACTATCCCGTAGACTTTATTGTTGTTGACATCCCCACGGATCCTCAAGTTCCTCTTATTTTAGGTCGTTCGTTTTTAGATACGTCTATGGCTTTGATCGATGTGCATGCTAGAAAGATCACCTTACGTTTCAACGACGAGGAACTTGTTATAAACGCAACTCAAAATTCTCAACTTTCTCATGTCTATTCCGTTGCTACCATAAACCTCGTTGATATGATCGACGTGGTTTGCGAGGAATTTTCACAAGAAGTTTTAGGGTTTGGTGATGAAGAAACTAGTGGCAATCCCACTATGTTAGATCCAATTCTTGATAATTCGACACCAACCTTCACTCCTTTCGAAGGTGGTGGTTTTACGTTGGAAGAATTCGATGTTCCACGTACTTGTGACGAAGACCTCGACAACTATGAGGACTTCTCGATTATCAAGGATTTTCTCAACGATTTCCCATTTCCTCCACCCGAGGAGGTTATGAGTATCGAGCCCAAATCTTCACTTGAGGAACCACCTATTCTCGAGTTGAAAGATTTACCTCCTCACCTCGAGTATGTCTATTTGGAGGAGGACGACAAGTTGCCGGTTATTATTGCGAAGGAACTTTCGAATGATGAAAAAACCGCACTTGTTGATGTTCTTAAGGACCACAAAGGGGCGATTGCGTGGAAGTTATCCGACATTAAGGGAATCGATCCCAAATTTTGTACACACAAAATATTAATGGAGGAAGATTTCAAGCCAACAATCCAAAGTCAAAGGAGGGTGAACCCGAAAATTCATGACGTCATCAAAAAGGAGGTCCTTAAACTCCTTGACGCGGGAATGATTTACCCTATTTCCGATAGCCCTTGGGTGAGTCCTATTCATTGTGTCCCTAAAAAGGGAGGGATGACCGTTGTGCCAAACGATGCCAACGAGTTAATTCCCACAAGACTCGTGACCGGATGGAGAGTGTGCATTGACTATCGTAAGTTGAATGAAGCCACTCGAAAAGACCATTTTCCCTTGCCCTTCATGGACCAAATGTTGGAGCGTCTTGCGGGAAACGATTTCTATTGCTTTTTAGATGGTTTTTCCGGTTACTTCCAAATTCCCATCGATCCTCGTGATCAAGAAAAAACTACGTTTACGTGTCCATATGGAACGTTTGCCTATCGTAGAATGCCATTCGGACTTTGTAATGCACCGGGAACTTTTCAACGATGCATGATGGCTATTTTTCATGATATGATCGAGAAGACGATGGAAGTTTTCATGGATGACTTTTCCGTGTTTGGTGATTCCTTTACTTCGTGTTTGTCGAACCTTGAGAGAATGTTAAAACGTTGTGAGGAAACCAACCTTGTGCTCAATTGGGAAAAGTGTCATTTTATGGTTAGAAGTGGAATCGTCTTAGGGCACAAGGTCTCGAAAGCGGGGATTGAGGTAGATCAAGCTAAGGTAGACGTCATCGCCAAATTACCTCATCCCAAAACCGTCAAGGGAGTTAGGAGTTTCCTAGGCCACGCGGGCTTTTATCGACGATTCATCAAGGACTTCTCGAAGATTTCTCGACCCATTACACATCTTCTTGAAAAAGAAGCACGTTTTGTCTTTGACGAAGATTGTGTACGAGCCTTTGAGATCCTTAAAAGGAAACTTACCGAAGCTCCCATTCTTGTTGCTCCAAATTGGAACCTCCCCTTTGAACTTATGTGTGATGCAAGTGATTACGCTATAGGGGCCGTTTTGGGGCAACGTCATGATAAGCATTTCTTGCCTATCCACTATGCTAGCAAGACGATGACCGAGGCTCAACTTAAATACACTACAACGGAAAAGGAGTTCCTTGCCGTGGTGTATGCATTTGAGAAATTCCGACCTTATCTCGTCTTGACAAAATGCATAGTGTATACGGACCATTCGGCTATCAAGTATCTCATGGCTAAACAAGATGCAAAGCCGAGATTACTTCGTTGGATTCTCCTCCTTCAAGAATTTGATCACAAAATCGTTGACAAAAAAGGAGCCGAGAATCTAGCGGCCGATCATCTCTCTCGTTTGGAAGATCCTCACCAAAGTGTTTACGAGCCTAAGGAAATCACCGAAACATTTCCGCTCGAGACACTTGGTGTAGTGAATTCTAAGCTTGATTCCTCTACCCCATGGTTTGCGGATTTTGCAAATTACCATGCGGGTAACTTCATCATTAAGGGTATGACAACTCAAGAAAAACGAAAATTCTTTCGTGATGTCAAGTTCTATTTTTGGAACGACCCTTACTTGTTTCGAACGTGTGCGGGTCAAATCATCCGCCGTTGTGTATTTGGCACCGAAGCTTCTAACATCCTTAGAGCTTGCCATGAGGGACCCACGGGTGGTCACCACGGTGCTAATCTCACGGCTAAAAAGGTGTTTGATGCTGGCTTCTTTTGGCCTACTATTTACCGAGATGCACAAGATCTTGTGAAGTCTTGTGATTCATGCCAACGACAAGGAAAAACCTCACAAAAAGATGAAATGCCACAAAATATCATTCAAGTATGTGAGATCTTTGACGTTTGGGGCATAGACTTTATGGGGCCGTTCCCATCATCTCGTGGTAATAAGTACATTCTCGTTGCGGTTGACTACCTTTCTAAGTGGGTGGAGGCGAAGGCCTTGCCCACCAATGATGCTCGTGTGGTAGTCAAGTTCTTGAAAAGTTTGTTTGCTAGGTTTGGAACCCCTCGTGCTATCATAAGCGATCGTGTAACCCATTTTTGTAATGACCAATTCGAAAGGGTTCTAAGGAAATATGGGGTTACACATCGTCTTTCTACGGCTTATCACCCACAAACGAGTGGGCAAGTCGAGGTTTCAAACCGAGCATTGAAGAGGATCTTGGAGAGATCCGTGGGAGAAAACCGACAATCTTGGTCGGATAAGTTAGACGATGCTTTATGGGCCTTTAGGACCGCTCATAAGACACCCATTGGGTGCACTCCCTATAAGCTTGTGTATGGAAAGAATTGTCATTTGCCTATCGAGTTAGAACACAAGGCTTATTGGGCCCTAAAGCATTGTAATGATGACATGGAGACCGCGGGAAAACACCGGAAAATGCAACTAAATGAATTGGATGAATTAAGGGATATTGCTTATGAAAATTCATTGATTTACAAAGAGAAAACTAAAAAGTTGCATGATTCAAAAATTAAAAACCGGGTTTTTAACATTGGGGATCAAGTATTGCTTTTTAATTCAAGATTGAAAATATTTTCCGGTAAATTGAAATCCCGTTGGTCCGGTCCATTCACCGTGACTCAAGTGTTTCCTTATGGGACCATCGAGCTAGCTCAAGATGATGGTCCTAACTTCAAGGTGAATGGACATAGGTTGAAGCACTACTTTGGTGGGGAAGTTCCATCCTTGAACTACCTCGACCAAGTCACCTTCCCCAATGATAATTAGTATTGAGGGGATCGAGTCGAGCTCATGACTCGGTAATCAAAAACGAGGTGCCTCGTGGGGGAGTCCCATGCTTATCCTATGTACATATTATCGCTTTCTTAGTCTAATGTAGCTTACGTGTGGGGATTCGTGCCCTTCCAACCTTTGTTCCGTGGTTGTTTGTGATATGTGGTTTTTAGATCATGATCTTCACGATTTGAGCCTCTCGTGTTCATTTTATGGGAGCACTCGATCATTTGCTTTGGAGACATTTCTCAATATCCATGATATATCCTTTTGATGTTCTAACCTTAGGTTTTTAGCACACTTCATAAACGGCTATTAATTTAATGGTTAAACCCTTTCCATGCTAGATTAGGCATTCGACTACGTCTCTAGTATGGGGGTGTTTGCACCCCTAGACTCGAAACATTGAGGACAATGTTTAACTTTAGTATGGGGGGGGGGGGGTGAATAGATACTTGCCTTGCCAAACCTTCATGCTTTCCAAAGTTTATCGTTTTGTTTATCATTTTGTTGCAAAATAAGGCTAAAAATGGCCAAATTTTAAATTTTTCTCATGTTTTATAAGTGTTTGAAGACACGAATGTATATTTTCCGATGGCGAGAATAAGAGTAATTTTTTACTCGACCGTGCGTGTTGAGCACTTAGCTTTGATTCCTTAACTACATTAGGCTAAGTCTCTTAAATGAGGACGAGAAATGATAGAGTTAATTATAAGTTACTATGCTAAACGTAGAGTACTCGTATTCTTTCAAAAACTCATGTGTTCTCGTTGTTTGCTTATTCTCCCTTCGCATGTAAATATTTTTTGCTTAATAAATATTGACTTAGCGGTTTAGTTTTGATTGTTGGGTTTCTAGTCTTTTCTAGTAGCTTCCGTGTAATTAAATTGGGAAGACATTAAGATATCGCCAGCGTCACGGTTTTGAAGTATTGGCACCCTAATAATCGAAAGCTTCACCCAATAATAAGATTTCAAGTGCTCACCTAAATCAAGCAAACAATTTGAAGCCCCACAAGGCCTAAAATCTATGCAAAATTGAAAGTGAATCAAGCCTTAATCTTCGAAGCTTTGAAGATCCAAAATTCGCTTTTGCGTGAGGATATACGTCTTTGGCTAATAAAACCACCGATGAGGCGGATAATAAAAGGCAAGGCAAGACCGAAGTCATAATAAAAGCTTCATGGCGAAGTTGAATAAAAGATGGAGGTAAACCAAAGATAATAAGGCCCTTCCGTTAGGGGGCATATAAAAGTCTTGGTAATAAGTCTCATGTTCAAAACCGTTATAAAACCGTGTTTATCGATTCTTCTTGTCAACTTAATTTTTTAACATCGTCGTCTATTAGGAGGGGTTATTGATTTGATGGTCTTAGTTACACCGTTAGGACTCTATTTTTAGACCTAAATCTCTATTATCGCATAAGTCAAACAATGTATCCTCGTGAAACATTCAAGACATCATAAAATATAAGAGATACAACTTAGGAATAATGGGAGAATAAGTACGTGATTAGGGTATATGAGTAGTGTTAGCATTACTAACTTATAATGACAATGATCTCGTTACACGCTTAGCATGGAATTGAAGTGAAAATCGAGGACGATGAAATTATTTCTAACGAAGCATTCACGTGTTCTTATTCTATGAACCTAAACGTCCCATTTTGCGATGAAAATCATACATTATGTCTATAACACAAGTAGTATTAGTAGTAGTAGTGTAGCTAGTTTATCATTTCAATAAAGTGAATAAAATGAATTTTGGAGATGCTACGATACTTTATTCTAGCATTGCGTGAGGGCACGGCAATGGTTTAGTATGGGGGAGTGATGAGACGGCTTTTATACATGGTCTCATCGTTCTTTTTGGACTTAAAATGCATTAAATATCATCAAAATACCCAAATATATGCTTGTGTTTGTTGCTTGTGTATTTTAGGTACGGGTATTGAGAAAATGACAAAAGATCACAAGAATCACGCAAAAACGAACACGGGAAACGAAGCCGCACGATGAACCAAGCCCTAGTGAGGAATTTTCCAAAGAAAACCCTTGAAGATTTGAAGAATGTTGAAGATTAATCCTCCAAGTTTGAAGAATTGACACTTTATACCCTTGTATCTTCATAATTACAAGTTTGGTCCCTAAAGTTTGTCAAAATTACAAAAAGGACCCTTAACTTTGAAGAATTGGCAAATTTAGTCCCTCATCAAATCTAAATTGTCAAATATGGTCCTCCAAGAAGTCAACCAACAAGTCAAAGCCTTGAAGTTTGAAGATATGGCAAAATCAGTCCTTGGAAAATGAAGAAGTTGCATAAATGGTCCTTGTTTCAAGTTTACAAAAACATTGTGCCAAAAATGTCAAGTGTTGAAAGTCAAATACAAAGGAAATGGGATTTGTAAGCTGAAAATACAAAATGAAGAGAAAAGAAAACATGAGGGGGCAATCTTGGGAGACAACCAAACTTCACCAGCCAACCCCCATCTGACACGTCATCCCTGCCAGTCCACCAAGCCAACTCAACCAGTCCATAACCTTTTTTTGACCCTATCACAAACCCCTTTTGAACCCTTATTAAATTAAACTTGTTTATTTACAAAAGAGGTGGTAAACACGTTTTTTAAAAACATAACCCACCCAAATGGATTTAAACATACCTGTTCATCACCACTTAACCCATAAACCCTAAATTTGATTAACACCCAAATCAAGGGGTTAATCCCCCAAAGTGTGCAGATTGCTGATTCCCTCTTGTCTCATTCAAACCCACCTCCCAAAACCTTTCCCTCTCACCTTATGGGACCCCCACGTGGCTCCCCTGCTACTCCAAGACAAAGTCTTGCCAGCAAATCGACACCCCTAAGCAATTTCGTGCTCCCAACGTTTTGATAAACGGCCAAGATCAAACAGTACACTGATAACATCACATGGGAGCCTCCTATCAACTTTCAAAATCGGCATCTTCAAAAGGATATCCGAATATCCTCCAAGGGCACAATTGGGAATTCAGGATTAGGGTTTCCATCTTCTAGAATTGTAAGCCTGTCTATAAAGGCATTAGGTTTTTATCATTTTCTTTTTGTCTCAGTTTTTTATAAAAAGCTTGTAACTTTTTTTTAATGGAATGAAAAAAGTGTTTTGTTTTTAAAATTTTCTGAGTACCATTTACTTTCAGTTTTAATTTACTTTAAGTTCAAGTTTTAAAGAGTTTGTGTAAGTTTTTTAAGGAAGAAAAAGAGAAAACGAAATACATATGCTTTGTGCTTGTTTTTTTCTGTTTTTCTAATTTGCAGGTTTAAGTTGTTTATTAATTAAAGTTCAGCATCAACCCGAGTTGATTGGAGGTGAATTATACATTCACAAGGTTCTTGGATGTAAGAACCTAAGGTATCCCCTCTTTCCTTTGAAAAATTTCATAAAAATTGTGAGTTTATGTGCTCTTTGTTTGGAAGGTGTTAAAAGTGTGAAAATTTGCTTTGTTTTGTGTTATTATGCCATGATATGCATGTTGGGTGCCAATTTAATCCGTTTGTTTATGTTTTAAAAGGTTTTGATTTGAAAAATTTTTGATAACAGAAACTTAAGGGGTGTTTGGAAACGTGTATTAGCAGGGTAGATTTTCAATTCATGCTTTGAAAAAGAGTTAAAAGTTATTGGTAATAGTTGATACAAGTTTGTTAGCAGTTATAAGTTAGATTGGTGCAAGATTTGAGTAAGTTTGGGTGTTTTAAAAAGAAAATAGCATAGAAATCTGCAAGGTTCATTTTGTAGCTTATTTTGTGAGATTTTTATGCTGGATCTTGTAAATCTGCTTAAGTGTAGGGTAATTTTAGGATTGGTTTGGTTTGTATGCTAGTTATTAGGTTTGTGTGCAAAATTTCAGGCTTTAAAACCTACAATTGTGCAATCTGTTAGCTCTAAAAGTCCACCAGTCCTAGCTAATTTATCACAGAAACATTCATGTGCCTTTTATGCTTGTTTTTTTTTTTGATTGAATTGTGTGCTAGGTGTCCTATCTCTTGTGTGTTTTGACTCCTTGTGCTCAGAAAGAGCACAAGGGTGCCTTTGTACCAAACAAATCACCACAAAAACACAACACCAAGTCCTCTTGGTTTCTCATACTTGTTCATCAGTAGAACTGCAGACCTGGACACGTTTTTTTTCTTTTATCTTGATTAATCAGTGTTAAAAGTGAAAAAGGATTGTGTTTAGAAGCTTATAAGTGTAACTGTTTGAGTTTTAAAAAAAAAAAAAAAAAAAAGAAAAATTTTTACAAAAACCACTAGCCTGGCTTCGAACCCCTGACCTCTCGTTGGAGGGTTCAAGGCTCTTACCAGTGTGCTAGCTTTCATCTTGTGTAAAGAGACACAAGGTTTAATACTTAAGGAGTGTTTGAGTTAGGCTTATTTAATTAAGCCGTGAGCTTATAAGCTCTTTTCAGCTTATTGGTTTGACTTATTTGGTTTTTCTCATTTTTCTTAGGTTAGTTATAGGTTTATAGATTTTTCAGAGCAAACAGTGCATTTTTCCCTTTATTATTTTATTTGTTAGGAATATTTCAAGTTTAAATTTTAGAAAGTCTTTTAAAAATAGTAAACAGTAATTTAAAAATACAAAAAAATAGTTTTTAGGTTTTAATTCTTATTTTTGAGGTTTACATATAAAAAAGTTTTCAAACCCTTTAATTTTTAATTTTATTTAATTTTAGGATTTTTAAGCAACTTTAAAAATTAATATAAAATTAATTAATAGGTTTCAGAAAATTTGGTTTGCATTTTTGTTCTAGTTACAATATTTAGGATTTTTGAGAATTTTTTAGAATTTATTTGAGGACTTTTTATTTTTTAGAATATTTTAATATTATTTTATTCATTAAAATTCAAAGTTTTATTTTTAACTTTTTTTCATTTTTCCTAGATTCTAGACATTAAAATAGGAACTTTGTCACTTTCCAATTAATTTTTAGGCTTTTCAATTAATTTTTAGAATTAATTTAAGATTTAATACATTTTAATAGTTTTTAGTGTTTAAAAATAGTTTAATTTGGTTTTAAAATTTTTAAAAATAGTTTTTAGCTTAATTAGGATATTTTTGAGGTTTACAAATTATAAAATCTTGTTTAGGGCTTTTTAATAATTAAAAGTGATTTTTAGGGCTTTAATTAGCATTAAAAAGTCATTATTTAATTAATTAAAAGGTTTTAGCAAGTTTGGATTTTTTGTAAACTCTTAGAATATTATTTGGGATTTTTAGGAATTTTTAGGTTAAAATTTTAATTTTTGTCGTTTTTACGGTTTTACGTTTACGCCTTTTTCGTCGTAGTTTAATTAGTTTTCGTAACCGTCAATTCTTTCCTTTCTCATTTCTTTTTCAATCAATATAATCTCAAACAAAAATCAACTCTCAACACAACGCACTTGCCTCCTCGAGAACGAACTCACCTAGGGTCTTTCACACACGGTTTTCCTAAATCGTCGTGCACTTGCCCTATTTTAGTTGCTTACTTTTTCCTAAAGGTAAGTTGACTAAACTTACAACAATCAGGAGGAAGATAAGGTGACTTTTGCTATGGCTACTCTTAAAGGTCGTGCGTTGACTTGGTGGAACGGGAGAATTGCTTTCATGGGTCTTGATGCTGCTAATGCTACTCCTTGGGCTGAAATTAAGAAGTGGATGACTTTGGAGTTTTGTCCTCGTAGTGTGATCATTAGGTTAGAACAGGAGTTGATTCATTTGAGAATGAAAGGTGTGGACATTGATAGTTACACGAACCGATTCCATGAGTTGGCCTTGCTATGTCCTCGATTGGTTGAACCCGAAGAGATCCGAATTGAGCAATATGTTAAAGGGTTGACCAGGAATATCCGGGGGGATGTGACATCATCTAAACCACTGACCATTGATGATGCTATTCGAATGGCTTACCAACTCATTGGACAGATAATTCAGGATAAGGAAGATGAAGCCCGTGTTGGTGAGAAAAGAAAGGGAGACGGTGAGCGTGTAGATAGAGGTGATAATAGGAAGAATTTCAATCGCCGTCAGAACAAGAGAAAGGGGAATGCAAATGCTCTTACCAACAACACACCGCGCAACGATGATAGATGTCCTAAGTGTGGCAACAAGAGGCATGCTGGCGACTGCTGGAAGTGCCGAAATTGCGGAAAGCTTGGACACAAGGTTGAAAGGTGTAAGAAGGGAACCATTTGCTTCAACTGTATTGAAGAAGGTCATAGGAAATCGGAATGCCCCAAGTTGAAAGCGATTGTACCTGGAAGAAACCCCCAGGGTGGTATCTACCAACTTGGAACAATTGAGGTGAAGAAAGAGGATCCGAATGTCGTTACCGGTACGTTTTTACTCAACAATCATTATGCTGTTGCTTTATTCGATTCGGGTGCCGATAGGAGCTTTGTATCCACTAAATTTAGTGCCCTTATTGATATTGAATGTTTAGATAAGTACCAGTTACGAGGTGGAATTGGCTGATGGTAAATTAGTGAAAACTAATAAGCTATTAGAAGGATGCTCTCTAAATCTCTTGAACCAATCCTTTCCGATTGATTTGATGTTGATAGAATTAGGTAGTTTTGATATTATTATTGGTATGGATTGGTTGTCGTTGAATAATGCTACTATTTTATGTGGAGAGAAGAAGGTTAAGATTCCTCTTAAGAATAGGACGTTAGTAATTGATGGTAGTCGAGGTGAATCCCGTTTGAAAATCGTTTCATGTATTAAAGTCCAAAAGTACATCAGGAACGGTTGTGAGTTATTTTTAGCTCAAGTGAACGGGAATGAGTCTAGGGACAAACGATTGGAAGATGTACCAATTATTTGTGAATTTCCTGAGGTATTTCCTAAAGATTTACCCGGACTTCCACCGATAAGGCAAGTAGAGTTTCGAATCGATTTAATTCCTGGTGCTGCATCGGTGGCACGTGCGCCTTACCGATTAGCCCCTTCTGAATTAAAGGAGTTATCTGAGCAACTTAAGGAGTTGTCTGATAAAGGTTTTATTCGACCGAGCTCGTCGCCTTGGGGAGCTCCAGTCTTGTTCGTTAAGAAGAAGGATGGATCTTTTCGTATGTGCATTGATTATAGGGAACTGAATAAGTTGACAATTAAAAATCGATATCCTTTACCTAGGATTGATGATTTGTTTGATCAACTGCAAGGATCTAGTGTGTATTCTAAGATAGATTTGCGGTCAGGATATCACCAACTTCGCGTCCGTGAAGAAGATATTCCTATAACTACATTTAGGACTCGTTATGGACACTATGAATTCAAGTAATGCCATTTGGGTTAACTAACGCACCTGCGGTTTTCATGGATTTAATGAATCGAGTGTGCAAGCCCTACTTGGATAAATTTGTGATAATGAAAATGAACATAGAGAACATTTGAGGATTGTTTTGAAGTTGTTGAAGGATGAAAAGTTGTATGCTAAGTTTTCGAAATGTGATTTCTGGTTAGATTCTGTGCAATTTCTTGGTCATGTGATTAACAAAGATGGAATTCATGTTGATCCTGCAAAGGTTGAAGCTATTAAGAATTGGTCTGCACCGACAACGCCAACGGAAGTGCGACAGTTCTTAGGATCGGCTGGCTATTATAGGCGATTCATTAAAGAATTTTCTTTGATAGCTAAACCCTTGACTAAGCTTACTCAGAAGAATAAACCTTTCGTTTGGGGAAGTGATGAAGATGGAGCATTTCAGACATTGAAGAAAAAATTATGTAGTGCGCCAATCTTATCATTACCCGACAGGAGTGAAGATTTTGTAGTGTATTGTGATGCATCTCTTAGAGGTTATGGAGCTGTTTTGATGCAGCGAGAGAAAGTGATAGCTTATGCTTCTAGGCAATTGAGGAAGAGTGAGGAGAATTATACTACTCATGATCTTGAGTTAGGAGCTGTAGTCTTTGCTCTTAGGATGTGGAGATATTATCTGTATGGCACCAAGTGTACGGTATTCACCGATCACAAAAGCCTACAGTATATTCTCGATCAGAAGGAACTGAACATGAGGCAACGAAGATGGATAGAGTTGTTAAGTGACTATGATTGTGATATAAAATATCACCCACGAAAAGCCAATGTTGTTGCCGATGCGTTAAGTAGGAAAGATAGGGAGCCTATCAGGGTGCGTTCTCTAGTCTTGACCGTGCACAATAATTTGCCTGAGCAAATTAGAAATGCGCAAATAGAAGCTTGTAAGAAGGAGAATTTTGTTAATGAAGGGTTCCGAGGAGAAGGAGATCCTTTAGAGGTTAGAGCTGATGGAGTGAAATGCTTAAGAGGTCGTATGTGGATACCTAAGTTTGGAGGCTTAAGAGACTTGATTATGTTAGAATCCCATAAATCTAAGTATTCCATTCATCCGGGATCTGATAAGATGTACCATGATTTGAAGAAGTTGTACTGGTGGCCGAATATGAAAGCTGACATAGTCATGTATGTTCTTCAATGCTTGACTTGTGCTAGAGTTAAAGCCGAACATCAAAAGCCATCAGGACTACTTCAACAACCAAAGATTCCGGAATGGAAGTGGGAGCGAATTACGATGGACTTTATCACCAAGCTTCCTAGAACATCATCTGGAAACAATTCGATTTGGGTTATTGTCGACAGACTGACCAAATCAGCACACTTCATTCCGGTTAAGGAGCAGTTCTCACTGGAGAAGCTGACTCGTATATACCTGGATAATGTTGTATGCAAGCATGGAGTGCCTGTATCGATCATTTCAGATCGAGATCCTAGATTCGCATCGAATTTTTGGAAATCTCTCCAAAGATCTTTGGGAACGAATCTCGACATGAGCACTGCTTATCACCCCCAGACTGATGGGCAGAGTGAAAGGACGATACAAACACTGGAAGATATGTTGAGAGCTTGTGTGTTAGACTTTGGTAAGAATTGGGATAAACATTTTTCGTTAGCAGAGTTTTCGTATAACAATAGTTACCATTGTAGTATTAAGGCTGCACCGTTTGAAGCTTTGTATGGTAGGAAGTGTAGATCTCCTGTATGTTGGAGTGAAGTTGGGGATACCCAGCTCACGGGACCGGAATTGATCCGGGAGACTACGGAGATGATAGTTCAGATTAAGAATAGGTTGTTGACTGCCCGTAGTAGACAGAAAAGTTACGCGTATGTGCGGCGGAAGCCAATGGAGTTTAAAGTGGGTGACCGAGTAATGTTGAAAGTATCGCCATGGAAAGGCGTTATCAGATTTGGAAAGCGAGCGAAATTGAATCCCCGTTATATTGGACCCTTTAAGATTTTATCTAGAGTAGGTCCGGTGGCTTACAAACTAGAGTTACCCCCAGAACTTCATGGTGTTCACAACACATTCCATGTATCTAATCTGAAGAAATGTCTAGCAGTGAGTGATGAGAAAATTCCGTTAGGTAAGGTTCGAATAGATGGGAAGTTGCATTTTATCGAAGAGCCCGTAGAAGTTATGGACCGTGAGGTAAATCAACTGAAACAAAGTCGGATACCTATTGTCAAGATCCGATGGAATTCAAAGCATGGACCGGAGTATACTTGGGAACGAGAGGATGAAATGTGGAAGAAATATCCGCACCTCTTCGATTTCAATAAGAAACGGACATCCAAATGAAATGGATCACGAGGACGTTGATCCCTTTTAGGAGGAAAAGCTGTGACAATCTAACATTTTCAGGTAGTGAAATATTTTCTCGTATAATATTTTGAAACTTATATTTGTGTTGGTTGACGAACTCATAATTTACGGATTTAAATTTGGGCTTACGTGCATAATTTGGCGTCTTTTACGACTAAACCGAAAACCTTAGGATTATGTATTTACGTTTTTGAACTCCGTTTTTGATGAGACAATTTTTATTGGATTCGTTTTGTGATGTTGATTCATAATTTATAAAAACATTTTTCGTAAAACGACCCGAGGGCACGCAAATCGAGAAAACTAGAATCGAGAAATACCCGTAAACTAGTGAGATGGGACAAAACACATTGTCCCACCCCACTAGCATGGTTTGGACGGCAACTTGATACCACACCATGAAGGTGGCATCAAGTTAGCTAACACATTCCATGTGTAAGCCATGCTTACATTTTAAGCCATTTTTCTCTTTACCACTTAACTCAAAACTAGCAACTTCTCATTCCATCTTTTCTCACATGCAAACCAACATCAAACTCTCTCAAACCCCATCCCTTTGCCGTCCAAAATAAACCAACAAACACCCCATTTGATCTCTTCTAGCCATGAACTACATGTTTACTAGCTCTATTAAGGAGTTCTCTTGAAGCCTTGATCATTTGGTGGCCATATTAACATCTTTGGAGGTGATTTGCTTGTGTCCTAGGGCTGATTTTCCAACCTATGTTCTTGATATTTGAATGTCTTGGAGTTACTTGTTGTGTTCATCAAGTTCTTGTCTTCCAAAAACAAGAAAAACACTTGGTTGGTAAAGAAGATCATCCTCTCCATTTTTCTCTTGTTATTTTGTAAAGAACAAATGTATTTTCTTTCATTTTGTATACGTATGTGATGTATATATGATGATAAAAATGTTGTGTGGGGATCAAGTGTTGATAAATATGCTTAAAAATGTTAATAACTATAAGAAATGAGGCTAAAATCTTGATTATTTAGTTTGCTGTGTAAAAACAGTAGATAACTAAAACAAGAAATGATAAAATTGCATGGTATGATCCATTTACAGTAAGTACAAGATGTTATACACATGTGAGAGTTGGTCATGCAATGGAATCAAAATAATGAGTGAGATATGATCAAAACAAGTTAGGTGGTCTAATCTGAATAAGCAGTTTTGTAGGGACTGTTAAGGCATGATAAACTTAAAATGGGCAGTAGCTATAACTAAGTTAAATGTAACACATAATATGAAGAACATGTCACCCAAAAATGAGCTTCTAATTCATTATATAACTCTAGATATGTTAAAAATGGTGAACATGAAGTTAAAAATCAGATTATTGGAATTAATGTTTATTAATATTATATAAGCACTCACATTTTATTTTATAAAATGTAAAAATATAAACCCACTAACTTATAAAACTTATTTATATAAATATATAAAAGGTTAATTAAATGGATAAATTATATAAATGGTAATGAAATAATATTTATAAGTAATAAAAACTATAAACTTGATTTTTACGACTTTTTCGGCTATCGCCGTAAAATTAACGTTTTTCGCCAAATAAAACTTAGACGACCAAACCCGTCTAATGTAAAGTTTATAAAAGTCATATACTGATGTATAGGTAACTAATACAAGTAAAAACCGATAAAACCCGAACTATAAGAAATACGGACATTTACGAGCTAACTAAACATATTGGACTAATAATTGGACTTAATAAGATAAAAACTTGTAAAAAGAACTTATTGGGCTTAACCCATTTGGGCCCAACATGAAAAGTATATATACTGATAATATAGGTATAAAAGGGATTAAAACAAGTTAAAGAACTTATAAAAGGCTTAATGGACTTAAAATAGGTAAATAGGTAAAACTAGCGAACTAGTAAGACGTTACCAAAACGTAAACGCTAAAATGAGTAAACAAGGATGTATAAACCCACTTGATCATCATCATATGTACAAAATCATCATATATATATATTGTTATTTTGATAAAAGTCATTGGACCGAGTCTAAGACCGATTATTATTTATATAGGTTTCCGTGACCGAAGCACGCCCCTAGCCGATAATCCGCCTTTCATTAACAACGTGAGTTCATAGCCTCGCACTCTTTTAAATGTTTTATAAAATGATTTGTAAACCCGAGAGGGAGATAACATGCTAGATTTTGATAAAAATAGAACACAAGTAGTCCTGATTGTATGCTTAATGATATGGACCCGAATGATGCTATGACCCTATAAACGAGACTAAAAGGATTATTAGTAGTTAGGTTATGTCACTTAAAGTCCCATTAGCATGAATTGTGAACTACCGGGATTTGGTAGACGCTTATGCATTTGATAGTACTATTTGGGGACGATCACCCCAGTTCGCGCCTTGACGGTTGATCCCCGTCGTACCACATTGATTGGTAAGCGAATTTATGTATGAGAAGATTCCATAGCGTGATTTTTGTGACGACACGCTAACTTAGATGGGCAAATTGTTTGTCGGGTTCGCGGCCCGCTGTTTTCATAGTAAGGTAACAATGTCATGCGGCTAATAATAATCCTAAAACATAAATACAAAACGATAACGACGCTATTAACGATGAATATATTACCTATCATGGTAATATAGAGACTACGGTCTCATGGACGGTTTAAGATGTATGCTTGATTTATATATTGCCTGACTAGCAATATGAGGACTTACTTCCGATATTATACTTGTGTTCTGATTTTAAATGATTGTTTTATATAACGGTTTTTATTTAACTCTATGAATTCACTCGGCATTCGCTGATATGATTTTTGCATGTTTTTATCTCAGGTGCTTGAAGGTAATCCGGATGGAGATCGACTCTGATGGCCCACATAATATTAAAAATGTTCATTCGATATATGTTTTGTAAACTTAATGGCCTGTATAATTTGGGACCTGTTGTACGCTTTTGAAACTTTTTATCGAATGAATGTATGTTAAACCTGGAACAACCATTTTTATGTGTTGTCTATGATTAGAGTTATTGTGCTATCCCGTAACACTCTGAAAGACCCTTCCGCTGTACTGATACGAAAAATGAGAGTGTTACAGTTTGGTACCAGAGCTCTCGTTATAGAGAACAAAATATTTTAAAAACCAAGGTTTTGAACAAAACTTTTCAAAATCTTTTGACAATGAAAATTTGAGAAAATATTTGAAAAATCTTTTGACTATAACGGTGCCAGAGATCTCCGACGTTACCAACAAGCCCTATTGAGAAGATATATATTTTGATATATATAATTTAATTTTTATATATGTATATATCGTGATTTCATTATGTAATTGTTTAACTAGTATGTTATCCTAATACGAGATATATATATAAATGCAGATTGTCATGGCTGACCCTAATATTCCTGTAGAAAACCATGCTATTCCCGAACCTAATATAGAAGATGATCCTTATTTAGACTTAGTAGATTATGATATCGATGATGAGGAGGAACCATTTGAGGATCCCGAGCCCGAGTTAGGACTAGGAGATCAGATTGCCCCTCAGGTTGATTTGGTAGAGAATGAGATTGAGAATGTGGATATTGAGAATGATAATGAGATTGGGTTAGATAATTTAGATGATGAGATTGACGACGAGGATGTCGAGGAGGATGTAGGTATAGATGTTGAGGTCGATGATGATGAGGAAGCCGAGCTTATTTATCCTTATGATGTCCCAGAGGGCGAGCCTTTGCCCCCACCAGTTTGTTTGTCTGATTCTGAGGTTGAGTTACCTAGGGATGAAATGTCTGAATCGTCTGAATCTGATTCTGAATCAGAGGAGGATGAGGATGATCATGCACCTGACGGTACGGATTGTATTGCTACTCGTAGATGTGAGATATGAGAGTCGTCTAGTGCTCGAGAGGCTACTCATATTGATGGTCTTGCACCATGGGCTTTGAGACGTGATCTAGATGCTTCCCGTGTTAAGAGTTGTGTGACAGAGGTTTGATTAGGTGTTGTTCAGACTCAGGTTGCTTATTTGGAGTCGAAGACTAAGGTTGGTGAGAAAGAGCGGGAATTGCTTAGTTTGGATTTGAGTGATGTAGAACGTGGTTTGAATGAGGCTTTTAGGAGGTTATCGGTGTTGGAAAGTGGTGAGTATGCTGCTATGAAGAGAAAGGTAAATACTATGGAGATTCAGTTGAGTGTAGCTCGTGCGATGCGTGAGAAAGCTGAAAAGGAGTTGAATATATCTGTGGGATGGAATAGTAGATTTTATGCTGACATGGTTGAAAGAGGAGTAATCCGTAAGCGCCCAGCTGAAGATGTGTGTAACACCCCATTTTGGAAATGGAATATTACGCATAATCATGGCGTGTCATCAAAGCATACAAGGATAAATGTCTAAGCATTATTCAACCATAAAAGGGAAATACCGGAATCAAACATCGGTACCCCAAAGTAAAGCTCATCACACACAAACATAAATACTGTAAAAGGAAAGGACGAAACAATGTCCATAGCAACTGTATCAAAGTAAAGGAAATGCATAAAGTAAAGAAAGACAGTAAAGCTTCCAGTCCATATGCACCTACGTTTGAGATCTACGAGCGTCCCTGAGTACCTGCCGTTTTGGGAACATGAAAAGGAAAACGGCTGAGCAAGACGCTCAGTGCACGGATGTACAATAAAGCATGAAATAGGATAAGCATGTAACATATAACAGCGGAAGACTAAGTTCTGAGTAAACTGGTTAAGTATCAAGAAAACTGGTTTTATAGTTTGAAAAGCCTTATGTTTATCTTGTGAAAACTGTTTTAACATATATAAACCATAGCCCATATAGGTCATGAAAAGGTCACGTGCATGAATACTTGGAGGGGTGACCTCATCATGCTGATTAGAGGGGATGCCTCTAATCAATATACTGATTTGGGTAGGAGGGATCAATTCCTTGTGAAGGGTGCAAGGCACACACCACATTCACCATGATAAACTGAATAAAACATGTAACTAGGATGCACCCATACGCCCCACCTGATATAATAATATGGCCAAAACTGAAAAGGGACGCCACGAGCAATCACTCCGCCGTGGGGAAGTCATAACATCGGTGCCTCCAATGCTATGGTTATGGTACCTCCATAACTAGGTGAAACTGGTCATGCTTGTATATGGCTATAGATTATTGTAATTAAACATAAGCAGTTCAATAACAATAAAACAAATACTGGGGAAAACAGTTGGCTGCATACGGGGAAATCCTAATAAGGAAAGAGTGTCCATACTGAAAGGACGGGAATCCGTACCTCAAGTCCAGTGTATGAACGGAAGAAAGACTCCTACTTCTGGATCACTAACGCTACATGAATACACACGTGTATAAGTATCGATTCACTGATTACGTACTGGGTTTTGTGTCTCAATATAGCTGATTTGGTATGTTTTAGGTCCTGGTTCACTGTTTAAAGCCTTAAACTGTGTTTATCTTGTATTCTGATTTATCTGATTAAGTATTACTGGTGTTTCATGTATTAATATACTTACTGTGTAATAATAAGTAACTTTCCAAAAATAGCAGGTTTCCAAAAATAGAAAGTTTCCAAAAATAGAAAGTTTCCAAAAATAGAAAGTTTCCAAAAATAGAAAGTTTCCAAAAATAGAAAGTTACCAAAAATAGAAAGTTTCCAAAAATAGAAAGTTTCCAAAAATAGAAAGTTTCCAAAAATAGAAAGTTTCCAAAAATAGAAAGTTTCCAAAAATAGAATTTACTGCCTAAAATAGATTAGTTTCTAAAAATAGAAAGTTTCCAAAAATAGATCAGCTGCCTTAATTAAATAAGTTTCCATATATAGAAGGTTTCCATGATTAGATTAGCTGCCTGAAATAGATAGATTTCCATATATAGAAGGTTTCCATAATTAGATTAGTTGCCTTATTTAATTAAGTTTCTATAAATAGAAGTTCCCATATTTAGAATTAAGCTGGTTACATAAGCTATCATATAAGTCTAAGTGTTTATAAGCTTGTTTCTTAAGTCATATGATATAGTATATAGTTTAATTATTATTTCATGTATTTTAATTAAACTATAGGTTAAGCATTTTAATTAAAGTATAACATGTTTTAATTAAAATGAAATGAATATACTTAGGTTAAAATGTGTATTATTATTATTAATAATATAACCTAAGTCATGTCTAAATTAATTAATTATAGGCATGTTTTAAATAATTAATTAATTATGACTTATAACATAAAATACTTAGGTTAAATTAATGTCATGATAAACTAATAATTAAAATAACCTAAGTCATGATTTAATTAATATTTCATGTTATTAATTAATTATATCCTAAGTTCATAATTCATAAAAATTAACATGTAGCATGAATCATGAATTAACCAACGAACCATGAATCGGGCATGAATTCGACACCGTACCCCGAGCCAAACCCGGGGCACATGTGTCTCCTTGCTTCCGTGGGTTCCACATGAGCCAACCAAGACCAAAAATGGTCTTGGTGGTGGCGGCAATAGCAAACCAAACCCCCCTCGGGTTTGTTTTGCTAGGCGGCTAGAAACAAACACCCCTTTAAATCCTTCCTTGATTTTAATTAATACCAAAACATGTTAGATCAATGATTAATTATCATGTTTAAATCAAAAAAAATAATAACATGTTCATGAAAATAATCAAAGATTAAAAGAATTAAAAAGAATTAAAAAGAAGGGTTAGAAAGGTATACCACTATGTAGCTTGGAAAAAGGATGAACAAACACGGATTCTAACACTTGTTTTTAAGATCAAAATCAAACAATCACCCTCCAATGGTGATGTGAAGGTGGAGGCACAAAAGGAGAAAAAGGAGAGGAGAAAAACTCTTTTAGGGTTTTTGTTTATTTTCTTGTAAAAGTGAAATGAAAACATGTTTTTACCATAACCCCCCCTTAACTTGTAAAAGTCCATGGGCTAAGCCCATTACTTGTTGTGTGCCTTGGGTATGGGGGCCCCACATGGGGTACCCGTACCTTTCTCGTGTCCCGATGTTTCGTGTTCGTTCGTGGTTAAACGTGCTCGTGTTTAAAGTGTTTCTGTTTAATCTAACGTGTCGTTTATCGTAACTTAACGCTCGTAATTATATTATAAGTATTTACGTAATTATTTTAGTTCATATATTAAATGGTGATCATGATTTAATTATGTTCACGTGATATATTTATTAACTGTTTATCATGAGTTCGTACGTAATCGATACTTGTCATGTCATACACGTATGCACTTGCTTGATTATTAGCACATGAGTGTGATCAATACTAAATGAGGTAAGTTTTAATCTAGGACGTACGATCTTAAGGGCACTATTCATGGTAAAAGCATGCGGGTTTTACAATTCTTCCCCCCTAAAAAGAATAATTCGTCCCCGAATTATAGATAAAGTAAGCTGAAAAGAAGTGACATACCCGAACTCAAAATACGAAGTGAGGGTAAGAAGCCCGGATAGACTCCTCTGTTTCCCAAGTGGCTTCCCGCTCGGTATGGTCCCTCCAAAGGATTTTGACGAATGGAATCGTCTTCCTTCTCATGACTCGTTCTTGCCTGTCGAGTACTCGTTCGGGTTCTTCTATAAAGGTGAGATCTTCACGTATCTGTTCCAGTGGATACTGAACCATGTGAAGGGGATGATAATTGTACCCTCTGAGTAAGGACACATGAAACACGTTATGCACGTGCGAAAGCTGAGGAGGTAACGCCAATCGGTAAGATACTTCACCGATTCGTTCAACGATATCAAATGGTCCGATGAACCGAGGACTGAGTTTCCCTTTGATCACGAAGCGTTTAACACCACGTGCCGGCGAAACCTTGAGGAAGACGTGATCTCCCACATTAAAATGTATGTCCCTACGATGCTTATCGGCGTAACTCTTCTGACGTGATCGCGCTTCCTGCAGCTTCTGTTTAGCTACCTCAATCTTCTCATTGGTCATTTCTATAATCTCTGGTCCTTCGAGTGTTCGCTCTCCCACTTGATCCCAGCAAGTTGGAGCGCGACACTTTCTGCCATACAACATTTCGAAAGGAGCACATTTGATACTTGCGTGCCAGCTGTTGTTGTATGCAAACTCGACTAAACAGATGTAATCGTCCCAATCACCTGTCCATTCCAACGCACACGACCTTAACATATCTTCCAATGTCTGAATTGTTCGCTCCGATTGTCCGTCCGTTTGAGGATGAAAGGCTGTGCTCAGCTTAAGTTGTGTACCCCAAGCTTTTTGCAGACCTTTCCAGAATCGCGACGTGAAACGAGGATCTCTGTCTGAGACGATGCTGGAGGGAGTGCCGTGGAGTCTCATGATCTCCCTTCTGTAAGTATCTGCGAGTTTACTTACCGGATCTTCCTTGCGTATCGGTAAGAAATGAGCTGATTTGGTGAGTCGATCAACAATGACCCAAATAGCATCGTGCTTCTTCTTGGTAGGCGGAAGACCGGTAACAAAATCCATGGTGATTTTGTCCCACTTCCACTCTGGAATATCCAACGGTTGAAGGAGACCGCCCGATCGCTGATGTTCAATCTTAACCTGCTGGAAGGTAAGACATTTGGAGACATACGTGGCTACATCCTGTTTCATACCACTCCACCAAAAGTGCTGTCTGATGTCATGGTACATTTTTGTCGACCCAGGGTGTATAGAAAATGGGGAGCTGTGAGCTTCAGCTAACAATGCTTCCCGAAGTTCTGGATTGTCAGGAACACAAAGTCTCGTGCCCTGCCAAACGATACCGTCTGCGTCCATTCTGAATTCTGTCTGCTTCTCCAAATTCTGAATTATCGCCCAAATCTCTCCATCATCCTTCTGCGCTTCCTTGATCCTAGGCAGTAATTCAGGTTCTACTCTAAGATTCGCCCAGTATCCGTGCTGCCCACGTACCATGATTTCGATGTCAAGCCGCTCCAAGTCCCTTATGTTTTGTTCCTTGATCTCAATGCCGTTTATCATCCCGGACTTTCTGCTGAGTGCATCTGCTACTACATTGGCTTTCCCGGGATGATACTGTAGGTTAATATCATAATCCTTCAACAGTTCTAACCATCTCCTTTGTCTCATGTTCAATTCTCGCTGTGTGAAGATATACTTCAAGCTCTTGTGATCCGTGACAATGTCGCATGATTCTCCGTATAAGTAATGCCTCCATATCTTCAATGCGAACACCACTGCAGCAAGTTCCAGGTCATGCGTAGGGTAGTTTTCTTCATAGGGCTTAAGCTGCCGTGAAGCATACGCGATCACTTTCCCATGTTGCATGAGAACACAGCCCAGTCCCTTCCCCGATGCATCGCTATAGATCTGAAATCCACCTATACCAGATGGGAGAGTAAGAATAGGTGCAGATACTAACTTCTGTTTTAGGTCTTCGAAGCTCTTCTCTCGTTCTTCCGTCCAGACGAATTTCTCTCCTTTTCGCATCAGTTTGGTGAGAGGCAATGCCAAGCGGGAAAAGTTCTCCACGAATCTTCGATAATATCCAGCTAAGCCTAAGAAACTGCGGACTTCTGTCGCTGATGTTGGTCTTGGCCATTTAGTGATAGCCTCAACCTTCGCTGGGTCCATAGTGATCCCTTCTGCTGATACAATGTGACCTAAGAATGCCACCTTGTTTAACCAGAACTCACACTTGGAGAATTTCGCATACAGTTGCTTCTGACGAAGAATCTGTAGTACAGTACGGAGATGATCTTCGTGCTCCTCCGTGGACTTTGAGAAAATCAAGATGTCATCGATGAATACAATGACAAATTTATCAAGGAATTCATGAAAGATTCTGTTCATCAGATCCATGAATACTGCTGGAGCGTTAGTCAGGCCGAATGGCATGACCACAAACTCATAATGGCCATAGCGGGTACGAAAAGCAGTCTTGGCAATATCCTGCTCTTTAACCCTTAGCTGATGGTAGCCTGACCTTAGATCGATCTTTGAGAAGTGTTTGGCTCCTTGAAGTTGGTCAAACAGATCGTCTATACGTGGCAGTGGATACCTATTGCGGATGGTAATCTTATTAAGTTCACGGTAGTCAATGCAAAGTCGCATGCTGCCGTCCTTCTTCTTAATGAATAAGACCGGTGCGCCCCATGGAGATGCGCTTGGTCTAATGAACCCTCGTTCAAGAAGTTCCTGCAGCTGGTCCTTCAGTTCTTTTAGCTCTATGGGAGCCATACGATACGGAGCCTTAGAGATTGGCTCAGCTCCTGGAACAAGGTCGATGTTGAACTCCACTTCTCTTGCAGGTGGTATGCCTGGAAGTTCATCTGGGAAGACGTCTTGAAATTCCGAAACTACTGGTTGATCCTGAATCGATGGGGATTCAGCATCCATGTCATGAACCGTAGCTAGATAACCTTCGCAGCCATGTGACAGTAATGCACGTGCTTGCAAGGTAGATATGACCTGTACAGACCGTCCGGGTATGAACCCGTTATGAATGTACTCTGGTGCATTAATGTCGCCGAAGATCACCCGATATGAGTGGCAGTCTATGGTAGCATGGTGCCTGGATAGCCAGTCCATGCCAAGAATCATATCGAACTCAATCATGTCTAGGGGAAGTGCATCTACTGCACGAACTTTATCGTCAAACTCTAGAGGAAGACTCTTGTATACATGAGTTATTAATACAGAGTCCCTCGGAGGCGTGGAAATGGTAAGCTTATTTTCTAATGGCAAGGGAAGTGTCCTGATGTTCTTAGCATATGCAGTGGAAATAACTGAATGAGTGGCACCCGTGTCGAAAAGAACACATGCAGCTTGGCCGTACATATACAAAATTCCAGTAATGGTACCTGTAGATTTGTTTGCCTGATCGCGCGATGTCGTGTAGACACGCCCAGTGGTAGGAGGCGGTTTAGTATCAGCATGACCCGAAGTACCCTCCATTTCACCCTTACGGCAATCTCTCATACGATGGCCAGGGAGGCCGCACTTGTAGCACGCGTCGGAATCACGACGACATGGGCCAGGGTGTCTGCGATGGCAAGTGCTGCAAAGAGGATGAGTGAATCCTCCAGCAGGAGTCCTTGCTTGCTGAGGGCCTGCTGATGACGGAACATGTTAAGAATAAAGTATATGCACGAGTATAGGACGTAAGCGTCATAAGATGCTTACCAGTGTTAGCTGAACGGTTAGGCTGAGAACCCCTGTGGTTCTGGTCCCTTCCGTTACCGTGGTTCCTGGTAGAGATTATTATAGTGTCAGCATGAGAGATATAACATGAAATCATAAGAAGATGCGTAATTAGTAGGACTTGCTGTTGTTGGAGTGTCCCGTATTATTACGGTAATTATCATTACCGTTGCGCCTTTCCACAACAGAACGGTCGTTAGAGTGACCGTTTCCTTTGGGCTGATTCGGCTGCTGCTGAGTTGCCGGCTGAGACCGGTCCCCAGTTTTCTGCCTGGAAGATACAGTTTAAGAGATGATTATAGAACATATAATGATAGGATGCGATCTGGTTAATCGCTAGAACACGAAATGTTTTACCTCTTGTCGGGTCTTTCAGCTTCCCCGAACTCATCGCGTTCCTGCAACATCTCAAGCTTCCTTGCTGCGTCGGCCACTTGTGCTACTGTATTAAACGTAGCACATACCAGATTGTTCGCGACCGAGGTGCGAAGTGCCCACCTAAAATGGTGTGCCTGCTCCTCAGGAGTACCAGCCGCTGCTCCCAGAAAACCAACCAAGCGAAGAAAGCGCTGCATGAATTCGTTGCTATTTTCGCCCGCTCTCTGACGTATCCCGTGGTATTCACGCTTGAGTTTGTCCTGCTCTGCCTTAGGAAAGAACTGTTCCATCACTCTCTCCTTGAATTGGGCCCATGTCAAACCAGCGACCCATTCATCACCTCCTTCTGACTGCGTCAAAGCTAGCCACCAGTTGAGTACATCGCCTTCAAACCTGTAGCATGCCAATCTTGCCTTGAAGGCGGGGTCACATCCCATAGCATTGAAGATTTTCTCAATGTGAGTCAGCCAGCTTTCAGCATCGCTGGCGCTATCAGTCTTTTCGAAAGCTCTAGGACGGAGCTTGTTGAATCTTTCCAACCATACCGCTAGTGTCACTGGGGGAGGAGGAGGAGGAGGTGCCTGATTCTGCTGCTGCTGATTGTTCGCAGCTTGGACTTCAGCACGAATGTCATTCCTCAGTTGAGGAAGTAACGCTTGCATGGCAGCCTGAATTGCAACATTGAGCTGCTCTTGCTCGCGTGTGAGAACCATCTGACAGTATAACATAAAACATATGATTAACAGTTCAAACATAAAATATATAAAAGAAAAATTTTATGCTAAAATTTCACGAGAAAAATTTTATGCAAGAAAATCTTTGTATGAATGCATGATGCAGTTTTATGAAAACTTTTGATGCTCGAGAGTGAACGCCTCCGGTCAGTTCACTCAAAATAAAAGACATATCGAGGGGACGCCTATGGGTCGGTCCCAAATTTAAAAGTTTCAATAAAACACATGCGACTAAATAGGGCCAGTCCTGTACCAACCATTACTTAGTCAAAAACCCTGTAACAATGACATGTATATGTATGCTTAAAAATGATGAATGCATGAAAACAACTGTCAGTTCTAGGAAGACCGTAGTGACTACCCACTAATCACAGGTCATATTTGAGAGCCTACAGGTCGAAGCCTTGGCTCTGATACCATAATTGTAACACCCCATTTTGGAAATGGAATATTACGCATAATCATGGCGTGTCATCAAAGCATACAAGGATAAATGTCTAAGCATTATTCAACCATAAAAGGGAAATACCGGAATCAAACATCGGTACCCCAAAGTAAAGCTCATCACACACAAACATAAATACTGTAAAAGGAAAGGACGAAACAATGTCCATAGCAACTGTATCAAAGTAAAGGAAATGCATAAAGTAAAGAAAGACAGTAAAGCTTCCAGTCCATATGCACCTACGTTTGAGATCTACGAGCGTCCCTGAGTACCTGCCGTTTTGGGAACATGAAAAGGAAAACGGCTGAGCAAGACGCTCAGTGCACGGATGTACAATAAAGCATGAAATAGGATAAGCATGTAACATATAACAGCGGAAGACTAAGTTCTGAGTAAACTGGTTAAGTATCAAGAAAACTGGTTTTATAGTTTGAAAAGCCTTATGTTTATCTTGTGAAAACTGTTTTAACATATATAAACCATAGCCCATATAGGTCATGAAAAGGTCACGTGCATGAATACTTGGAGGGGTGACCTCATCATGCTGATTAGAGGGGATGCCTCTAATCAATATACTGATTTGGGTAGGAGGGATCAACTCCTTGTGAAGGGTGCAAGGCACACACCACATTCACCATGATAAACTGAATAAAACATGTAACTAGGATGCACCCATACGCCCCACCTGATATAATAATATGGCCAAAACTGAAAAGGGACGCCACGAGCAATCACTCCGCCGTGGGGAAGTCATAACATCGGTGCCTCCAATGCTATGGTTATGGTACCTCCATAACTAGGTGAAACTGGTCATGCTTGTATATGGCTATAGATTATGCTAATTAAACATAAGCAGTTCAATAACAATAAAACAAATACTGGGGAAAATAGTTGGCTGCATACGGGGAAATCCTAATAAGGAAAGAGTGTCCATACTGAAAGGACGGGAATCCGTACCTCAAGTCCAGTGTATGAACGGAAGAAAGACTCCTACTTCTGGATCACTAACGCTACATGAATACACACGTGTATAAGTATCGATTCACTGATTACGTACTGGGTTTTGTGTCTCAATATAGCTGATTTGGTATGTTTTAGGTCCTGGTTCACTGTTTAAAGCCTTAAACTGTGTTTATCTTGTATTCTGATTTATCTGATTAAGTATTACTGGTGTTTCATGTATTAATATACTTACTGTGTAATAATAAGTAACTTTCCAAAAATAGCAGGTTTCCAAAAATAGAAAGTTTCCAAAAATAGAAAGTTTCCAAAAATAGAATGTTTCAAAAAATAGAAAGTTTCCAAAAATAGAAAGTTACCAAAAATAGAAAGTTTCCAAAAATAGGAAGTTTCCAAAAATAGAAAGTTTCCAAAAATAGAAAGTTTCCAAAAATAGAAAGTTTCCAAAAATAGAATTTACTGCCTAAAATAGATTAGTTTCTAAAAATAGAAAGTTTCCATAAATAGATCAGCTGCCTTAATTAAATAAGTTTCCATATATAGAAGGTTTCCATGATTAGATTAGCTGCCTGAAATAGATAGATTTCCATATATAGAAGGTTTCCATAATTAGATTAGTTGCCTTATTTAATTAAGTTTCTATAAATAGAAGTTCCCATATTTAGAATTAAGCTGGTTACATAAGCTATCATATAAGTCTAAGTGTTTATAAGCTTGTTTCTTAAGTCATATGATATAGTATATAGTTTAATTATTATTTCATGTATTTTAATTAAACTATAGGTTAAGCATTTTAATTAAAGTATAACATGTTTTAATTAAAATGAAATGAATATACTTAGGTTAAAATGTGTATTATTATTATTAATAATATAACCTTAGTCATGTCTAAATTAATTAATTATAGGCATGTTTTAAATAATTAATTAATTATGACTTATAACATAAAATACTTAGGTTAAATTAATGTCATGATAAACTAATAATTAAAATAACCTAAGTCATGATTTAATTAATATTTCATGTTATTAATTAATTATATCCTAAGTTCATAATTCATAAAAATTAACATGTAGCATGAATCATGAATTAACCAACGAACCATGAATCGGGCATGAATTCGACACCGTACCCCGAGCCAAACCCGGGGCACATGTGTCTCCTTGCTGCCGTGGGTCCCACATGAGCTAACCAAGACCAAAAATGGTCTTGGTGGTGGCGGCAATAGCAAACCAAACCCCCCTCGGGTTTGTTTTGCTAGGCGGCTAGAAACAAACACCCCTTTAAATCCTTCCTTGATTTTAATTAATACCAAAACATGTTAGATCAATGATTAATTATCATGTTTAAATAAAAAAAAATAATAACATGTTCATGAAAATAATCAAAGATTAAAAGAATTAAAAAGAAGGGTTAGAAAGGTATACCACTATGTAGCTTGGAAAAAGGATGAACAAACACGGATTCTAACACTTGTTTTTAAGATCAAAATCAAACAATCACCCTCCAATGGTGATGTGAAGGTGGCGGCACAAAAGGAGAAAAAGGAGAGGAGAAAAACTCTTTTAGGGTTTTTGTTTATTTTCTTGTAAAAGTGAAATGAAAACATGTTTTTACCATAACCCCCCCTTAACTTGTAAAAGTCCATGGGCTAAGCCCATTACTTGTTGTGTGCCGTGGGTATGGGGGCCCCACATGGGGTACCCGTACCTTTCTCGTGTCCCGATGTTTCGTGTTCGTTCGTGGTTAAACGTGCTCGTGTTTAAAGTGTTTCTGTTTGATCTAACGTGTCGTTTATCGTAACTTAATGCTCGTAATTATATTATAAGTATTTACGTAATTATTTTAGTTCATATATTAAATGGTGATCATGATTTAATTATGTTCACGTGATATATTTATTAACTGTTTATCATGAGTTCGTACGTAATCGATACTTGTCATGTCATACACGTATGCACTTGCTTGATTATTAGCACATGAATGTGATCAATACTAAATGAGGTAAGTTTTAATCTAGGACGTACGATCTTAAGGGCACTATTCATGGTAAAAGCATGCGGGTTTTACAATGTGTCTAGTGATCGTCCGACGAAGATTCAGAAGACGATGGATGATGGACCATCTAGCGGTTCTCAGTAGACCAGTCTGTATTTAGTAGTGACCTTAATATTCTTTGTGCTTTTGTAGCTTTGACTGAACCGACTTGTTAGTAGTAGTCTTGGCACGAATTTTGAGTGTATATAGTGCTAGAACTTTGATATGGGATGTAACTAAGACAATACTTTTGTTTCAGATCGAATGAAATATGTATCTTGTCTTGAATTCCATATTGTGCTTTATTTGTATCTTGATTATGAACTCGATCCATATTATATGAATCCTTTGTTGGATGAATGCTTAATACTTTGAAATTGTGAAATTGTAGAACTATGCCGCCCAAGAAGGCTGTGACTGAGGATGATGTACGTAGGATTATTACGGAGCAAGTTACCGCATCTATGACTGAATTTATGGCAAATGCTAGAAATGAAGCTGGCGGTAGTGGAGCTGGCGGTAGTGGAGCTGGCGGTAGTGAAGCTGGCGGTAGTGGATCTGGCGGTAGTGGAGCTGGCGGTAGTGGAGCTGGCGGTAGTGGAATTGGCGGTACTAATGTGAATGTGAATGCTAATAATGTGAATGCTAATGCTGGAGGAAATGTAGGAGGACTTGGAACTAATGCACCTGAAGTTGGTGGCTGTACTTATGTGACGTTCATGAAGTGTGAACCTCTACCTTTTAATGGAACTGAAGGTGCTGTAGGATTAAGCCAGTGGATCGAGAAGATTGAATCGGTGTTTCGGATTAGTAAGTGTAAGGAGGAAGATAAGGTGACTTTTGCTATGGCTACTCTTAAAGGTCGTGCGTTGACTTGGTGGAACGGGAGAATTGCTTTCATGGGTCTTGATGCTGCTAATGCTACTCCTTGGGCTGAAATTAAGAAGTGGATGACTTTGGAGTTTTGTCCTCGTAGTGTGATCATTAGGTTAGAACAGGAGTTGATTCATTTGAGAATGAAAGGTGTGGACATTGATAGTTACACGAACCGATTCCATGAGTTGGCCTTGCTATGTCCTCGATTGGTTGAACCCGAAGAGATCCGAATTGAGCAATATGTTAAAGGGTTGACCAGGAATATCCGGGGGAACGTGACATCATCTAAACCACTGACCATTGATGATGCTGTTCGAATGGCTTACCAACTCATTGGATAGATAATTCAGGATAAGGAAGATGAAGCCCGTGTTGGTGAGAAAAGAAAGGGAGACGGTGAGCGTGTAGATAGAGGTGATAATAGGAAGAATTTCAATCGCCGTCAGAACAAGAAAAAGGGGAATGCAAATGCTCTTACCAACAACACACCGCGCAACGATGATAGATGTCCTAAGTGTGGCAACAAGAGGCATGTTGGCGACTGCTGGAAGTGCCGAAATTGCGGAAAGCTTGGACACAAGGTTGAAAGGTGTAAGAAGGGAACCATTTGCTTCAACAATATTTTCTCAAACAAACTTTTTTACCTGTTTTCCAGTGATCGTTTTGAACGCCTTAACTTCTATCTAACAAGTGAAGTAATCCATAGCTACAATAAAGAACATAACCCCCCCTGCGGCAACAGGAAAAGGGCCTACGATGTCAATTCCCCACTTGTAGAATGGCCATGGGGATGTGATGGGTGTTAGTTCTTGATGTGGATGTCGCGGTACTGGCCTGTGTACTTGGTAATCGTTGCATTTAAGAATCATGTCTCGCGCGTCCTGATGCATAGTTGGCCAATAGTATCCTGTGCGTAGAGCTCGTGCTACTACTGATCTTGGGCCTGCGTGCATGCCACACGACCCTTCATGTATTTCACAAATCACATAGCTAGCCTATCGTGGCCCGACGCATCGCAGCCACGGCTGTAGGAAGGAACGCTTATATAGAACGCCCTCTCGGAGTTCAAAATGTTGCGACTTCCTTTTGACGCGCCGCGCCTCTGTTTCGTCCTCAGGGAGGGTCTCATCAGCTAGATAGTTCACGATCGGGGTCATCCATGTAGGCCCCTCTTCATCAACAATGGTCGCTATCTCTCCTCATGTAATGGACTTTTCCTTGAGTATTTCAACCAACGCCTGCTTGGATAGATGGGAAAAACATGTGGACGAGATCTTGCTAAAAGCGTCCGCCTTCTTGTTCTCGCCGTGTGGCACCTACTTGATAGAGAACTTACCAAACTGGAAATAAGTAACTTGACTTTCTCCAGGTATTGGATCATGTTTTCCTCCTTAGCTACGTACCCACCTAGGATGTGATTCGCGACAAGCCGTGAGTCCACGTAGGCCTCAAGGTAGCAGACTCCCATCCTAGCGGTGATTTTTAAACCCTCAATCAATGCTTCATATTCTGCCTCATTATTCGTGGTTGTGAAATCAAAGCGCAAGGCGTAGGTAAATTCCATTCCTTCCGGATTCGTGAGAATGACAACGGCTCCTGACCGTCTGTGCAAGAAGATCCATAAGTAAACAAAACCCATGGTTCCGTTGGAATTTCTTCTTTTTGCACCATTGGCTCGTCCTCCTCAGGTTTCTCAATTAGGAAATCTGCCAAAATTTGGCCTTTGATGGTTGTCCTTGGTCTATAAGAGATGTTATGCTCTCCTAATAAGACGCTCCACTTCTGCAATCTCTCGGTTACGTCCGGTTTAGAGATGATCTGTTTTATTGGTTGATCTGTTTTATCGGCGCAGCCTTTTCGTGGCGTAAACAAAGGATAAAACTAACTTCCCCATTGATGAATAATTCATCTCTGGCCCTTGCAGCGCTCTGCTTATGAAGTAAACCGGAGTCTGGACTAAATCCCGACCAGTCATAAGGATTGCGCTTATTGCTCCGTACGTAGCGGATAGATACATAATTAGCTCCTCTTTAGGTCGGGGTGCGACTAGCAATGGAAGAGCTGCGAAGTGTTGCTTGAGATTCCTAAAAGCTTCCTCTGCCTCTTTTGTCCAGCGGAAGTCTCCTTTCTTTAAGCACTTCTTGAGTTTTTTAAATAAAGGAAGTCACTTCTCCGCGGACTTTGATAAGAACCTATTAAGCCCGACCAGCTTTCCATTGAGTGATTGTACCTCCTTGAGTGTCCGAGGGGATGGTAGCTGTATCATGGTGTCCGCCTTATCCGGACAAGGTTTGACGTCGTTTAGGTTAATCATATACCCAAGGAACATTCCTTCGGTTGTTCCAAACGTGCACTTTTTTGGATTCAGTTTCATGTTGATTTTCCTCAACGTGTCTAATGTTTCCTGGATATCAAGGAGGAGCTCTTCCTCCGTGTGGCTCTTGATGACCAAGTCGTCAACGTAGACTTCAAGGTTACGGCCTATCTGCGAGTCGAAGGCTTTATCAACAAGTCATTGATATGTCGCATCGACGTTCTTTAGTCTGAACGACATCTTTGTGTAACAATACACGCCCTGACTAGTGTGGAACGTCGTCTTCTCCTCGTCTTCCTCCGCCATCTGGATCTGATGGTATCCTTTGTATGCGTCTAAAAAACATTTAAAAGAGTATCCGCACAAAGATTCCACCTAAATTCGATTTCTAGTAACGGATAGCAGTATTGTGGGCAAGCTTTGTTCAAGTCTGTGAAGTCCACACACATGGGCCAGCTTCCGTCATGCTTCTTGACCATGACCGGATTTGATAACCACTCATGGTAATAGACCTCGCGCATAATTCCTGCGTCTACCAGCTTCCGTACCTCGTCCAGTATTACCTGGGTGCGTTCTGGTGCTTGACCACGCTTCTTTTGTTTAACAGGGGGATATCCCGGATGGATTTGAAGCTTATGTTCTGCTATCAAACGCGGTACGCCCGTCATATGCTTTGGCTCCCATGCGAATATATCAAGGTTTTCCTTTCGGAGAGAGCACATGGCCTTCTTTCCTTTATCCGAGAGCGTTCCCCTGATAGCTACCTCTTGTTCCGAGTAGTCGGGGTGGATTACCACCTTCCAATTGGGAGGTGGTGATCCTTCCTTTATGGTAACTGGCTGAACTGGTGTTGTCACGACATGGCACTAGGATGCTGGTGTGATTGAAATGTAAATAGTGACAATTCCCCCTTCAACCGGAAATTTCAGCATGTCGTGTGCCGTGGACAGGACTGCCCGTATGGCTAGGATACCTGGCCTTCCAATAATACCATTGTACAGAGAATATGAACGTATCACCATGAAGTTCATCCACGCCGTGGTGGAGTGCTCTTTATCTCCAATGGTTACCAGTAGACGTAGTTGTCCTATTAGCCAGATAGTGTCTCCACCAAAGCCAATGAGCGGTGACGTAGCCGGCACTAATTGGCTTTTGATCTCTGGTCGTAGCTGTACGAAGCAATGTTTGTAGAGTACCTCCGCCGGTGATCCTCCATCCACATACATACGACGAACGTTGTGGGTTCCAATGCATACCTCAATCGTGAGAGGTGCATCGGCCACGTTGCTCGCCGTGATAGGAGGGAACGAGATCTCTCTGCCGCGTGAAATTTTTTGACTACCTTTCTGCTTTTTGCGGCGCTGCCATGATTGGATCATATATATGGTTGAAGGCTTATCCTTTTGGGAGTCCTTCTTGTCATACTTTTTGTTATCCTTCCCATCCTTCCAATCCTTGACCAGGTGTTTGAGTTTACCTGATTTAATCAGCGACTCTATGTGCTTCTTGAGCTGGATGCACTCCTCTGTGCCGTGACCCTTGTCATTATGAAACTCGCAAAAGTGGTTGCCTTGACGGCGATCAACTAGAGTTGTCATTGGAGGAGGTCTTGGGAAATTTGCTCCTTCTGTTAGCAAAATATCCCGATAAGTCATCTTTAGAGGGGTAAATTTGTCATCCGACCGCCCTCCTTTTAACTGGTTCATGTAATCTAGACTCCTCCAATTATCGGAGTTACTTTGGCTACCTGACTGCCTTCTAGGCTGATCATTTGATCGGTAGCCGTGGTTCCCTTTTGTAGGGTAAGCCGCAGCGACCGCGGTTTCCCCCTCCATAAAATTCCGAACCCTTTCCATGAGTTCGTCAAACTTCTCCGGGCGTTTATCATTAAGGCACCTGATTAGCTCCTTATCAGTTATGGCGTGCATGTAATCAGAAATTTTGAGAACTTCTGGACAAGCTTTGGTATGCGTGCACTCGTCATTGAAACTGTTGGAAATACGTTTTACGTATTAGAAAAGATCGGCCACTCCAACAATAGTCTAAGTAATAGCTCGTAGTTTAGTTTTACTTTATTACTCAAACAAGGCCAAGCCAAGCCCACAACTTGTGTGAGGTCGGCGGCTAATAAGTATGAAAACACTTATCCTTTTACGACTTAATTATAATAAATACCAAGCCAAACCGTGTATTTTATGTCGTAAATGTCGGAATTATGCATGGTTTGTATTTTTGTTGTGATTTAGGACCAAAATGTGAAAAAGGAAGAAAACACGGGCTTTCACGGGCTTTAATCGAAGAAAAAGACAAAAGACGAAGTCAAAAGATCAAGAGTGCAAAAAGAACGGAAGTCCAAGACCTATTCTGAAGAGTTATCGAAGAAAAAGTCTAAAGACTAAAGTTTAATGAAGTCGAAGAACCAAGTCTAATTAAAGAAGAAAATTATAAGACGAGTTCAATTTATATCGACAAATCCCGAGACGACGTCAAGAAAAACAAAGAATTTAAATCGAGTCGAGACAAGAAGAAAGAATGAAGAAAGCATCAACATTTTACTCCTCCTATAAATACCCTCCTAATGTGTCATTAGGAGGTGGTTAGAAAATTAGGAGTAGATTAGTTTAGGATTAGGAGTAGCTTAACAATTTCTCTCTCTAGTATTTTCTTTAAAGTTAAGATTTTTCATTAATCTTGTAATTTGAATCTTTATCATTTTAATTTCAAGCTTCTTCAATTAATCGTTCTCATTCTTCCTTTCTTAATCTTTTTAATCTTGATTAATTTTGATAATCATGTAGTTTAATTAATCATGTTCTTGTTTGATTGATGTTTTTGATTGATTGTGCTTATTGGTTTTTATGTGTTTGATTTTTATAGCTTAAAGTGTTTTAGTGCTTATTGTGTTAATTTCCTTATTTTTAATTAAGTGCTTATTAGTTAATTTTTATAAAAAGTTTCATTCTTAATATTTTTATTATTTAGTGTTTTTAAAAGTTTTTAAATTTTGGATTATTAGCTTTTTCTTAAAATTGATTTGGCTAAGTTTTTAGATAAGTGCTTATAAGATTCTAGCTTATTTTCATTTTGATCATTTTTAATTATTCCGAACTAGTAAACCCCAATTTCCCGGATAAGCCTCCATTTTGATTATTCCGGATAGTGGAAATATAACATTCCGGATAAACACCCAAAACAATAACCCGAATAAGTCTCACATTATTTTTTCCGGATAAGAAGCTTTATTTTTTTCCGGATATGAAGAATTATTTTTCCCCGTATAAGCAAAAGTATTTATTCCGGATATGAAAAACTAACATTCCGTATAAGGTGACATGCTAGCCTAGTAGCTAGCTTAGCTTTATTTTGGCGCCAAATTGAGCAGGTAGGTTGCCTGCTTGAGCAGCCTGCCTGCCTGCTTATTTATTAATTAATTTTGTTCCGTAATTGTTTAGTTTAATCTGAAAGTTGTTCCGATTTTAATTCTGAAAGTTACGTATTTTTAGTTGAATTTTTCATCTATTTTTAAATTAATACTTTTTCGTAAAGTTCAAGTTTTATCTTTTATTTAGTACCCGCTTTAGGTTTTGCCTCGTTTAACTTTAAATTACCCACTTAGTTTTATTCTCTCCTTTTTCATTAAGTAAACTTTATTTTCGAGTTGATAGTTAATTTCTTCGTTTAGTTATTAATTGATTTGCTTTAATTCACGTTTTATTATTTGTTTCGTTTCTTTTTAAAATAGTTTTATAATCCAATTTCTTTCATTTTTGTAGTAAGTTGATATGAGCAAAAACTCATATCAATTTATCAACAAATCACCCTAAAACACAATAAAAATACCTAAACTTTGTGCTATAAAGCGGAATTATGTGGTATGTTTTGTGTTTGTGCTCAAATAGGTAAGAAGGATACATTTTCAAACAAACAAAGGAAAATCAAGCTTAATTTGATGAAAAAGACAAAAGAGGATCAAAAGTGACAAGACTTTGAAGACAAAGGACCTATCTTGACAAACTGCCAAAGATGAAGGACCAAAAGTGTAATTTTGTAAAAGTCAAGATCATAGTCAAATCTGGTCAAATCTCAAGTCAACTCAGTCAAAGGATCATATTTGTTCAAGAATGAAGTTTGAAGGACCAAAAATGCCAAAGAAATGAAGTTGCTAGCTTGAAAATATAATCTACCAAAGTTCAAGGGCTTATTCTGCCAATTTTGGAAAGTTATCCAAGTTAAATCCGTGTCTAAAGCTTTTAGCCAATGAGAAGCCAAGAAACCAAGGCCATGGATCACCAACTCAGCTGCATTTATTACATTCAGCCGCCAGCCATTTATTGGCCACAATCACTACAGTAGAACGCACTTTCTATTTTTCAACCAATCAGGGAAGGCCATGTAATAATCCATTTATCCAAAATGGATAGTGATCCGTGACTTATGCATTGAGACAATAATATCTTGACACGTGTCATCTTCAACACAACGCACTACCAGGATCGACTTGGAGCTAGAAGCAACTTCAAAAGAAGATATAAACATCAAACTTGCTTATTTTTGAAGGACGAATCCATTGGTCACAATCAATTAAGATGAAATCAAGCCAAATGAAAAACCCCAAATCAGTTCTTCATCAACAAAATTCAATGTGCAGATTTCTAACACGTGGAAGCCTGGGATTGGTTCCAACACGTCACCAACCCCAACCACTTCACTCTTAGAGTCTATAAATACCTTGTTTAGCTTTCATTTTCAGTGTGTTAGTTAGTATGAAAATTTCACACACTTAGTTTTCCCCTCATCTTAATCCTTAGGTTTTAGCTTAACAACTCAAGAGTTTGACACACTCTTGAGTCTGTTATAGTAGTTGTAACAGTTTAACTACTTTTGTAACTACTTTTACTCGATAAAATTCAAATTCCATTTTTCCCTCCAAAACTCCATTACCTACTTACTGTTCATCTCCTGCTTCCTTGATCATACTTGTTGCTGCATTTTGGTTTGTTATGATCATCTCTTGATCATAACTGACTAAGTGAGAAGATTGTTGCTGTTTGATCATCATTTCTAGTTATAGCAGTTTTCTGATGAGTTCTAGTTCTTTCATGGTGATTCCTGTTGATTGATTTCTGATTGGTAGATTGTTGATAGTGATTTCTAGTGCTAAGGTGGTGGTTATCACTAGAATAGAGAGCTCAGCGCTCCTCTACTCCCCAAAGGAGGCCTATGCTTATGGTTCTAAGTTTCTGATTTTCGATTCTACTAAACAAGTTGCTTGCCTGCTATTTTCTTAGTTAATCTTGTTTGTTGCATGATCAAAGTTGATTTAGACTGTTTCTGATCTGATCCTAGTGCTTTGGTACCTTAATTGTAGCTTGATATAGCTTATAGTTTAAATTCTTGTCCTGTTTTCACTTTATCTCAGTCATTTTAGCTGGGCTTATCATTTTGAGTTCTTGGTGTGTTCATAGCTTATTACTTGTTCTCACATGTTTCATTTTGGCTGACAAACTTAGTGTGCTAAAGCTTTTCATTCAGTGTAGTTCTTTGCTTAAAAAGTCTTCACAAAATTTCCAAAAGTTCAGTTAAGCAGTGTTTGGCATTAGCCTTAATTCAGTTTTCAAGAATTGATAAATGGCAATCTAGTGTTCATTTTCAGTTTACAAGTGATAACAAGTAGTTTTAAGCCATTTTCTAGTCAAGTGTTAAGTCAAAAAGGCAAAAGGTCATACAAAAGTGTGGGTCAATTTCAGTCAGTTCTTGTTTCAAAAAGTTGTGATTTTGATTTGCTTACCATTCATTTGATAGTTAATGAAATTCAATCAAACCAAGCCTCAAATCTCATTCAATATATGAAGTTTCAGATTCTATAAGGGATGTGTACAGTATTCAGTAAACAAGTAGTAATAAGCCAAAGTCTAAACCAATAAGCAAACTAAAGTTTCTGTAAATGGAAAACTGATTTTTCATATCTCCTTATCTACTTCATAAACTGGTCGATTTTCTTTCATAATATCATTTAGTAAGTGTTCTTGGTTGATTTTTGAGAATTTGAGCTTATTGAAAAATCTTGGTCAACAAAAGTCAACATAAGCACTCATTTTGCTTATTTTAGGATTCTGAGCTTATTAATGGATGCTTTTGCATGAGACTTGATTTCCCATTCTTATTTTGAGCTTATTAATCAGTTTCATCAATAAAATTGAGTTGTGCAAGTCTAGATTTCTTTTTAGCTTATTTTGTGCTTATTGAAAATTGCTTATCAGCTTTTAAGACAGTTTCAGCCAATTTCCTTTGACAAGTCTAGCTTATTGCTGATTTTAAGCCTTTTGCAAGTGGTTTGGTTGAATTTGGTTGAAAAATAAGCTCAAACGAGCTTATTTGAGTTTGTAGCCCGTTTTTAGTTAAAACTTTTCAAAAATTGCACTTAGGTCCTTGAGGTCTTAATCTGTTTGTAAACAAGGCTAAACTTGCAACTTTTTAGGGTTTTCAATAAATCAGTCCTTTAACTTTGAAGTTTGTTAAAATTCAGTTAGTAAGTTTTGCATTTGTTGAGAATTAGTTATTAGTTTGGATAATTTTCATTTCAAGTCCTCCTAGTTTACTGTTTTACACAATTAGTCCTTGTATTTTTCAGATTTACATTTTGAGCATTTACATTTCATAGAATTTACATTTTCAGTCCTTATAGTTTGTAAAATTTACATTTTGAATTTTAATTGAATAAATACTTGGTATTTGCACTATGTTTTACATATAAGTAGACGTTATTTTTCACTTTTGCAAGGCATTGTTTGAATTAGCAATAGAATATCCAAAAAAATATTAACAACCAAAAACAGTTAAAAACCCGATATTGTTAGGACTTTCAATTTGACAAGAACTGAGAAAAACGAACTTAACTATACACATTTCAAATGGCGCCGCTGCCGGGGGTTGTTCTTTTCGTGAAGATTAACGGTTTCGAGTGAGACGATTGGATTTTGGGATCCGTTCACTTTGTGAACGTTATTTTTACGTATTATAAATCAAAAATATTAAAAAATCAAAAATATAAAAAATATATAAAAACTAAAAAATTAACAAAAATCAATTCTTTTCCTAAAGAATTGAACCAAAAAAATAAAAAATCCAAAAAGTAATCTTTTTCCTAAAAGATTACACCTAAAAATATATATTATATCGGTTTTCATCGTTTTTTACGTACATATAGTATTTTTCTTAAAAAAATAAAATAAATACAAAAATATTTTCTTTATATTATTATATGTAAATACGTAAACGTATAAGAACAACCAATTCACGTATTCTCCATAAGTATTGCAAAGGCAATACACCGTGTTGAGGGGCGTTCCGGTCCTTGACACGTGTATCGATCAAACAAAATAAAGCAAGAATAGATAAATACTTCCAATAGGCAATAATTCGAAGAATACAAACTACAAAGTGAATAGAAAGGCGATGTGCTATAAAATGCCATCTAAGGGTCAATAGGTACTTAAGTGCTTCGCGCCACCTAACCCCCCGTTCACTTGTGAGTATTCTAAGAAGGAGGGCTTCATTGGGGGTCTTGCACCCAAGTAGTACATAAGTATATTATTATTTTTCTTGTGGATATTTCATATTGAAACTCGAAGAGGATAATCCTTTTCTCTTCAAAGTCACACGAGAGCTTCTCTCTCATTCCTCGTATTGAGTTGCATGCTCACTCGCGGGCGTGCACAAATACCGATTGGTGTACAACCTCTTCCTCCGAAAAGGAAGAAAAAGAGAAAGAGTAAGACCACCACCGTCCATCAAGCCGATCACGAGAATCGTGCTTTGACTCATCCACAACAAGAAGCCATGGCTGTTGATAATCGTTCTTTGATGGAACGTTTGCAATCCAATGTTAATGGATATGCTAGTGCTATTAGGATTCCCGACATTCCCGCAAATACATTTGAGCTAAAAACGGCTATGATTACCTTGGTTTCACAAACACCTTTCTATGGTCACAAGAATGATGATCCTCATGATCACCTTAAGAGATTCCTTTTTCTTTGCAATACCCTTAAGTACAATGGAGTTCCACATGATGATATCAAGTTGATATTAGTGCCATTTTCACTAGAGGGACAAGCTAAGCATTGGTTAGACACCCAACCACCCGATAGTATCACCACATGGGATGGTTTCACCACTATGTTTTTGAACAAGTTCTTTCCTCCATCTAAGACCACGAATTTGAGGAACTTAATTATAGGTTTTCAACAAAAAACCTAGTCAATCCTTTAGTGATGCTTGGGAAGAGTATAGAGAGTTATTGAGGCGATGCCCTAACCATGGATTGGATGAAGTTCACCAAATCAATACTTTCTATAATTGCCTTAAATCTCACCACCAAGATTCACTCAATGCTTCCGCGGGAGGGAATATTCTTCTTAAATCCATTCAAGAGGCCGTGGACATCATTGAGACTAAAGCAATGGTTCAAACAAACACTCAATTTGAAGAAGGGTTCATGTTATCCAAAACACTTCTCAACCACCTTGTGATGACCAATTCCTCAAATATCAACAAGAGATCCTTCAACAAATGAGTAAAGGTCAACAAGAGATGATTCAAGCCATTAAGAACATTTCATTGAACAATTCTTCAAATGATGTGAATGCCATTACTCTTTCTTGTGTAACTTGTGGAGGCCCTCATTCTTATGAACAATGTGATAAGGTGCAAGTTTATCAAGGGGAATGCTATGTTTACCAAGAGGAACATCGTGAACACTTCAAGCAAAATATCAATCCAAATAACCTTTCTTACAAGTCCCAAAATTACCTTACTCCACCGGGATTCCCACCCCAACCACCCACCCAAATTCAACAAAATCCTCCTCAAGTTTTACAAAGAAATCAAGGGCAAAGACTACCTTACCAAGGAAATAACTACAAGGCACCCAACAATGTTCAACATCAAGGAAACAAATTTTATCCACCACATCAAGGATTTAATCAACCACTTCCACCTTTCCCAAATTAAGGATATGCTCAACTACCAAATCAAGCTTACCCTCAACTTCAAAATCAATGATATGGGATGCAAGAGACTCAAGAGTATGTTGACAAGAAAATGCGTGAAATTGAGAAGAGAATGAATGACCAAATGAAACGTATATCGGATGAACAAACCAATAGGCTTTTAATGGCATTAAATCAAAAACCACAAGGGGCTTTACCTTCAAATACACAAACAAATCCAAGGGCAAATGTCAATGCTATTACAACAAGAAGTGGAAAGACAACAAAGGATCCTTCACCTCCTAAACCTCCTATTGTTCAATCCACTTTTGTTCCTACTTGTGACAAGCCTTCTACCTCTACTTCACCACCTCAAAATGCTCCCATTCACTCAAACAAACCTTCTCAACCTATTCTTACTTATCCTCTACTTTCCACACCTCCCAATGAAGAAGCTAACAAAGACAAGTCTTCCACTACAACACATATTCCACCTACACCAAAACCTACTCTTCCATATCCTTCAAGGTTGAAAAAGGACAAGTTAAAGAACAAGGATGACATCCAAGTCTCAAATTTCTTAAGGATGTTCAAGCAACTCAACATCAACATATCCTTTGCGGAAGCTCTTGCTTATATGCCAAAGTTTGCTAAGATGTTCAAGGATTTACTCTCAAACAAAGAAAAATTGGTTGATTTGCCCAACACATCCCTTAATGAAAATTGTTCCGCCGTGCTACTTAAAACCTTACCAACAAAACTTGGAGATCTGGGACGCTTCTTGATACCTTGTAATTTTCCCGGTGTAGAAAATTGCATGGCTTTGGCGGATTTAGGGGCAAGCATTAACCTCATGCCTTTATCGGTTTGGAAAAAACTCTCTCTTCTCGAGCTCACTCCCACTAGGATGACCCTTGAATTAGCCAACCGAACCATAGCTTACCCCGTAGGTATATCGGAGGATGTGTTTGTAGGTGTGGATAAGTTTACATTTCCGGCCGACTTTGTAGTGGTTGATTATGACATGGATCCTAGAGTTCCTTTGATTGTTGGTAGACCATTTTTGAGAACGGGTCGTACCTTGATAGATGTGGTGGAAGGAGAACTAATTATGAGAGTCGAGGATGAGAGAGTGGTGTTTAAGTTAGGGAAAGTTTGTGATAGGAAAGAGGTTAAGGAGTCTAGACCTTGTGAGACTATTAACATAGTTGATGTGCTAGATGAGGTGTGTGATGAACACTTTCATGATGCTTGTAAGAGTACTAGTGATAAGATGCCCCATGTTGAAACCGTGGCCTCAATTGCTCCCTCTTTAACATCTTTTGGAGAGAGTGATTTCCTCTTGGAGGAATTTGAGTCAAACTTTCTTGGTGATGATGATTCTCCCATTAATTGGGAAGAAGATATTCTTACTATCCAAAAGTTGCTCAATGAGGACCCTATTCCTTCCATTCCACAAGAAGTTACCATTGAGGATCCTTTCATAGTAAAACCTTCCATAGAGAGTCCACCTCCAATTAAACTTAAGGACCTTCCATCCCACTTAGAGTATGCTTTCTTAGAGGGCAAAGACTAATTACCCGTGATCATTGCTAAAGAGTTAAAAGAGGATGAGAAGGAGCAACTTATTGAAGTCCTTAAGAAACACAAGAAAGCCTTAGCATGGAAAATTTCCGACATAAGGGGAATTGATCCACATTTTTGTACACACAAAATCCTTATGGAGGATGACTATAAACCCACCATTCAAAGTCAACGAAGAGTTAACCCAAAAATCCATGAGGTCATTAAGTAGGAAGTGATTAAACTCTTAGATGCGGGTATGATTTACCCCATTTCCGACTCTCCATGGGTTAGCCCGGTACATTGTGTTCCAAAGAAGGGTGGAATCACCGTAGTGCCTAATGAGAACAATGAGCTTATTCCTACGAGACTTGTCACCGGTTGGAGGGTTTGTATTGATTATAGAAAACTCAATGAGGCTACTAGGAAAGACCATTTCCCATTACCTTTTATGGATCAAATTCTTGAACGCTTAGCGGGAAATGAGTACTATTGCTTTATTGATGGATTTTCGGGTTATTTCCAAATACCCATTGATCCTAAGGATCAAGAAAAGACCACATTCACTTGTCCCTACGGTAAATTTGCTTACAAGAGGATACCTTTTGGCTTATGTAATGCACCGGGGACGTTTCAAAGGTGCATGATGGCGATTTTCCATGACATGATAGAGCAAACTATGGAGGTTTTTATGGATGATTTTTCCGTCTTTGGAAATTCATTTACCTCATGTGTCACCAATCTAGAGAGAATGCTTAAGCGTTGTGAGGAAACACGTTTAGTGCTTAATTGGGAGAAATGTCACTTTATGGTGAAAGAGGGAATTGTTTTAGGACACAAAATATCCAACAAGGGATTAGAAGTGGATCGAGCTAAAATTGATGTGAGTGCTAAGCTTCCCACACCCACCTCGGTTAAAGGTGTGAGGAGTTTCTTAGGTCATGCGGGATTTTATAGGCGCTTTATACAAGATTTTTCTAAGATAGCTAGACCGATGACTCACCTCTTGGAAAAAGAGGCTCCTTTCATTTTTAACCAAGATTCTTTGGACTTCTTTGAGACTCTTAAGGAGAAATTGACAAAGGCTCCCGTTTTGGTTTATCCAAATTGGGAATTACCTTTTGAGCTTATGTGTGACGCTAGTGATTATGCGGTGGGGGTCGTCTTAGGACAACGAGTTAATAAGGATTTTCAACCTATACACTATGCAAGTAAAACCATGACCGGTGCACAACTTCATTACACTACCACGGAAAAAGAGTTGCTTGCTATAGTTTATGCTTTTGAGAAATTTAGACCATACCTTGTGCTATCCAAAACCATAGTGTATACGGATCATTCCGCTCTCAAGTATCTTATGACAAAACAAGATGCTAAGCCTAGGCTTTTGAGATGGGTTTTGTTGCTTCAAGAGTTTAAGATAGAAATTCGTGATAAGAAAGGGGCCGAAAATTTAGCAGCGGATCATTTGAGTAGACTTGAGCATCATTTTCAAGGAGATTTTCCACATCAAGAAATCAATGAATCCTTTCCATTAGAGGAGCTCATGTCTATCTCTTCCCAAGAGGATGCCACTCCTTGGTTTGAGGATATAGCAAATTATCTTGTGGGCAATGTGCTTATTGAGGGTCTTACTTATCAACAAAAGAAGAAATTTCTTAAGGAAGTTAAGTACTACTTTTGGGATGATCCTTATCTTTTTAGGCAATGTGCGGACCAAATCATTAGACGGTGTGTAGATGGGCCCAAGGCATTTAAGATCTTAGAAGTGTGTCATAAAGGACTTACGGGTGGATATTTTGGGCCCAACTATACCGCCAAGAAAGTCTTTGATTCGGGTTACTATTGGCCTTCCATTTACAAAGATGCCCATGAAATGGTGAAATTTTGTGATGTGTGTCAAAGACAAGGAAAAATTACGCAACGTAATGAGATGCCACAAAATTTTATTCAAGAGTGTGAGATATTTGATGTATGGGGCATTGATTTCATGGGACCTTTTCCATACTCTAAGGGAAACAAGTATATACTTGTAGCGGTCGATTATGTGTCCAAATGGGTGGAGGCTAAAGCCTTACCTACCAATGATGCTAGAGTTGTTGTGAAGTTTTTAAAGCAATTGTTTGCTAGATTCGGTGTACCTCGGGCCATCATAAGTGATCGTGGTACGCACTTTTGTAATGATCAATTCACGAGAGTTATGAAGAAATATGGAGTTAATCATAGACTTTCTACCGCGTATCACCCTCAAACCAATGGCCAAACCGAGGTCACAAATCGTGGTTTAAAGAGAATTTTAGAGAGAACGGTGGGAGAGCATCGAGCTTCTTGGTCGGATAAGCTTGATGATGCTTTGTGGTCTTTTAGGACGGCTTTTAAGACACCAATTGGTTGTACTCCTTATAGGCTTGTCTATGGAAAAGCGTTCCACCTCCCATTCGAGTTAGAACACAAGGCATCTTGGGCTCTCAAGTGGGCTAACTTTGATTTAAACCAAGCCGATTCACATAGGAAAGATCAACTCAATGAGATGGATGAATTGATAGCCAATGCTTATGAAAATTCTTTTCTTTACAAGGAAAAGACTAAGAAATTGCATGATGCTAAGATCAAGAACCGTGAGTTCAAAGTTGGAGAGCCGATTCTCCTCTTTAACTCAAGGTTGAAACTTTTTGCGGGCAAGCTTAAGTCGAGATGGTCCGGTCCATTCACTATTGCTCAAGTGTTTCCATATGGAACTATTGAGTTGTCACAACCCGATGGTCCAAATTTTAAAGTGAATGGTCACCGTGTGAAGCATTATTTTGGGGAGGACATTTCCGTTGAAATGGTCCAAGAGATCCCCATTTTCCCCATGAATTGATTCATTGAGGGACGAGTCGAGCTAGAGACTCATTAACTCAAGCATCGTATAACTAGGTTTAGAGTGTTGTAGGTTAGTAATAAAGGTATAGACTTGGAGATAAGTGTAGGGGAGACCTTCTTTTGTCTTCATGATTATTTTGTAGGGTTGCTCACTCATTTCATGATTTGAAGCTTATGGAGGAGGCCCTTGTATCCGGTTCACTTCGTTACTATTGTGATTTTTCATTGACACCTTCTGCCTAAACATGAATTCACTAATAGTTGTCCTTTCCTTAACTTGGGTTAAGCAAAGTCTATTCATTGTCATAAGTGTAGGGGAAGTTTTTATACTTCCATGCTCTTAAACATTGAGGACAATGTTTAGCTTAAGTGTAGGGGGTATTCTATCGAAGTGACCTTACCTAGAACTTGTCATTGTCTTTCATGATAATTTGGAAAATTGATTTTTCAAACATTTTTCAAATTTTTGATCTACTTTGGCCACAAAAAATATGCATTCATAATTTTTGCATCAATCATTTTTCATTTGCATAACACATTTGCATTGTATATATTTCTTCTTTTATTTTTCATCAAAAGTTGGAAAAAGGAAAAAAAATATAATAAAAACATGGTTTAACAAATTTAGATCTCTTTGACATATTAGGCCCGCCATGGGTATTTTGACTCAACGCGAGTTTTCTTGTCTTAGCATTCTCTAGCTAGTATCCTTAACCATGTAGTCCTTCATTGGTCTATTAGGCTAAGCATCCACCACTCTCATTATTTGAGATTTTAAATTTGTGGAGAATGGGAAATGATAGAGTTGAAGCAAGTATAAAAGGGCTAGATAAACTTCATGATAATTATTTGTGGCTAAACCCTTCTTTTCTTTGCCTCTATGTTCTTCGCATGTATATAATTGTTAATAAATAATCAAGAACGGTTTTAATTGGTTTGTAATCTCTTATGCATTTTTGTCTAATCATTCATGGTTGGTATGAGTACGTCTTAAGATTCTAAGTTAGAACGTTTTATGTGTACTAGACTTATGTCATGCTCAATATTTAGCGGGTGTTTTTCCTTTTATTCTTTTCAAATTTCTTAGTGAGGAATAAAGAAAAATAAGAGCGGCTTACAAAAAAAAAATAAGTGGCTAGAAAAAAAAAGGAAAGAAAAAGAAAAGAAAAAAAAAATAATTATACAAGACCCCCAAGAGGGGCAGTGTGGTGTTAATTATAGTGACTATTGAGTTCCAATATTACCTTGACGGGTTCCGGGGATTCAATAGATTGCTCCAATCCAATATTACCTTGACGGGTTGCGGGGTTGAAGATCCAAAGTCTCAAAAAGATGACGGATGTAAATTATTGCGTGAGTTTTATTTTCCTTAGCGAGTGTGTAGCTACTTATGAAAGCATGACATGAGGATTTTACACATAAGGCGAATGACTTATTACTCTTGAAACGGAATTATATTAGTTGTGAGCGGTTTTTCAAGTAATGGATGAGAGGATTACTTAGGATTAAAACCGTGCTACCTTATTTTTGGATTTTACACTTCTTATACTTCACACTTGAATAAATGACAAATTTGCCCACAAGCAATTTGCTCAAATAATAACCGGTTCCACATTTAATTGTCATGAATAAGTTGATGCACTTTTTACTTGTGAATACAATGATCCCATTTTTAAGCTTGGTATGGGGAAAGTGAAACTTGAGGGTGATAAATGTCCATGGTACCCAAACCCTAATCAAAGTCATTGAATTCTTTATGAGTTATTTCCATCAAAAACATTTCAAGAAAAACCAAAAAGATATAGATAGAATTGTATTTTGTTCATTGCATTGTTAAAAATCAAAATCATGCAATATTTAGAATAGAGTAGTGTAATTGCATTTCATATGGCCAAGGTGGATTAATTATGAGGATAATGTAAATTTGTGCTTTAAAATGTATAACATTGCATGAGGACATGACAATGTTCAAGTGTAGGGGATTTGATATGAGCAAAAACTCATATCAATTTATCAACAAATCACCCTAAAATACAATAAAAATACCTAAACTTTGTGCTATAAAGCGGAATTATGTGGTATGTTTTGTGTTTGTGCTCAAATAGGTAAGAAGGATACATTTTCAAGCAAACAAAGTAAAATCAAACTTAATTTGATGAAAAAGACAAAAGAGGATCAAAAGTGACAAGACTTTGAAGACAAAGGACCTATCTTGACAAATTGCCAAAGATGAAGGACCAAAAGTGTAATTTTGTAAAAGTCAAGATCATAGTCAAATCTGGTCAAATCTCAAGTCAACTCAGTCAAAGGATCATATTTGTTCAAGAATGAAGTTTGAAGGACCAAAAATGCCAAAGAAATGAAGTTGCTAGCTTGAAAATATAATCTGCCAAAGTTCAAGGGCTTATTCTGCCAATTTTGGAAAGTTATCCAAGTTTAATCCGTGTCTAAAGCTTTTAGCCAATGAGAAGCCAAGAAACCAAGGCCATGGATCACCAACTCAGCTGCATTTATTGCATTCAGCCGCCAGCCATTTATTGGCCACAATCTCTACAGTAGAACGCACTTTCTATTTTTCAACCAATCAGGGAAGGCCATGTAATAATCCATTTATCCAAAATGGATAGTGATCCGTGACTTATGCATTGAGCCAATAATATCTTGACACGTGTCATCTTCAACACAACGCATTACCAGGATCGACTTGGAGCTAGAAGCAATTTCAAAAGAAGATATAAACATCAAACTTGCTTATTTTTGAAGGACGAATCCATTGGTCACAATCAATTAAGATGAAATCAAGCCAAATGAAAAACCCCAAATCATTTCTTCATCAAAAAAATTCAATGTGCAGATTTCTGACACGTGGAAGCCTGGGATTGGTTCCAACACGTCACCAACCCCAACCACTTCACTCTTAGAGTCTATAAATACCTTGTTTAGCTTTCATTTTCAGTGTGTTAGTTAGTGTGAAAATTTCACACACTTAGTTTTCCTCTCATCTTAATCCTTAGCTTTTAGCTTAACAACTCAAGAGTTTGACACACTCTTGAGTCTGTTATAGTAGTTGTAACAGTTTAACTACTTTTGTAATTACTTTTACTCAATAAAATTCAAATTCCATTTTTCCCTCCAAAACTCCATTACCTACTTACTGTTCATCTCCTATGCCTCGACCCACACCACCTTTGACCTATCCATCGAGACTTAGAAAGGAGAAACGTCAAGAGCGCGACAATTATCACTTTGAGCTTTTTATGAAAATGTTTCGTGATTTGCACATTAATGTGAGTTCCGTCGATGCTTTGGTCATGATGCCTCGATTTGCCGCTAACTTTAAGAGTATGTTGAACAACAAGGATAAATTGCATCAATTGTCTAGTTGTTCATCGGTTTATCTTAATCGCGTACCTCAAAAAGTCGGTGATCCCGGTAAATTCTTGATCCCTTGTGCAATCCAAGATATGGAAGAATTCTTTGCCTTGGCCGATCTTGGTGCTAGCATTAACTTGATGCCACTTGCCATCTTCAAGTCGATCAATCTTCCTAACCTTACTCCTTCACTAATGTCTATCGAGTTGGCCGACCATTCCACGATTCCCGCATGTGGATCGGCGGAAGACGTTTTTGTGAAAGTGGGAAAGTTCTATTATCCGGTAGACTTTATCGTTGTCGATATTCCCACGGATCCTCAAGTTCCTCTTATTTTAGGTCGTTCGTTTTTAGATACGTCTATGGATTTGATCGATGTTCATGCTAGAAAGATCACCTTACGTTTCAACGACGAGGAACTTGTTTTAAACGCAACTCAAAACTCTCAAATTTCTCATGTTTATTCCGTTGCAACCATAAACCTCGTTGATATGATCGACGTGGTTTGCGAGGAATTTTCACAAGAAGTTCTAGGCTTTGGTGATGATGAAAATAGTGGCAATCCCACTATGTTAGATCCCATTCTTGATAACTCGACACCAACCTTCACTCCATTTGAAGGTGTTCGTTTTACGTTGGAAGAATTCGATATTCCACGTACTTGTAACGAAGACCTCGACAATGATGAGGACTTCTCGATTATCAAGGATTTTCTTAACGATTTCCCATTTCCTCCACCCGAGGAGGTTATGAGTATCGAGCCCAAATCTTCAATTGAGGAACCACCTATCCTCGAGTTGAAATATTTACCTCCTCATCTCGAATATGTCTATTTGGAGGAGGGCGACAAGTTGTCGGTTATTATTGCGAAATAACTTTCGAATGATGAAAAAACCGCACTTGTCAATGTTCTAAAGGATCACAAAGGGGCAATTGCGTGGAAGTTATCGGACATTAAGGGGATCGATCCCAAATTTTGTACCCACAAAATCTTAATGGAGGAGGATTACAAGCCCGCAATACAATGTCAAAGGAGGGTGAACACCAAAATTCACGACGTCATCAAAAAGGAAGTCCTTAAACTCCTTGACGCGGGAATGATTTACCCTATTTCCGATATCCCTTGGGTGAGTCCTATTCATTGTGTCCCTAAAAAGGGAGGAATGACCGTTGTGCCAAACGATGCCAACGAGTTAATTCCCACTAGACTCGTGACCGGATGGAGAGTGTGCATTGACTATCGTAAGTTAATGAAGCCACTCGTAAAGACCATTTTCCCTTGCCCTTCATGGACCAAATGTTGGAGCGTCTTGCGGGAAACGATTTCTATTGCTTTTTAGATGGTTTTTCCGGTTACTTCCAAATCCCTATCGATCCTCGTGATCAAGAAAAAACTACGTTTACGTGTCCATATGGAACGTTTGCCTATCGTAGAATGCCATTCGGAATTTGTAATGCACCGGGAACATTTCAAAGGTGCATGGTGGCTATTTTTCATGATATGATCGAGAAGACGATGGAAGTCTTCATGGATGACTATTCCGTGTTTGGTAATTTGTTCACTTCGTGTTTGTCGAATCTTGAGAGAATGTTGAAGCGTTGTGAGGAAACCAACCTTGTGCTCAATTGGGAAAAATGTCATTTTATGGTTAAAAGTGGAATCGTCTTAGGGCACAAGGTCTCGAAAGCAAGGATTGAGGTAGATCAAGCTAAGGTAGACGTCATCGCCAAATTACCTCATCGCAAAACAGTTAAGGGAGTTAGGAGTTTCCTAGGCCACACGGGCTTTTATCGTCGATTCATCAAGGATTTTTCAAAGATCTCTCGACCTATTACACATCTTCTTGAAAAAGAGGCACGTTTTGTCTTTGATGAAGATTGTGTACGAGCCTTTGAAATCCTTAAGAGGAAACATACCGAAGCTCCCATTCTTGTTGCTCCCAATTGGAACCTCCCCTTTGAGCTCATGTGTGATGCTAGTGACTACGCTATTGGGGCCGTATTGGGGCAACGTCATGAAAAGCACTTATTTCCTATTCACTATGCTAGCAAGACGATGACCGAGGCTCAACTTAAATACACTACAACGGAGAAGGAGTTCCTTGCCGTGGTGTATGCATTTGAGAAATTTCGACCTTATCTCGTCTTGACGAAATGCATAGTGTATATGGATCATTCGGCTATCAAGTATCTTATGGCTAAACAAGATGCAAAGCCGAGATTACTTCGTTGGATTCTCCTCCTTCAAGAATTTGATCACAAAATCGTTGACAAAAAAGGAGCCGAGAATCTAGCGGCCGATCATCTTTCTCGTTTGGAAGATCCTCACCAAAGTGTTTACGAGCCAAAGGAAATCAACAAAACATTTCCGCTCGAGACACTAGGTGTAGTGAATTCTAAGCTTGATTCTTCCACCCCATGGTTTGCGGACTTTGCAAATTACCATGTGGGCAACTTCATCATCAAGGGTATGACGACTCAAGAAAAACGAAAATTCTTTCGTGACGTCAAGTTCTGCTTTTGGAACGACCCTTACTTGTTTTGAACTTGTGCGGATCAAATTATTCGACGTTGTGTTTTTAGCACCGAAGCTTCTAACATCCTTAGAGCTTGTCACGAGGGACCCACGGGTGGTAACCATGGTGCTAATCTCACGGCTAAGAAGGTGTTTGATGCCGGTTTCTTTTGGCCTACTATTTACCGAGATGCACATGAGCTTGTGAAGTCGTGTGACTCGTACCAACGACAAGGAAAAGCCTCACAAAAAGATGAAATGCCACAAAATATCATCCAAGTGTGTGAGATCTTTGACGTTTGGGGCATTGACTTTATGGGGCCGTTCCCATCATCTCGTGGTAATAAGTACATCCTTGTCGCGGTTGACTACCTATCTAAGTGGGTGGAAGCTAAGGCTTTGCCCACCAATGATGCTCGTGTGGTAGTCAAGTTTTTGAAAAACTTGTTTTCTCGGTTTGGAACCTCTCGTGCGATCATAAGCGATCGTGGAACCCATTTTTGTAACGACCAATTCGAAAGGGTCCTAAGGAAATATGGGTTTACACATCGGCTTTCTACGGCTTATCACCCACAAACGAGAGGGCAAGTCGAGGTTTCAAACCGAGCGTTAAAGAGGATCTTGGAGAGATCGATTAGGGAAAACCGAAAATCTTGGTCGGATAAGTTGGACGACGCTTTATGGGCCTTAAGGACCGCTCATAAGACGCCCATTGGGTGCACTCCCTATAAGCTTGTGTATGGGAAAAATTGTCACTTGCCAATTGAATGGGAACACAAGGCTTATTGGGCCCTAAAGCATTGTAATGATGACATGGAGACCGCGGGAAAACACCAGAAAATGCAATTAAATGAATTGGATGAATTAAGAGATATTGTTTATGAAAATTCATTGATTTATAAAGAAAAGACTAAAAAGTTGCATGATTCTAAAATTAAAAACCGGGTTTTTAACATTGGGGATCAAGTTTTGCTTTTTAATTCTCGTTTGAAAATCTTTTCCGGTAAGTTGAAATCCCGTTGGTCCGGTCCATTCACCGTGACTCAAGTTTTTCCATATGGGACCATCGAGCTAGCTCAAAATGATGGCCCCAATTTCAAGGTGAATGGACATAGGTTGAAGCACTACTTTGGCGGGGAAGTTCCATTCTTGAACTACCTCGACCAAATCACCTTCCGCAATGATAATTAGTATTGAGGGGATCAAGTCGAGCTCATGACTCGGTAATAAAAAACGAGGTGCCTCGTGGGGGAGTCCCATGCTTATCCTATGTACATATTATCGCTTTCTAATGTAGTAACGTGTGGGGATTTGTGCCCTTCCAACCTTTGTTCCGTGGTTGTTTGTGAATTGTGGATTTTAGATGATCATGATCTTCACGTTTGGAGCCTCTCGTGTTCGTTTTATGGGAGCACTCGATCATTTGCTTTGAAGACTTTCTCAATATACATGATATATCCTTTGATTTTCTAACCTTAGGTTTATAGCACACTTCATAAACGGCTTTAAATTTAACGATTACACCCTTTCCATGCTAGATTAGGCATTCGACTACGTCTCTAGTATGGGAGGTTTGCACCCCTAGACTCGAAACATTGGGGACAATGTTTAACTTTAGTATGGGGGGGGGGGGGTGAATAGATACTTGCCTTGCCAAACCTTCACGCTTTCCAAAGTTTATCTTTTTGTTGCAAAATAAGGCTAAAAATGGCCAAATTTTAAAAATTTTCTCATGTTTTATAAGTGTTTGAATACACAATTGTAGGTTTTCCGATGGTGAGAATAAGAGTAATTTTTGACTCGACCGTGTGTGTTGAGCACTTAGCTTTGATTCTTTAACTTCACATTAGGCTAAGTCTCTTAAATGAGGACGAGAAATGATAGGGTTAACTATAAGTTACTATGGTAAACGTAGAGTACTTGTATTCTTTCAAAAACTCATGTGTTCTCGTTGTTTGCTTATTCTCCCTTCGCTTGTAAATATTTTTTTCTTAATAAATATTGACTTAGCGGTTTAGTTAGGATTGTTGGGTTTCTAGTCTTTTCTAGTGGCTTCCGTGTAATTAAATTGGGAAGACATTAAAGTATCGCCAGCGTCACGTTTTTGAAGTATTGGCACCCGAATAATCAAAAGCTTCACCCAATAATAAGATTTCAAGTGCTCACCTAAATCAAGCAAACAATTTGAAGCCCACAAGGTAGAAAAATCTATGCAAAATTGAAAGTGAATCAAGCCTTAATCTTTGAAGCTTTAAAGATCCAAAATTCGCCTTAGCGTGAGGATATACGTCTTTGGCTAATAAAACTACCGATGAGGTGGATAATAAAAGGCAAGGCAAGACCGAAGTCATAATAAAAGCTTCATGGCGAAGTTGAATAAAAGATGGAGGTAAACCAAAGATAATAAGGCCCTTCCGTTAGGGGGCGTATAAAAGTCTTGGTAATAAGTCTCATGTTCAAAACCGTTATAAATCCGTGTTTATCGATCCTTCTTGTTGACTTAATTTTTTGACATCATTGTCTATTAGGAGGGGTTATTGATTTGATGGTCTTGGTTACACCGTTAAGACTCTATTTTTAGACCTAAATCTCTATTATCGCATAAGTCAAACAATGTATCCTCGTGAAACATTCAAGACATAATAAAATATAAGAGATACAACTTAGGAAATTGGGAGGATAAGTACGTGATTAGGGCATATGAGTAGTATTGGCATTACTAAATTATAATGACAATCATCTCATTGCACGCTTGGCATGGAATTGGAGTGAAAATCGAGGACGATGAAATTATTCCTAACGAAGAATTCACGTGTTCTTATTCTATGAACCTAAACGTCCCATTTTGCGATGAAAATGATACACTATGTCTAAAACGCAAGTAGTAGTAATAGTAGTAGTGTAGCTAGTTTATCGTTCAATAAAGTGAATAAAAATGAATTTTGGAGGTGATACGATACTTTAATCTAGCATTGCGTGAGGGCACGGCAATGGTTTAGTATGTGGGAGTGATGAGACTGCTTTTATACATAGTCTCATCGTCCAAAAAGGGCTTAAAATGCATTAAATATCATCAAAATACCCAAATATATGCTTGTGTTTGTTGCTTGTGTATTTTAGGTACGGATATTGAGAAAATGACAAAAGATCACAAGAATCATTCAAAAACGAACACCTGAAACGAAGCCGCACATTGAACCAAGCCCTAATGAAGATTTTTCCAAGAAAACCCTTGAAGATTGTTTATGAAGAAAGGTCCTCCAATGTTGAAGAATTGACACTTTATACCCTTGTATCCTCATAATTACAAGATTGGTCCATAATGTTTGTCAATATTACAAAAAGGGCCCTCCACTTTGAAGAATTGGCAATTTTAGTCCCTCATCAAAAATAAAATGTCAATATTTATCCTCCTTAAAGTCAAACATACCATGAAGAACTCCAAGTTATAAGAATTACAAATTTGGTCCTTTGAAAATGTCAAAATTACCAAAAGGACCCTTGACTATGAAGACTTGGCAAAAATGGTCCCTCATTAATCATGACATGGCAATTTTAGTCCTCCAAAATGTCAAATATACAAGTCAAGACCATTATCCTTGAAGAATATACCAAATCAGTCCTTCAAGAATCAAGAATTGGCAAGAAATACCCCTGAAAATACTTTGGAAAAGTATTTGGGGCAAAAGTGTGAAAAAGCAAACTTCAAATACAAAGGAAATGGAGTTTAGACAGATTTATTTGCAAATGAAAGGGTTATTAAAGGTGAAGGACTAAAGCTGGCCAGACATAAAAGAAACCTAGACCACTCACAACCTCCCACGTGTCCCACTCAACCCCCTCAACCTATGAGAACTCTCCCTTCCTCCACATCACCCTCCACTCACCCGGATATTATTAATTAACTTTTCAAATGTTAATTAATAATATAAACTGGCGCTAAACACCTCTTAAACCCAAAACAAACATCAAACCTGGTGTTCTTGGTGTTCTTATGAAAATTGGGTATTTTCTTAATACTTGATATCAACCCTTAATTCACTCCAGATTTGTGATTAAGGTAAGACTAAACCCAACCCCACCTTAAAAACCCTGAAATTTTATTAAGTAATCTTCCATTTAAATTTGATCTATCCAATGGATCATTGATTTTTTTTGGATTTGTGTTCTACTATTCTTGATCTACCTATTCATATAAAATTTTATCATTAATTCTTTCATTTGATATTTTATATAATTGTTGATACTGTTCTGGGTTTTTAACCTTTTACACACATAAAATTTTTTCATCTTCCTTCATCGTACACTGTTACCTCGTATTAACTAAACCTAAATCACCATGATTATTCTCTTCTATCTAGCTGTTTGATTCCATATCAAGTACTCATGGTGAAACAAGATCCGCCTGTTACTGTTTCCACCCAAATCCCACCGAGGGGTTTGGATGAGGTGATTCGTAACAAGAGAAGCACTAGAAATTGTAACAAGGAAAATGGGTTACTTACTGGAAATACGCAGTCTCAACAGGTATCGAAACCCTCTCACGTTAATTTTAAAAAGGGGGTGAAGAAGAATTATGGGGGAAAGGATATTGAAGGGATGAGTTTTGAGGGTGATAGTGATGTGGGGGGGGGGGGGGGTAGAGATGGTGATTTGGTTGGAGGTTCTGAAAGTACTAGTCTAGATGCTATGAATATTAATGTAGCCGTGATGGAAAGTGATGGTTATATAGGGGTTGAGCAAGAGATGGTAGAGGAGGTGTTAAGTGAATCTCAGAGGAAACAAGGTAATGTTAAGTTTGTGTATGTTGGTAGTAATGGTATGGGGAATGGTCAGGATAGTGTTTTAAGGCCTATGCCGGTCCCGGTGGCTGAAAACCCTGTCTTAAATAAGATCCAAATTAATGATATCCCTAGGATTATTAGGAGGGGAGAGGTAATGATAGATGGTGGGAATAAGGCTGATGATGGCTTGTCATTGAATAATGGTGAGGTATGGCCTAGTTTAAGTAGCAATGGAGGGATAGAAAATGCTGATAGGGGTAATGTTGTTAAGGGAGACACAGTTATGAAAGAAGGGGTTAATTCAGTGGTGTCTAATGCGTTTGTAAAGGCAGTACAGGGTATGATGGAGAGCAATAGTAACATGCTCAAGGCTTATCCTGTTAGCATTAATGAGAAGGGTGTAGCGTGTGCCAATTTGGATCCAGTGGTGGAGATGGGTAGTAAAATGTAGAGCATGACACTCGTTGGTTATTTTGTAGGAATCAAGATGAATTATAGGGATATTATGGGGCACTTGAGGAGAATGTGGAGGAATTATGGGTTTGTTGAGGTTGTGACTAATGACTGTGGGTTATATTTCTTCAAGTTCAAGTCGGATGAGGGAATGTAGTTTGTGCTAGAGAACGGGCCATGGTTAGTTGATGGTATTCCGATGTTTATTCAAAAGTGGGAGCCAGGGCTATGTATGATCAAGCCGGAACCAGCTAGGGTGCCATTATGGGTGAAAATCATGAATGTTCCATTAGAGGCTTGGACTACAGAAGGAATAGGTAGAATTGCAAGTTGCATTGGGACACCGATTATGATGGATAGGATGACTACGTCTATGTGTGATAGAGCATATGGGAGAGCGAGTTTTGCTAGGGTATTGGTTGAGGTGAGTGCTGAAAGAGGGTTGCCAGAAAGTGTTATGGTGACATATGAGAAGTTAGGGAAGTCTATGGAGCTGAGTGTGGATTATCCATGGTGGCCTCCTGCTTGTACTAATTGTAAGGTTTTTGGTCACCGATATGATAAGTGTGCTAAGAGGGTAAGGGTTGAGGCTGTGAAGAGCAAGAAGGTGGAAGATAAGGGTAAATCTGTGAGATCAGAAAACATTCAATCGGATGAGGGTGGTGTATGGAAGACGGTTACTAATAGGAAGGTTAGTAATGGGTATGGTAATGGTCCCCAAGGGCAGAATAGTAATTTTGGGGAAGGCACGAGTAGAGGAGGATATAATGCTAGGGGCAGAGGTGGTATGGGAAGAGGTGGAATGGGTAGAGGTGGTAGAGGAAATAGGGATCAAAGATATAGTAGGGAGGGTGTAGAGCAGAGAGTTTATGTGAAGAAGAATGGCAATGCTGCAGCAGGAAGTGATGGGGGTGTGGATCAGATGGAGTCTGTTATGAAGGGTGTAAGTGAGATGGATATTGATAATGGAAATAATAATAATACTAGTAATGAGGGAAAAGGAGTACATAAGGTAGTCAAAGAGGAAAAAGTGAAAAGTATGAAGTCTGGTTCTACAAAGGCATCGGGTAATAGGTTTGATATGTTAGGTGATGAGGAGGTTGTGAATAATACGTTAGAATGGGAAAGGATGAGAAAGAAGGTTGATGTGTGTTGTGAGAAGGGTGGTAACATTTCTGTGGAAGATAAGCGAGGTTGGGATCAAGAGATGAAAGAATACTTTAAGAAGAAATTGCAAGAGGTTGTGAAAGGATGTTATGTTAATGAGCTTAAGGAAAAAAATAGGTATTCTTAATAAACAAATTGTTCATAGTGATAAAATGAGTGCGATGGAATCAAAAAAGATTGCTGATAAGAGATATAGAGCTGTTATGGTAGTGAAGAATATGGAGGAAAATGAAGCTTTCCAAGAAGTCTATGAGGAAGCATTCAGGGATGAAATGGATAGGATTGCTGTTTTAATTCTTAGGAAGCAATACGCGGAGGTTGATGTTTTCTTCAAGACTTGTCAAGTGTTTACGGTTAAGGAGCTGAAGTCGTGGTCAAAGGAGAAGATTGAATTTTATAAGACCTCTATTGGTGAGAAGGCGTTTGAACTTGTTTTGCAATCGATTAAGAGTAACATTAATAGTCATATGGAGGAGGACGTAGCTGAGGATACAAGTGCTAATGCTCAATTCATGTCAAGTAATGTGGTTTCTAATGTGATGGATACTGATCTAAGCCAGTCACAGGGCATGTCTGCACCGCTGAAACTAGGATTTTTAGTCCTTTAAAATTAAGTTCGTTTTCCTCGACTCACTCGAATTGATATCCGGTTAAACGTTTCGACTTAACTTGTTTTTGGTGACAAATATTTTTGGATTTTTTAAACTAAAAGACTAATTAAAAATTAATCTAAAAAAAACTTAAGAATTAAACTTAATCTAATTTAAAAATCTAATTAAAACTAATTTGAAAACTTAATGTAAAAACTTAATTTTATAAAAAAAAAACTAGATTAATTTAACTATTTCTAAAATAATGTAAATAAAAACTATTTTTAAATAAAGTTAAAATGAAAGGTAATTTTAAATTATAAAAGTAACTAAATATTTTTTTGTCTTTTTGAATTTTTATAAAAATGGAATTGAAATACAACTTTTTAATAAAACTAAATACTCTAAATTTGATTTAAGCTAATAAATTGAAAACTGCCAATCCTATTCTCACGCTATATTAATGACACTAGGAGAACAATAACACAAATGAATATGTAGCACAATGGTTGAGGCGTTTGGCCCCTGGACAGGAGGTCCAGGGTTCGAATCCAGGCAGTAGCAAAATTTTGCTAATATTTTTATTACTTTATATTGGAACTTTGATATTTGGACAGTAAGTCAAAAACTGAACAGTTGTTTCAGTTTTCTCAGCAAGTAAATACCAATCAAACAATAAGCAGAACCAGATAAGCAGAATACCAAATAAGCAGGTTAAGCAAACATAAGCTGAAAACAAAAACCAAACAGTTAACTATTAAAAACCTATAAGCAAGCTAAATAGATAATCAAGATAAGCTGAAAGGTAAATAAGCTAGAATCAAATAAGCCAAATAAACACACCCTTATATCCTGCATCAAAACAGTCAAACAACAACTTAAGAAAGCAGATCCAAACAGCCTAAGAAACTGAACAATAAGCTGAAATCCAAATAAGCAGGAGTCAAATAAGCATAAAACTAGGACAAATTAACAGATTACGCAACTTAACAAATGACCAATCCTAATAACCAAACTAAACAATCATAAGCAAATCCTACACAAGCTTAACCAAACGAAACTAAAAATAAGCAGATTCAGACATACGCAGAAACATTAACAAAATAAGTACGCAATTACTCATAAACAAAAAGCAAATAAAAGCAGTTAATCAAATAATTAATAATCCAAAACGAGAATAATAAAATAGAAGATTCGAACCGTTTGGCGAAAACCGTTGAGACGAAGCGTCGCGCTGAGCGAGCTTAAACCGAAACAAACACCTCCGTCAACAACATCAACATCTTCGAACCGGATTAAACAAACATCACCTTGAATCGAAACCAAACAGCTTCTCGAACCAATTACTCGATGAACAGTAGCCTTGAAATTTACTTCCCAGTAGGGGAAATATATATATCACTTTTCTTTATTTATTTATTTATTTATTTATTTTTATTTTTTTTAATATTAATGCGAGAACAGTAAACAATATTTTATTTAACAGATTAAAAGAAACAAAAGTACTGGAATAAAGATTAGAAGAGAATTGAAACAAACTTAATCTTTCATTAATTAAAATCAACTTACAATACTTGGAACTGAAATTACAAGATTAAAAATCTATAACTAATTTTACTGAAAATAAAAAAAATAAAGAAAAGCATGAACATTACATGTGAACAGGGGGGTTTATATAAGGATCCCCCGAACCTTCTAGGTATCCTTCGTGACCACGTCTTGCGATCTTGGCCGCTAATCTTCATTCTCTCTCTCTTTCTTCTAATCTTGCTTGATCAAACGGCTGTAATCACTTGAGTGCCTCGGATTGCCAGGGTGGAAGGGATTTGTGTTTCTTCTTTGGCTTTTGATTGGTGGAAAAAGAGTTGTGAGGTGTAGACACCAATCAGATAAAGCCACGTACTCTTGCCTCTCCACTCTCTCTTCCGAATCAATTGGGGAATTAATTCCCAATCATGTGCAAATCACGTCTGAAGTGAAACCCCTATATCAATTAACCTATTTACCCATTTAGGGTTTGCAGTGAATAGTGTGATTTTACTGGTTTTTGGGGTGAGATTGGGGAAGAAAAGAGATGAGGGAGAAGGTGCATAGGAATTAACGAGAGAATATGTGTGAGTGGGTAAAAATATGAAACGGTTTAATAAATGTGGAAGGTGGAAGGTGACGTGGTAAAGATTAATGGACGGTTAAAAAGTTTGTTGTGGACACGTTTAGATTGCAACCCATTGTTTCTTTGATTAATCTTGATTTGGGCTTACTTCCACCGTCCCCTAATCTTTAGACTTTGGGCTTTTGAGCCCAATTTCCCATCCGATTATAATTTGGGTCTCAAATGGACTATCAAAACCACATTTTATTAATTTGAATTATAAATGGGCTTTTGAGCCCATTTACCCTTTTGTGGGACCCACTTGGCCCGCAAACTTGCAAGATGATTAAATCCTCTAGAGTTGAGCTCGGTTTTGGCTTCTAAGATCTTTCTCTCCATTCTTGTGTTGATTCTTGTTGGTTTTCGCGAACTTGGCACACTTTTGTCTTTTGATCTTTGTCTTGACTCTTTCTTGACTTTTCTTCGATATTTGACCGTGAAATCCCGTGTTTTCTCTTCTTTTGATCATTTGTACCTATTTAACACACAAAACACAAAACCACGCGTAATTCCGACATTTATGACATTAAACACATGATTAGGTCTTGTTTTTACTTGATTTTAGTGGCAAAAGGATGAGTGTTTACACACTTATTAAATCCCCTACACTTGACCATTGCAATGACCCCATGCAATGCATAGTTTTAAAGCATTAAGTTACATTTTTCTCATTAATAACCCATCTTGGCCTTTATTAAGATATACTAATATTACTATGATGGAAAGATAAAAACTTAAAAGGAAACAAAAGTTAAAATAATTTATAAATTTTGAAATTATTAGATGGAAAAAACTCGTAAAGAAATCTAAGACTTAGATTAGGGCTTTGGTGTCATGAATATTAATCACCCTCAAGTTTCACGTTCCCCATACCAAGCTCAAAAACGGGATCATTGTTATTACAAGTTAGCACTACTAACACTTACTCATGTGGTTTAGTTAATCACTTGGACCCCCTTATTCCTACGGTGTATCTCTTATATTTTATTTTTGTCTTGAATGATCACGAGGATGCATTTTTGACTTATTTCGATAATTTATTTAGGCCGAAAACAAAGTAGGACGATTTAATCAATAGTTAGCTAAAGGACAAAATCTTTTAAAACTGCTTCTCGAAACCTCAAAAAGTTCATATCTTGGCATAACTCGTTTCACGATTTGAGACCTTTCTCGGACCGATATTTCGCTTGTACTTCAAACTTCAAATCTTGAGAGACGATCTTGAAATTATGGTCTTCTCTTCATTTTGGTATACATCTTTATAAGGAGTGAAAGATGCTTCAAACGTTGACCACGACTTCTTCATTTATCCTCTTCTTTATTTAGGATTTTTATATACAACGATCCGCCTCCTTTTCGGACTTGGATCTATTTATCCTCATACCTTGTTAGGGTCTTTTTGGATAGACTTCTCCATGATCTTTAGGGGAGTAATTGCTTCCCGTCGTGTGTCTTGATCCTTCATATTGATTTGGATTAATGATTTTCACATCATCTTAGGATCTTTAGCAAAAAGTGAATCCTCATGCCTTGTGAGGGCCTTTTTGGACTCGGGTATCCTCATGCCTTGTTAGGGCCTTTTTGGATAAACCAATCTTCGCGTCCCGTTTCAATAAGTTATGCCTTGGCTATGAACTCTAATTAATACCGAGCAACTTTTAAACGATCTTGTGCTAGAAACTAAGTAACCTTTTAAATCGTACAACCTTATTTATTGCAAATATATTTATTAACAAGTGATGGGAGAAAAAGCTCATAACTAACTCACATAAGTTAATGAAAGAATACCGAACTTATAACTAACTCTATCATCTCTCGTTCTCCACAATTTAAAATCTCAAGGAATGAGACTTGTGGATGCTTAGCCTAATAAACCAATTAAGGTCCATATGGTTAAGGATACTAGCTAGAGTAAACTCGGATAAGTAAACTCGGGTTGAGTCAAAATATTCAAGATGGGCCTAATATATCAAAGATATCAAAACTTGTTAAAACCATTTTATTTATTTATTTATTTTTGACTTTATTTTTGAATTGGAATGTGCTAATAAAAGGAAAGAAAATAAATAAAAATACTACTAGGCCAAAATAGATCAAAAATTTGAAAAACGTTGAAAATTTTTTTAAAATTTTCCGGTTAAATGGGGTCAAATTCATGGAAAAGGCCACTAAAATTTTGATAGAAATCCCCCTGATATTGGATTTGTTGTGGGTTCTAATTTCTCGATATCCTCTCGAATTGATCTCAGTCTTAAGTGGAATGATTTTTCTTGGTTACTAAATAAAAGGGTTTGGTTTTCTAATCTAATAAAAGGTGAAAATGAAAATTTAAATCGAAGATAATTAATTTAATGATGAGTAATAAAACTTGAATTTAAACTTGAATTTAAATTAGAATTAAGCTTAAAAGAAAATTAGAATTAAATCAAGGAAACAGTAAAGAAATAGTAAAGAAACAGTAAAACTTTAAAATACCCAAAAGATAACTGATTCGGAAGTTACTGTTCATTCGGAAGTTAAGCTTCATTCGGAACTTTGTGCTTGGTTCGGAACTTTTGGATTCATCCGGAACTTACTGATTCGGAACACTCATCCGGAACTTACTGATTCGGAACACTCATCCGGAACTTACTGATTCGGAAGTTTTGGACTTCCGAATGAAGCCCCCTTGATTCGGAACTTACTGGTTCGGAAGTCTGAAAATTGGTTCGGAAATTTAGCTTCGTTCGGAAGTTTTGGCTTGATTCGGAACTTTTACCTTCGTTCGGAACTTCTTCTTGATTCGGAAGTTTAGCTTGGTTCGGAACTTTTTAATACTAAACTCATTCGGAACTTTTAACTGACTCGGAACTTTTGAAAACACAATTCATTCGGAACTTACTGTTCACTCATTCGGAACTTCTGGAAAACCCAGATACAGTAATAGTACCGAAGAACAAGGAAACCCGTTTTTAATCCAAAAATCACTAAGTTTTTCACCAAAGACTAAAATAACTCAATCAAAAAGCATCTATTAACCATAAGCTACAAATCCCATCAACAAAAACACAAATCCCATCAACTTTTGAAAATCAAATCAAGAAAAATAAAAACTTAAGAACTTGAAGATAAAGATGAAGATGAACAAGATTAAATGGAAAGATTAAACAAAACTTTGTATTGAATGATTAATGTTTTAACAAGATCAAACAAGAATTAAAATAACAAGATTTAGAAAACAAAGATTAAAATCACCAATCACCCTAGTGGTGATGGTGATGAAACGGAACAGAGAGAAAGAAAATGGGGGAGAAGAAAAAACTAAAAACTAGTCCAAATGTGTGAGGGGAGGGCTATTTATAGCCTTGTCTTGTGGTTGGTGAGTGGGCTTTCTCCCGTTCTTCTTGTCTTTTCTTCTTTTCAGAAAAGTTTCCGTTTTCGATTCTGATTCGGGATTTGTCGTCGATTAAATTCAACTCGTCTTTTAATTTCTTCGTTTAATAGACTTGAGTTTCTTCGACTTATATAAATCTTCCATCTTTGGTCCTTTTCTTCGATAAATCTTCGAATAGGCCCAGTGACTTCAAATCTTTTGCATCTCTTGGACAATAGACTTTATCTTGAGTCTTTTTCTTCAGTAATACCCGTGCAATCCCATGTTTTCTTCAGTATTCATCCGGTTGGCTCTGAAAACACAATAAACACAAAAACCACGCATAATTCCAAACAAATGATATTAAATACGTGTTTTGGTCTCGTTTTAGCCCGAATTAAGTGGTAAAAGGATGGGTGTTTACACACCTATCAAATCCCCTACACTTAACCATTGCCATGCCCTCATGCAATGCTTAGTGATAAAGCAAGCTTACACTTTTCTCATAATTAATCAACCTTGGCCTTATTTAAAATTCTACTAAACAAAAATTAAAGTACTAAAGGAAATTAAGACTTTGAAAGAATCAAAAGGATAGAAAACCATTTTCACTTGAAAATAGCTACATGGAAATAACTTGCAAAGAAATCGATGACTTACATTAGGGCTTTGGTGCTTCGAAGATTTATCACCCTCAAGTTTCACGTTCCCCAAACTAAGCTTAAAAACGAGATCATTGTTATTATAAGTTAGCAATTCAAACACTTACACACATGGCTTAATTAAATGCTTAAACTCCCTTATTCCTAGGTGTATCTCTTATATTTTATTTTTGTCTTAGAATGATCATGAAGATGCATTTTTGGACTTATTTCGATAGTTTATTAGGGCTGAAAGCAAAGTAGGACGATTTGATCAATAGTTAGCTAAAGGAGAAAATCTCTTAAAACTGCTTCTCGGGATATCAAAAAGTTCATATCTTGGCATAACTTGGTTCACGATTTGAGACCTTTCTCGGGCCGATATTTGGCATGTACTTCATACTTCATATCTTCGAGAGACGTTCTTGAGATAATGGTCTTCTCATCATAATAGAATTTCTTCACTTGGAGACTTTTGAGGGGTACTCCAACTTTGTTGACCACGACTTCATGATTATTTCTTCAATCTCTAATTGGGATTTTGAGATACAACGATCCGCCTCCTTTTCGGACTTGGATCTATTTATCCTCATACCTTGTTAGGGTCTTTTCGGATAGACTTCTCCATGATCTTTATGTAGTTGATTGCTTTTCGTCGTGAGTCTTGATCCTTCATATTGACTTTAGGAATAATGCTTTTCACATCACTTTGGATCTTCAGCAATAAAATTGAATCCTCATGCCTTGTTAGGGCCTTTTCGGACTCGCCAATCTTCGCGCCCCGCTTCATAAGTTATGCCTTGGCTATGAACTCTTATCATTACCGAGCAACTTTTAAACGATCTTGGGCTAGAAGCTAAGTAACTTTTCAAATCGTACGACCTTACTTATTGCAGATAAATTATTAGCAAGTGATGGGAGAATAGGCAAATAATTACACCAAGTGAGCTTCCGCAAGAATACCGACTTATAATTGACTCTATCATTTCTCGTCCTCCACAATTTAAAATCTCAAGTAATGAGACTCGTGGATACTTAGCCTAATAAACCAATTAAGGTCTACATGGTTAAGGATACTAGCTAGAATAAACTTGGATAAGTCTATTCGGGTTGAGTCAAAATAAACGCAACGGGCCTAATATGTCAAAGACTTCTAAACTAGCTACACCACTTTATTAAAATTAGACTTTATTGCGGGATTTATACATATGAAAGCAACGATAAAAATTTAAAAATTACAACTAAATGGCCAAAGTTAATAAAAAATTTGAAAAATGTTGTTAATTGAAGGCATTTTCATGGAAAAGTCCACTTAAAACTTCGATAGAAGTCCCCCCTACACTTAAGATAAACATTGTCCTCAATGTTTAAGCATGTGGGAAAAGTTTCCCATACACTTATGACATTGTGCACGTTGGTTAACTCAAGTTAAGGAAGAGACGACTAAAGTGATCAATTTCAAATGTGAGTATGAAGAAAATTGAATCACGATAGTTGAGAGATAGAACCGGATTTCGGATAACACGGGAGCACGGTTCTTCAAAGTTTCCAAGAGTGCACTTATCCCTGTAATCACACCACACAAAGACAAACACATATAGAAGTCCCCCCTACACTTAGGGGATTGGAACATAAAAGGATAGATAATCGGGCTGCCTCCCGAGGAGCGCTTGTTTTTGATAACCGAGTCACGAGCCTGACTCGACCCAAAATTAGTTCATGGGTGATAACTAGATTTTACCTAGTTATAAATTAAAGATTAAGTTCGTGTTCTCGGAATCTTAACGAATTGATCTAGGCTCATATGTGTGACTAAGTTGATCTTTGGTGAAAAAGAATATTTTTGGGTGATTTTAAATTTAAATGCAAAGACTTAAAAGTAAAAGTGCTTTTTAAGTAAATCTAAGTCTAATTAAAGTAAAGTGCGAGTATTTAAAAACGTGACTAAAATTAAAGGGCACTAAAGTAAGATGACGTAAACTTAAATCTATCTAAGGCAAACTTAAAGTGCGATTAAAACTAAGGCAAATAATCTAAAAGTGCAATTAAATAAAAAGGCAAGTAAAATAAAGCTTGAAGATAAAAATCAAAGACAAAAGCTAATAAGAACCTGAATACAGCTCATTCGGAATAAACCTTCGTTTGGAACAATCACTCGTCCTAAATGTCACCTTTGGTTGACATGATTCTTCTTCACTTGGAATATTACCAAAATCCTTGATCCGGAACAAATTGGTCTGAATATGTCACTTATCCAAAACAATGCTTCGTTCGGAACTTGCTGATTCAGAACTTGTAAATTCTTCCTTGATTCGGAAGTTTCTGGTCACCCCTTGATTCGGATGTTTCCGAATGAAGCTCCTTGATTCGGAAGTTTAGAACTTCCGAATGAAGGCCCTTGGTTCGGAACTTGGAGTTGGTTCGGAAGGTTCCGAATGAAGATCTTTGGTTCGGAAGTTTTGACTTCCGAATGAAGCTCCTTTATTCGGAACTTTTGAAGTTCCGAATGAGTATCCTTGACTCGGAACTTTTTGAGTTCCGAATGAACAGACTTGGTTCGGAAGTTTTGACTTCCGAATGAAACACCTTGGTTCGGAACTTTGGACTTCCGAATGAAGCTTTCTATCCTTTCTTTGGTTCAGAACTTTTTCTGGAAAGATCAGAAACAAGGCAAAATCTTCCGAAGAACAAGGAAGATGGTAACAGTAGCAGATATAAACATAATTTAACCAAAATCAAACACACGGATAGATTAAAACAGTAACGAATCAATGAATAAACATCAACACACAATCAAAAACATGAAACCAAACAACTTTAACCACAATAATAAAAAATCACTAAGATCAAACAAAAAGCATAAACATGAACATAGCATAAACACATGAATTAAAGAAGAAGAAAGGTAGATAAGAGATTGACAAGATAAAATAAAGATTTGACAAGAATTAAAATGAAAACTTACTTGGAATTAAATGGTAATTAAGGTGCATAACATGAATTTAAATGACATGAAAAGTAAATGAACAAGTATTTAAAAGGTGGATGACTAATTGTCACCTTAGCCAACAAGAGTGAAAAATAAACATCCTAATCTATTTATAGGGGAGGATTTAGGAAGCTTCCTCCCCTCTTTCCTTTCCTCTTAATTGCATAATTAAGTCCCTCCTTCTTTTAATCTTCATTAATTGCGTACTTAGTCCTTTTCTTCTAATCTTCTTTAATCTTGGACTTAAGGGACTTTTGACTTCGGGATTTCTTTTGAACTCGTCATTAAATTCTTCAATAAAATAGACTTGAATTCTTCGGCTTTTGATAAACTTCCGTCTTTTGACTTTTTCTTCGATAAATCTTCAGAATTGGTCGTGGACTTCCGTTCTTTTTGCACTCTTGACTTCTTGACTTCGTCTTTCATCCTTTTCTTCAATAAAAGTCCGTAAATGCCCGTGAATGTCCGTGTTTTCTCCACTTTTCATAATTTCATCCTAAATTACAACAAAAACACAAACCACACATAATTCCGACATAAAAGACATAAAATACACGTTTAGGTCCGGTTATTATTGTAATTAAGTGGTAGAAAAGATGGGTGTTTACACACCTATCAAATCCCCTACACTTGACCATTGCAATGTCCTCATGCAATGCATTAGTTATAAAGCAAGATTACACTTTTCATCATAATCAATCCACGTTGGCCTTTATTAAAGAGATAGAAAATTAAAAACATACAAAATAAAGAAATTAAAAGCATACCTTGGGTTTTGAAAATGTTATGAATAATCATCATCCTCAATTTTTCACTTTCTCCAAACCAAGCTTAAAAACGAGATCATTGTTATTATAAGTTAGTAAACTAACACGAACTCATGTGGGCCAATTACTCACTTAGACTCCCTTATTCCTAGGTGTATCTCTTATATTTTATTATTTGTCTTGAATGATCACGAAGATGCATTGTTTGACTTATTTCGATAGTTATTTAGTCTGAAAATAAAGTGCACGATTTAATAAATGGTTAGCTAAAGGACCAAATCTTTTAAAACTGCTTCTCGGGATATCAGAAAGTTCATATCTTGGCATAACTTGGTTCGTGATTTGAGACCTTTCTCGGGCCGATATTTGGCAGCGACTTCATACTCTAAATCTTGAGAGACGTTCATGAAATAATGGTCTTCTCTTCATAATTGGAATTTCTTCACTTGAAGTTTTGAGAGATTCATACTTGGACCACGACTTCTTCATTTTTCTCCAATCTTTATTTTGGACTTTGATATACAACGATCCGCCTCCTTTTATGACTTGGATCTATTTATCCTCATACCTTGTTAGGGTCTTTTCGGATACACTTCTCCATGACTTTTGGGGAGTTTTGCTTTACGTCGTTTGTCTCGATCCTTCATATTGATTTTCGATAAATGATTCTTCACATCACTTTGGATCTTTAGCAACAAAACATAGCCCTCATGCCTTGTTAGGGCCTTTTCGGACTCGCCAATCTTCGCGCCCCGCTTCATAAGTTATGCCTTGGCTATGAACTCTCGTCATTACCGAGCAACTTTTAAACGATCTGGGGCTAGAAGCTAAGTAACTTTTCAAATCGTACAACCTTATTTATTAGCAAATAAATTATTAGCAAGCGATGGGAGAATAGGCTCATAATTAACTCACATAAATTCATGAAAGAATACCGAACTTATAATTGGCTCTATCATCTCTCGTTCTCCACAGTTTAAAATCTCAAGTAATGAGACTCGTGGATTCTTAGCCTATTAAATCAAAGTTTTGGGTTTTCGAGTCGCCTATAGGATCTTGCAAATTCTTAGACTCTTTCAAGTTTAGAAATCGCATTTTAAAGTTCCCTTGATAAACGACTCTCTAGGATCAATTATAGGAACTTGCGAAAAGTTCTTGTTCTTAACCCGTGTGAGTTAAGACTTTCGCGTTTTATAGCTCCCTATATAAAAGCCTAGCAAAACTTGACTTAAACATGTTAAGGATACTAGCTAGAGTAAACTCGGATTGAGTCAAAAGATTCACAACGTTTGAAAATTAAAACCACTTATTAAACATTTATTGTAGCAGAGAAAGAAAATAACTATACAAAGATAACAACTAATAGGCCAAAATAGATCAAAAATTTTGAAAAATGTCGAAAAATTGATTTTCCGGTTAAAATGAGGACAAAAACAAGGAAAAGACCACTTAACTTCGATAGAAGTCCCCCTACACTTAAGATAAACATTGTCCTCAATGTTTAAGCATGTGGGAGTAAGCTCCCCTACACTTAGGACATTGTGCACGTTGTTTAAATCTGGCTAAGGAAAAGACAACTAAAGAGATTCCTATTTTAATATTGATAAAATATAAAATAGTGAATCGAAAAGAGTTTAGGATAGAACCGGGAAGAAGTAGAACACGGAATCACGGGTCGTCAAGAATCATCAAGAGTGGATCATTGAAGCTCGAATCCCTGATTAAGAAGTGAGGAGAGGAAATAGCAATCCAAAGGGGTCCCCCCTACACTTATGGTAAAGAAAGCGGAAAGATAGATGCATGGGTTGCCTCCCAAGAAGCGCTTGATTTTTGTTAACCGAGTCGTGAGCCCGACTCGACCTTGATCATCAACGGAAGTAGCATGAAACAAATCCACCAGGATCAAAGACATAGTTTTCATCCATCAATAAGAACGAGCTTAAGGCGAACAAGGCAAGCCAAAAGAGAAATGGCAAGGTTCCCTTAAGCAGCGATGGAGCATGGTGGAAGCAAAGTTGAAGTGGAGCAAGCGTGTCTTCAAAATTTCCAAAGATATTTCCTTTTATTTCATCAGGTGGATACTGAGATGGCTTAAAGACTTCAATACCGGGGTCGAACACCTTTTCCTTTAGGGGAAAATAGCACTCAGGCTCAGCCGAGTGGGAAGAAGATCCGCAAAGAAGCACAACCTCGTCCTCAGAAGTGGGACAAAGAGGTGTCAAATCATACGTGCAACGGATTTCGGTGTCGACCGGTTTCGTCTCCTTTGACAAAATGCTCTTCAAATCCAAAGTAGGATGAAGACGATAATCTTCAAAGTCAAAAGGAGGAGCATCACTCTCATGAGGAAAGTATGTGTTGAGAAATTCAGAGAAATCTTCCTCAAATGAATAATCGTCCAAAGTAGGATCGAGTGATGGTGGAGGATCTTCATCATGTGAAGAATCGCTCGATAGAGTATCAGCCTCATCGAAATCATCGAAAGTGGGCAGCTCGGGATACTCAGAAGTAAAATTAAAATCATCCGAGTCTGAGCTAGAATCATCATCATCATAAGCATCGAAGACCGGTTGATAATCATAAATGGGTGAAGCGTCCAAAGTAGGGGGAGAATCGTCCACATTATCTTCAAAGAGTGGATTGTCAGTGGAAGACTCGAATAGAGGATTGTCATAGACGGTAAAGTCATCGAGCACATTTATCATATTCACTGATTCTCGGCCTCCAAAAGATTTGCCTGTAAGCTTCCCCATTTTAAAAACTTTAGAATCATCCCCGACTCGTAAGATTAACTCACCTTCGGCCACATCTACTAAAGCACGTCCGGTTCTCAAGAATGGCCGACCAAGTATTAGGGGAATACGAGGGTCCATTTCATAATCAACTACGACAAAATCGACCGGGAAAGTAAATGTGCCAACTTTAAGAAACACATCTTCGGCTATACCAACGGGGTAAGCGAGAGTGCGGTTTGCAAGTTCGAGAGTCATCTTTGTTGGAATGAGGTCGGGCAATGATAGTGTTTTCCAAACACTCAGTGGCATCAAATTAATACTAGCCCCGAGATCAGCAAGGGCAGTAAATTCTTCAGTTTTGTTGAACACGCAAGGCAACACAAAACGACCGGGATCGCCAAGCTTTTCCGGAAGTTCTCTAAGAAGGACTGCAGAGCAGTTTTCATTTAATCGTGTGTTGGCGAGTTCAATCAACTTCTCCTTCTTGCTAAGCAATTCCTTGAATGCTTTGACAAATTTCGGCATGTGGCAAAGTGCTTCAACAAGGCTAATGTTGATGGTCATTTTAGATAGCATATCCACATATTTCATTACATTACAGTCATTCTTGGTTAGCTCGTTGGTCTTGCCTATGCGAGAAGGGTATGGGATTCTAGGCTGATAAGGGTTAGGTGGAGGTGTAGTTGTTGAAGGTTGTGATGTTGAAGGGTCCTTCCGAGATACATCGTCATGACGAGGCGGAGACGGTAATGGTGTACTATCACTAAGTGTAAGAGGAGTAGGGATACATGGTGGTGGAGGAGGTGTAGATAATGGTGGTGAATCAGGTGGATTGACAATGGTAATTCCACTACGCGTAGTTATAGCACTCACATTAGCTCGCGGATTGGTGACGGTGTTTGAAGGTAGAGAACCCGAAGAAGAAGAAGGTTGAGCTTCGGGCAAGAAACTAGCCAACAGATTCTTTAATTCAGTTGTTTGAGTGATGAAAGAAGATTGAAGATTTTCACGAACCTCGGTTCTGATGTCATTACCTTGCTTCAAGATATCTCCTTTCAAATTAATAATTTGGCTCTGTAGATTCTTGATTTGCTCACCTTGAGTTCTCATGATTGTGTCAACATCGGGATTAATGGGTGGGTGTTGTTGGGTGGGTGGTTGATAAGGGTTAGAAGCACGAGGTGGGATTTGATTGCTTCTATTGTAGTTGTTGGCGGGGTTTTGGTTTTGAGGAGAAAAACCGGGTGAAAGGTAATTGTTGGAACGGTAGCTCAGCAGATTTTTATCCCCTTGTTGTCTAGCTTGGTAATTTTCCGGTGAATAATTACCGTAAGCTGCATACACATTTTCCGGATTTCCTTGTGTCGAAGGACAATCGGTGTATGAGTGAGGACCGCCACATGTTTCACAAGGATTAGCAACTGCTTTAACTTGTTGTTGTTGTTGGTTTGAAGCGAGAAGCGTAATACTTTTGCTCATTTCAGCCATCATGCGGGTGAGTTCGGTCATCTCAGGGTTTGCTGAGGTTGAGGAAACATTGACTCTCAGGTTGTTCCTAGAAGAAGCAGAGGAATCCCAGTTCTTATGATGAGTAGTCATGTTTTCAATTAACTCTCTACACTCCTCGGGTCTCCTTTTCATGAATGTGCCACCGGCGGCTGCATTGATCGTATCACGATCGCGAAAAGTCAATCCGTTGTAGAAAGTATCGATCAAGGTGACGGGAAGCATGTTGTGGTTTGGACAACGGTCGATCAAGACATTATATCTCTCCCAAGCATCAAAAAGAGATTCATCGGGGTCTTGCATGAATCCGCTGATCTGATTGCGAAGGCTTGTGACCATGGATGGTGGAAAGTAGCGCGAAAGAAAGCGTTGAGTCATATCATCCCAAGTGTGAATAGAATTCTTCGGGAGACGATCAAACCATTTCTCGGCATGATGCGATAAAGTATGTGGGAAGAGTTGTAGGCGGAGTACATCCATTGTGGCCCCAGGCAACTTCATGCTTTGGGTGATTGTAATGAACTTGTCGAGGTGCTTGTTGGCATCATCATCAGGCAATCCTCTAAATGGGTTTGTTTGCACTTGCTGAATCATGTGGTGCTTCAACGAAAACTCAGGAGCGTTGATTTGCATCGGCGCAATCGGTCCTCCTCGTCCAAACATTGTTGGTTGACAAAGTTCCTCCATGGTCCGAAGATCGGGCTGTGGAAGAGCATTGTTGTTATTATTAAGGTGCAGTGGTTGATTATTGTTGTTAACACCTGCCATATCTAAATCTTCTTGAGGCTCGGGCTCTTGATAATTAGAAGATCTAGTACGCATACACCTGAATATGAAAAAGAAAACAAAACCAAACACAAAAACAATATATATACACAATAAAGATAAAATCTTTTTGGATTTTTGAAATTTTTAATTTTTATGGTTTTTGAATTTTTTATGCAAGAAAAATAACGTTCACGAGTGAACGGATCCCAAAAAGCAACGTGTCTAGCACAGGAAACTGTTGATCTTAACGAAAAGAGCCGGCAGCGGCGCCATTTGATAACTAGATTTTACCTAGTTATAAATTAAAGATTAAGTTCGTGTTCTCGGAATCTTAACGAATTGATCTAGGCTCCTATGTGTGACTAAGTTGATCTTTGGTGAAAAAGAATATTTTTGGGTGATTTTAAATTTAAATGCAAAGACTTAAAAGTAAAAGTGCTTTTTAAGTAAATCTAAGTCTAATTAAAGTAAAGTGCGAGTATTTAAAAACGTGACTAAAATTAAAGGGCACTAAAGTAAGATGACGTAAACTTAAATCTATCTAAGGCAAACTTAAAGTGCGACTAAAACTAAGGCAAATAATCTAAAAGTGCAATTAAATAAAAAGGCAAGTAAAATAAAGCTTGAAGATAAAAATCAAAGACAAAAGCTAATAAGAACCTGAATACAGCTCATTCGGAATAAACCTTCGTTTGGAACAATCACTCGTCCTAAATGTCACCTTTGGTTGACATGATTCTTCTTCACATGGAATATTACCAAAATCCTTGATCCGGAACAAATTGGTCTGAATATGTCACTTATCCAAAACAATGCTTCGTTCGGAACTTGCTGATTCGGAACTTGTAAATTCTTCCTTGATTCGGAAGTTTCTGGTCACCCCTTGATTCGGAAGTTTCCGAATGAAGCTCCTTGATTCGGAAGTTTAGAACTTCCGAATGAAGGCCCTTGGTTCGGAACTTGGAGTTGGTTCGGAAGGTTCCGAATGAAGATCTTTGGTTCGGAAGTTTTGACTTCCGAATGAAGCTCCTTTATTCGGAACTTTTGAAGTTCCGAATGAGTATCCTTGACTCAGAACTTTTTGAGTTCCGAATGAACAGACTTGGTTCGGAAGTTTTGACTTCCGAATGGAACACCTTGGTTCGGAACTTTGGACTTCCGAATGAAGCTTTCTATCCTTTCTTTGGTTCGGAACTTTTTCTGGAAAGATCAGAAACAAGGCAAAATCTTCCGAAGAACAAGGAAGATGGTAACAGTAGCAGATATAAACATAAATTAACCAAAATCAAACACACGGATAGATTAAAACAGTAACGAATCAATGAATAAGCATCAACACACAATCAAAAACATGAAATCAAACAACTTTAACTACAATAATCAAAAACCATTAAGATCAAACAAAAAGCATAAACATGAACATAGCATAAACACATGAATTAAAGAAGAAGAAAGGTAGATAAGAGATTGACAAGATAAAATAAAGATTTGACAAGAATTAAAATGAAAACTTACTTGGAATTAAATGGTAATTAAGGTGCATAACATGAATTTAAATGACATGAAAAGTAAATGAACAAGTATTTAAAAGGTGGAAGACTAATTGTCACCTTAGCCAACAAGAGTGAAAAATAAACATCCTAATCTATTTATAGGGGAGGATTTAGGAAGCTTCCTCCCCTCTTTCCTTTCCTCTTAATTGCATAATTAAGTCCCTCCTTCTTTTAATCTTCATTAATTGCGTACTTAGTCCTTTTCTTCTAATCTTCTTTAATCTTGGACTTAAGGGACTTTTGACTTCGGGATTTCTTTTGAACTCGTCTTTAAATTCTTCAATAAAATAGACTTGAATTCTTCGGCTTTTGATAAACTTCCGTCTTTTGACTTTTTCTTCGATAAATCTTCAGAATTGGTCGTGGACTTCCGTTCTTTTTGCACTCTTGACTTCTTGACTTCGTCTTTCATCCTTTTCTTCAATAAAAGTCCGTAAATGCCCGTGAATGTCCGTGTTTTCTCCACTTTTCATAATTTCATCCTAAATTACAACAAAAACACAAACCACGCATAATTCCGACATAAAAGTCATAAAATACACGTTTAGGTCCGGTTATTATTGTAATTAAGTGGTAGAAAAGATGGGTGTTTACACACCTATCAATGGGGAACGTGGTGAGGGATGGAATCACCTCCTGAGAGGTGTCCTCACCAAAGTACAACTTCACTCGTTGGCCATTCACCTTAAAATTTGGTCCATTAGGTTGAGCGAGCTCGAGAGTACCATATGGAAAAATTTGGGCAATGGTGAATGGGCCGGACCAACGAGATTTGAGCTTGCCCGAAAAGATTTTCAACCGAGAGTTAAAAAGTAAGACTTTGTCTCCAACATGGAACTCTCGGTTTTTAATCTTAGAATCGTGAATGAGCTTAGTCCTTTCCTTATAGATCAAAGAATTTTCATAAGCCTCATTACGGAGTTCATTCAGCTCATTGAGTTGGATCTTGCGTAGGTCACCGGCTTTGTTTATATCAAAATTAGCCCACTTCAAGGCCCAATAAGCCTTGTGCTCCAACTCAATGGGGAGGTGGCACGCTTTCCCGTACACAAGACGATAACGCGTACAGCCGATCGGGGTCTTGTAAGCAGTACGGAAAGCCCACAAAGCATCATCAAGTTTATCAGCCCATGAGGCCCGATGCCCTCCCACAGTCCTTTCAAGAATTCGCTTCAGCCCTCGGTTGGATATTTCGGCCTGGCCATTAGTTTGTGGGTGGTAGGCTGTGGAAAGACGATGATTTACACCGTACTTAGCCATGACTCGAGCAAATTGATCATTGCAGAAATGAGTCCCACGATCACTAATAATGGCGCGAGGCACACCGAATCTAGCGAAAAGAGCTTTCAAGAAAAAAGTTACAAACCACTTTGAAACGTAGTCAACGGCTACAAGGATGTATTTGTTTCCTTTAGACGAAGGGAATGGCCCCATAAAGTCGATACCCCAAACATCAAAAATTTCACACTCTTGAATGAAATTCTGAGGCATCTCGTCTTTATGTGTGATTTTGCCTTGATTTTGGCAAACATCACATCGTTTGACCATATCGTGAGCGTCACGGTATATGGAGGGCCAATAAAATCCCGAATCAAACACTTTTTTAGCGGTGTAGTTGGGACCAAAGTGACCACCGGTGGGTCCTTTGTGGCAAGCATTAAGGATTTCAGACGCTGCCGGTCCATCAACACATCGGCGAATAATCAGGTCGGCACATTGTTTTAATAGGTAAGGGTCGTCCCAAAAGTAAGTCTTGATGTCGGTGAAAAACTTCTTCTTTTGCTGGGACGTAAACCCTTCCTTGAGAATTCCACCCGCCAAGTAGTTTGCAAAGTCCGCAAACCACGGGGTTTCATTCGGCTTCGAGTTTATAGACATTAAGGTCTCCAAGGGAAAAGAATCATTGATTTCTTTGGTCGGATGATCCCCTTGGTAAGGATCCTCAAGTCTGCTGAGATGATCCGCGGCTAGGTTTTCTGCTCCTTTTTTATCGCGAATTTCGATTTTAAATTCCTGGAGCAGCAAAACCCAGCGAAGAAGTCTTGGTTTGGAATCTTGCTTTGTTAACAAGTACTTCAACGCGGAGTGATCGGTATAAACAATGGTGGTAGAAAGGACAAGATAGGGACGAAATTTTTCAAAAGCATAGACAACAGCTAAAAGCTCTTTTTCGGTTGTCGTATAATGCAATTGTGCCCCTGTCATTGTCTTGCTAGCGTAATGGATCGGTTGGAAGTGTTTGTTCACTCGTTGTCCAAGAACCGCTCCAATAGCAAAATCACTAGCATCGCACATCAACTCAAAAGGCAGCTCCCAATTAGGGGTAACCAAGACGGGTGCCTTAGTAAGCTTATCCTTAAGCGAGTTGAAGGCTTCAAGACACTCTTTGGAGAAGATAAAAGGAGTATCTTTCTCTAAGAGGTGGGTCATCGGGCGAGCGATTTGAGAAAAATCTTTGATGAATCGACGGTAGAAGCCCGCATGACCTAGGAAACTTCTCACACCCTTCACGGTTGAAGGTGGAGGCAACTTTGCGATAACATCGACTTTAGCACGGTCAACTTCAAGACCGGCTTTCGAGATCTTATGTCCAAGCACGACGCCTTCTTTTACCATAAAATGGCATTTTTCCCAATTCAGAACTAGGCGAGTGTCTTCGCACCGCTTTAGCATACGTTCTAAACTGGCAAGGCAAGAGGAGAAGGAATCCCCGAAGACCGAGAAATCATCCATGATGACTTCCATGGTTTGTTCAACCATGTCATGGAAGATAGCTAACATACACCTTTGGAAAGTCCCGGGCGCATTACATAAGCCAAAAGGCATTCGTTTGTAAGCGAAAGTGCCATAGGGACAAGTGAATGTAGTCTTCTCTTGATCTTGGGGATCGATGGGTATTTGAAAATAACCCGAGAAACCATCGAGAAAGCAGTAATATTCATTACCGGCTAAACGTTCAAGCATTTGGTCCATAAAAGGTAGAGGGAAATGATCCTTTCTCGTGGCATCATTGAGTTTGCGGTAGTCTATACAAACTCTCCACCCAGTAACGAGACGAGTGGGAATCAACTCGTTGTGTTCATTGGGAACAACAGTTATTCCGCCCTTCTTGGGCACACAATGGATTGGACTAACCCACGGTGAATCCGAAATAGGGTAAATCATACCCGCATCAAGAAGTTTGATAACCTCTATTTTGATGACTTCATGGATTTTTGGATTCACCCTTCGTTGGCTTTGAATAGTGGGCTTGAAGTCGTCCTCCATGAGAATTTTGTGTGTGCAGAAGTGAGGATCAATTCCACGAATATCCGAAATCTTCCAAGCAATAGCCTTTTTATGAGCTTTCAGCACGGCAACGAGGCGGGTTTTCTCTGCATCTTTCAAATCCTTTGCAATAATGACGGGCGACTTCTTGTTGTCGTCAAGGAACACGTACTCGAGATGTGGCGGCAACTCCTTAAGTTCCAAATCCGGAGGATTTTCGACGGGAGGCGTTTTCAAAGTCGGAGTATCGATAGCAATGACCGTGGGAGATGGAGGCGAAGGTTTGTCTTCAGTGAGAAGATTGTCAAAGAAATTCATATCTTCATCCCCCTCGGTGGGAGAATCATTAGTAGCTAAATTCACATCTCCCATGGTATCTTCAAGATTGTTCCAAAATAAATCACCATCTCCAAATAGAGACAACGATGAATCAATGGAGGACACGGTCTCAACAGTGGGAAGAGAGGTAGGAATACTTTTGCAAGCATCATTAAAGTGTTCTTCACAAGCCTCATCAAGAACGTCAATACAATTAACTCTCTCATATGAATAAGGTTGTTTAGACAACTTTCCCATGTTGAAGACTACTTTATCGTCACCCACTCTCATGATAAGCTCACCGGCTTCAACATCAATGAGAGTGCGACCGGTCCTAAGGAATGGACGACCAACAATCAGTGGCACACGGGGGTCTATCTCGTAGTCGACGACAACAAAATCAGCAGGGAAGGTGAATTTGTCGACTCCTACAATAACGTCTTCGGCTATCCCCACTGGATAAGCAACCGTACGGTTAGCTAATTCCAAAGTCATTTTAGTGGGGACTAGCTCTGGGAGAGATAATTGCTTCCAAACACTTAGAGGCATGAGATTAATACTGGCACCTAGATCGGCTAGGGCCATGCAATTCTCTACTCCCAGGAAATTGCAAGGGATAAGAAAACGACCCGGATCACCAAGCTTGATTGGCAATTTCCTTAAGAGCACTGCAGAGCAGTTCTCATTAAGTTGGGTGTTGGCGAGATCGAGGAGCATTTCCTTGTCGCTCAGAAGGTCTTTAAACATTTTGGCGTATTTGGGCATGTGAGCGAGAGCCTCAGCGAAGGAGATATTGAAATTCAGTTGTTTGAACATTTTAAGGAAATTCGAAACCTGAATATCATCCTTGCTCTTTTGCTTCTCTTTCCTCAACCTTGAAGGATAAGGTATATTGGAAGAAGAGGAAGGCTTTAGGGGAATAGGATCACTCACAACCACGGGTGGAGGAGGGGTATAATGAAGAGGTGGAGAAATTAGGGAAGGAGAAGGATGAGGAATAGGAGCAGGCGACTCGTTCTCCTTAGTCACAACCACCGGTGGAGGTATAGGAAGCTCGGGTTCCTTGGTACCTTTACCACTTAGAGTAGTGATTGCTTTCATCTCCCCTCTTGGGTTCGCAACGGTGTTACTCGGAAGAGTACCCGAAGAAGAGGGTTGATTACCTTGGAAGAAACTAGCCATCATGTTCCTCAGATCGTTAGTTTGGCTATCCAATGTAGTTCTCATATCGGCTCTCAAATCATTTCCTTGCTTGACCAAGTCTGCTTTCAAATTGCGCACTTCCTCTTGGAGATTTCCCACTATCACATCATTGGTCCTCATATAGGTTGCAACCTCTTGGTGTAATGCAGTGGTGGCTTGGTTGGGAGGAGCATTGTATGCAGGTGGTTGGTAAGCAGGTTGTTGGTAGAGTTGATTGTTACGTTGAGGTGGTTGTTGCTGCTTGTGAGGTGGGATGTATGGTTGTCGAGGTTGTTGTTGTTGTTGAGGAGGGCGGTTAAGGTTTTGTTGTTGGTTTGGGTTGGTAGGAGGAAAGCCAGGTGGTGAAAGATAGTTGTTTGATCGATAGCTAAGCAAGTTACGGTCACCTTGAGGTCTAGCTTGATAAGCAGGTTGTTGGTAGGTGCCATATGCCGCATTCACATTCTCAGCAGGGTAATCTTGGGTGGCGGTACAAGTTGTGTAAGAGTGAGGACCACCGCATATCTCACAAGGTTGGCTGACAGCGTTCACTTGAGCGTTTTTGGCGTTGTTGTTGTTGTTGTTGCTGACGGTGTGGGTGACAAGCGATTCAAGAAGCGTGGTGATTTTGTCTAATCGCTTGTCGCTGTCATTAGTGCTAGCACTAGCGACATTGGTCCTAACACTCTTGGTTTGCACACGAGACTTGTTCTCAATGATGTCCCAAGCAGCATTGGAAGTCTTAGCCAATAAATTACCCCCCGAGGCACTGTTCAGTGAATCTTGGTCACTCATGCTTAAACCATTGTAAAAAGTATTGATTTGATGTACTTTGGTAAAACCATGTTTTGGGCATTTTCTTAAAAGATCTTTAAAGCGATCCCAAGATTCACTGAATGACTCATCGTACTTTTGTTCAAAATTTATGATCTCATTCCGCAAAGCGGTAGTACGAGAGGGTGGAAAAAAGTAGTTGATAAACTTTGTTTCCAAATCCGTCCACGAGAGAATACTCTGTGGCGGTTCCTTAGCAAGCCAATGCCGGGCTTGTCCCTCTAAAGAAAAGGGAAAAAGTTGTAACCTTATAACTTCTTGTGGAACTCCATTGAACTTGACCGTATTGGTGAGTTGTAGAAATCTCTTGATGTGGTCGTGTGGATCATCAATGGTACGTCCCAAGAACGGTTGAGCGGAGACCATCTGGATAAAGCCTGATTTAAGCTCGAAATTGTTGGCGGCAATTGGTGGTATAACAATTGGATCCGTGTTGCCATCGACATGAGCTTGCAGCAATTCAATCATCGGGCGATTATCCGGAAGGTGCTCATTGTTGTTGTTATTATTCATGTTGTTGTTGTTATTATTGTTTGGAGGTGGTACACCGGCCATGTCTAAGTGATCGAGAGGCTCGGGCTCTTGATATGACGTGGATCGGGTGCGCATACACCTGCAAAAGAACGAACAAAGAAAAACAAAGCAAAAATATTTTTGGTTTTTATGTTTTTTAATTTTTTTGTATTTTTGAAAATTTTATATTTTTTAGTTGTTTTTGAAAATTTTCTTGAAAAAGTAACGTTCACGGGGAACGGATCCCAAAATCCAAGTTCTCACAAAAAACTTTTGATCTTAACGAGAAGAGCCGGCAGCGGCGCCATTTGATATTATGATTTTGTATGGGTTCAGATTTTACTCTCGGAATCCTCTCGAATTGATCTCAGTCTTAAGTGGAATGATTGTTCTTGGTTACTAAATAAAAGGGTTTGGTTTTCTAATCTAATAAAAGGTGAAAATGAAAATTTAAATCGAAGATAATTAATTTAATGATGAGTAATAAAACTTGAATTTAAACTTGAATTTAAATTAGAACTAAGCTTAAAAGAAAATTAGAATTAAATCAAGGAAACAGTAAAGAAATAGTAAAGAAACAGTAAAACTTTAAAATACCCAAAAGATAACTGATTCGGAAGTTACTGTTCATTCGGAAGTTAAGCTTCATTCGGAACTTTGTGCTTGGTTCGGAACTTTTGGATTCATCCGGAACTTACTGATTCGGAACACTCATCCGGAACTTACTGATTCGGAACACTCATCCGGAACTTACTGATTCGGAAGTTTTGGACTTCCGAATGAAGCCCCCTTGATTCAGAACTTACTGGTTCGGAAGTCTGAAAATTGGTTCGGAACTTTAGCTTCGTTCGGAAGTTTTGGCTTGATTCGGAACTTTTACCTTCGTTCGGAACTTCTTCTTGATTCGGAAGTTTAGCTTGGTTCGGAACTTTTTAATACTAAACTCATTCGGAACTTTTAACTGACTCGGAACTTTTGAAAACACAACTCATTCGGAACTTACTGTTCACTCATTCGGAACTTCTGGAAAACCCAGATACAGTAATAGTACCGAAGAACAAGGAAACCCGTTTTTAATCCAAAAATCACTAAGTTTTTCACCAAAGACTAAAATAACTCAATCAAAAAGCATCTATTAACCATAAGCTACAAATCCCATCAACAAAAACACAAATCCCATCAACTTTTGAAAATCAAATCAAGAAAAATAAAAACTTAAGAACTTGAAGATAAAGATGAAGATGAACAAGATTAAATGGAAAGATTAAACAAAACTTTGTATTGAATGATTAATGTTTTAACGAGATCAAAAAAGAATTAAAATAACAAGATTTAGAAAACAAAGATTAAAATCACCAATCACCCTAGTGGTGATGGTGATGAAACGGAACAGAGAGAAAGAAAATGGGGGAGAAGAAAAAACTAAAAACTAGTCCAAATGTGTGAGGGGGGGGGGGGGGGGGGGGCTATTTATAGCCTTGTCTTGTGGTTGGTGAGTGGGCTTTCTCCCGTTCTTCTTGTCTTTTCGTCTTTTCAGAAAAGTTTCCGTTTTCGATTCTGATTTGGGATTTGTCGTCGATTAAATTCAACTCGTCTTTTAATTTCTTCGTTTAATAGACTTGAGTTTCTTCGACTTATATAAATCTTCCATCTTTGGTCCTTTTCTTCGATAAATCTTCGAATAGGCCCAGTGACTTCAAATCTTTTGCATCTCTTGGACAATAGACTTTATCTTGAGTCTTTTTCTTCAGTAATACCCGTGCAATCCCATGTTTTCTTCAGTATTCATCCGGTTGGCTCTGAAAACACAATAAACACAAAAACCACGCATAATTCCAAACAAATGATATTAAATACGTGTTTTGGTCTCGTTTTAGCCCGAATTAAGTGGTAAAAGGATGGGTGTTTACACACCTATCACCCCCTACACTTAATATAAACATTGTCCTCAATGTTTAAGCATGTGGGCGAATAAACTCCCCTACACTTAGGACATTGAGTACGTTGTTTAAATCGAGCTAAGGAAAGGACAACTAAAGTGATTTTATTCGTCTTATTTATATACAAGATAGAATCACAATAGCAAAAACTTATCGAAGGAAACGGGTACATGGGTAACACGGGAACACGGGTCTCGTCAAAAGTACCAAAAGTGGATCATCAAAGCACATGTCCCTGCACACAACATCACAACACAAACAACCTACTTGGCTCCCCCTACACTTATTGGTGAAAATGGGTGAAAAAGGGTAAAAATATAACCTAGTTAAACGATGCTTGATTTTTAATCACGAGTCTCTAGCTCGACTCGAATTCCCGAATGTCATCATTCAAATGGGAAAATCATGGAAAACCGAGATTTCCAAGGGAGGAAAATCTCTCCATGATAAAGGTGAAACAAAGTCATACAAGGCATACCCCATGAAAATCCACCCGGGTCAAACACATAATTTCCATCACAAAAGGAAATAAACCCCGAGGTGGTACGCAAGTCATAGAAAAGTGGGGTATCCTTAGGCCAAAGTCTCTTACTAGGAAAGGTAAAGTGGTATGTCAATGAATGCACAAAAGTCTCTATTCCCGGATCAAACACCGGTTCCTTAATGGGAAAATAGCAAGAGGTGTCGACATTTAAGCTCAAAATATCATCAAAATCCATAGTGGGAAAGTCATCCTCTTCCAAACTTGATGTGAAAACATAAGTATCATCGGAGTCATAGGAAAACTCTTCCTCATGAGGAAAATAGGTATTTAGAAAGATATCTAAATCCTCCTCAAATGGAATAACCTCTAAATTAGGTAAGATCTCTAAGAGTGGAGGATCCTCCTCAATAGTCATGACCTCTAAAATTGGAGTATAGAAGTCAAAAGGAGTCTCCATGGAAGAATCACTCATAGAGATATGAGGTGCATTAAGATCATGGGGTGGGTTATCAAAGTTGATGAGATCACTTAAGGAAGTGTCATCATCGTAGGTATCAAAGATTGGTATATCAAAAATGGGTGGGTCAAAAGTGGGTGGGTCAAAAGACGAGTCGTCTAAGCCGAAGATAGTGTGATCACTTGAAGAAGTGTCATCACTATCGGTGTCATAAATGGGAGTGTAAAAAATTTGAGGCTCTAAGGGAAGGGATGAGTTTATCACAAAATCATTTTGAGTAGACTTTTCAATTCCAAAAGGATTAATAAAAATCTCTTCATTATTACTTTTTTGAAGGATAATAGGAGATTATATGTGTCTGTTGTTTATGGTGAGAATTATCTCACTCCTAGGGTTAGGCTATGGAAGAATTTGGTGGACCACTCTGTGGTTGTGGGGTCTAGACCATGTGTAATGCTAGGTGATTTTAATGTTATTTTGAAGACTAATGAGAATTCCAATGGGATTTTTATTAGAGCGGATGAAAGGAGGGATTTTAAAGAATGTGTGGAGCAATTAGGGATGGAAGATATTAACAGTTGTGGAATGTTTTATACGTGGGTGCAGAAAAGGAGGAATCCAGATTTGGGAATATTTAAGAAGCTTGATAGGATTATGGGTAATGAATTCTTTCTTGACCAATATCCGGCTAGCTTTGCTGAGTTTATGCCATACCTGTCCTCGGATCATTGTCCTGCTATGTTATATTTACCTGAAGTATCAGTGTTCAAGTCTAAGTCTTTTAGGTTTATGAACTATATTGCGGATAAGAAGGAATTTAGAGGGATGATGGATGAAAAATGGGTTGTGGAAGTTAAAGGCTGTGCGATGTTTAGGTTAGTCAAGAGACTTAAAGCCATGAAGAAGCATATGAGACAGTTAAATAAGCAGAATGGTAATGTTTTTGATAAGGTCAAGAGGTTTAAATATGAGTTGGAAAAGGTCCAGGTTTCCTTGGATGATGATCCGTATAATAGCAGATTGAAGGAAGAAGAATGGACGTGTGTTGCAGCATATAAGGAAGCAATGTTGGATGAAGAGAAGGTGTTAAAACAAAAAACGAAGATTGAATGGTTGAAGGATGGTGATACAAATAGAAAATATTTTTATAATGTTATTAAAGGAAGAGTTAGTAGAAATAGGATACAAGCTGTTTATGACAACGATGGGAAGGCTCACTGTGGTGATGAAGTGGCTGAGTGTTTTGTTAATCACTTTAGCTCTTTCCTGGGTACGTGTGATGAAGTTTATAATATTGAAGACCCGGCCAGTTTATTTGTGAGAAGACTTAGTGTGACCAAGTCTGTGGACCTGATTAAGCCAGTTGCTGATTTTGAGATCAAGGATGCGCTGTTTAGTATTGAAGATAATAAAGCTTCGGGGCCTGATGGATATACATCAAAGTTTTTTTAAGGCGGCTTGGCCTATTGTGAAGCTGGATGTGTGCAATGCTGTGAGAGAATATTTTGCTAGTGGAAGAATGTTGGGGGAGGTAAATACAACTCTTATCTCGCTTATTCCTAAAACCTCTACCCCTGCTAAGGTCACATATTTTAGGCCTATATCGTGTTGTAATGTGGTCTATAAAATTATTAGTAAAGTCATAACCAATAGGATTAAACCTGTCCTAAATGAGTTAGTTGATGTTAATGAAAAAGGGTTTTGCAATCCTATTTTTGTTTGTTTATTTATCGTTCCTCGACTCACTCGAATTGATCTCAAATTAACGTGGATATATTTGTTCTTGGTTAAGATATATTTTTGGATTTTATGTTACTTGAATGCACGTAAAAAGATAAAAATATTAAGCTACGTAAAATACTTACTAATGCTAAGAACAAATTGCAAATACCGCAAATAAAACACAAAGTAAAAAGATAAAATGCACAAATAAAAGGCAAACGCGAATTATTAAAATGCTAAGTGAAAGTAAAAGTAAAGATGCAAAATGCTAAAAATGTCGATACAAAATTATACTAGAAAAATTAAAACTATATATATATATTTCTTTAAAACTATTTTTATTATTTTTTTAAAAAATGAATTTTATTAAAACTTTGAATTTGAATTATATACAAACAAAACTGATATTAGAACTAATTTGTAACTAAAAGAGTAAAAATCCTAACAATGCACTAGGCCCAAATCAAATCATACAAGCCCAATAAAGACTAAAAAAGAATCGTGAATGGGATTTAGGAAAAAAAAATGGAACGTGAATATTCAGTTATAACCAAAGGTAACAAATACCCTAAATTGAAGGACTTTAACTGCCAAAATACCAAAGTTCAAACACCACAGCCTAAACTATAAACTGCCTAATATTAAAGGGACTAAAATGCAATTTCTGAGAGTAGAAAAGCAAAAAACGGGCTGTAGGAGTTTAAGATGCTAGATAAGACGGTTTGGAGCACCAATTAAGCTCTAGTTTGTTTTAAAATGACCCTAGATGAAAATAAGCTATGGAAAATAAGTTTGGGCTTATGGGACGGACTCTAGCTTATTAAACAAAAATTGTAGCTTATGCAAAAAGTTGAGATAGAGCTTATTACTTAAGAACATGTAATGAAACTTTGAAAATCTATATGTAAGCTGAGAAAAATGATATACCAAAAAGAAAATCCAAAGATTATTGAAAGAATAAGCTGTTTGAACTCGATAAGCTAGAACGGGCTTATTTGACTTTTATTGACTTTTCAACTTATTTCAAAATGATTTCTGAAAGCTTAAAATGACTTATAGACCGAAAATATGCTACTTTTAAGAAGACACGATAAGCTAAAAACGTGAGATTAACATACTAGAAAACTAATTACAGCAACTAGTTGAATCCAAACAAGTGGATAAATGGCTTTCTTCGAGGCTTATTATCTACTTATTGAATAAGCTAGAGAAAAAACACTAAACTACAAACTTAAAGATACTACTGCTGGCTATCCAAAACACTAAAACACTCGTCCTAATTCTAAATGAGCTGTGAGAAAAACGATGATGAATAAGGCTGTTCAGACAGAATTTTAGACCCGAACTTTTTATATGCCGTTTGCCTTTTTGACTTATATAGCTGACTTTCTATGGCTAAACATGATGGAAAAAGGCTAGCAAGTGTAACCTCTAACGATAATAACATCCAGCTCCAATAATGAATCCAGATTCTACAAATCCAAACACCCCTTAAGCATATACATCAGCAACTTCTGATAGAAATGGGCATAAGCTTATGATTCCTGTTTTCTAAAGACTAATGATTAACTATATATAGTAGAACAACTAAGTTATGACTTACAAAGCTGATTAAACACGATTTAAGCTGATGTAAAAGACTAATACAGTAAATGACTAAAATATTTTTAGTGTTTTATGTTTTTATGACAGAAAATGGAAATAACAAGTTTAAACTATAAAATAAACTCAAACACAAATAAAAGCAAGTAGACTACTCAGGATAACCAAATAAGCCACATATAAGCAGAATAGATAAGCTACTTATTATAACCTAGTTTTGAGAGGAAAAAGTAAAAAGTGCATAGACCTTAAGCACAAGCTCCTATCCAGAGAAAGCCTTTGCCTAAAGGCCTGAATCTTCAACCCCTTTTAATCAACTTAATAAGCTTATTACAAGCTTATTCAAACAATACACCCACTGTTCATTCACTCCTTGGATGAGGCAGCCTTCAACTTGAACTTCTTGGATTATTTGTGGGACTTGGGCAACTTTCCTTAGCATATAAATGAAAACAATCTCACATAGGCTTGTTAAGAGCTTATGAGGATTATATAGCTTATAGAAAAATACTTGATAAATTGAACTAGGATTTTGAGACAAGATTAAGAACACAAGATATTTATTAAAACTGAACTTTTATTTATGAAAGGAGATTACAACTTTAAAATTAAAACATTACATAAATTTAAAACTAAACTCTACTAAGGAAAATTACATACTTTCAATGAAAAAAACTAGAACTATTTATAGAACATCCAAGGCTTCTAGGTGAAGTTTCCAGCTCATCTTCTCTCTCCAAGGGTTTTAACATGAGCCCTTGGATCTTGCTTGAAAAATAAGCTTGATTGTGAGCCTTTGATCATTCTTGCAATTTCTCTTTCTTCACACGGATCAATGACGTGGATGGAATGATGTGATAGTTGTGTTTTCTTAACAGAGGATTCTTTGTTAATTTTCATAAAGTTGTGCTTTCTCCTCTTGCACATGGGATAGCCAGGGTGGATTTCTTTGGCTGACTTGGCTATTTTCCACATGGGATCTCTTCATTGGTTGATTAATAGTGCTTCCCTTTGATTTAATTAGCTTTTTATCCATCAAGGTAAAAGTCCCCTTTTGTTGTTCTTGGCTGGTAAAATGGAGGGGATGAAGGAACAGTAAGTGTTTCCCTCCCAAGTTTATTACTTTTTTATACTGTTTGACCATTTGACCCAGCCATGACTTTTCCTCACTTGTCAATTTTGGCCCTTCCAAGTTTTAAGCTTTGGCAATTTGTAATAATTTCTTTTCCAAAACTTATACAAGGCATATAAATCTTTCACTTCAGCCCCTGGACTTCGGAGTTTGGCAACTTTAGTCTTTGAATTTTGTAAACTCTTGATCTTTAAGCTTTATCTTCCACAAATCTTCATTTTAGGCCCTTGAACTTTGGAATTCTTGCACTTTTGGTCCTTTGACTTTGACTTCGTCTCTTTTTGGACTTTTCTTCAACATTTGACCGTGAAATCCCGTGTTTTCTCTTCTTTTGATCATTTGTACCTATTTTAACACAAAAACACAAAACCACGCGTAATTCTGACTTTTACGATATAAAACACATGATTAGGTCTAGTTTTTCCTTGATTTTAGTGGCAAAAGGATAAGTGTTTACACACTTATTAAATCCCCTACACTTGACCATTGCAATGACCCCATGCAATGCATAGTTTTAATACATAAGTTACATTTTTCTCATAATCAATCCATCTCGGCCTTTATTACTATTACTACTACTTATGATGAAAAGATAAAAACTTTAAGGGAAACAAAAATTAAATGATTATTTTATTAACTTGGAAATCATTAGATGGAAGAAACTCATAAAGAAATCTAAGACTTAGATTAGGGCTTTGGTGTCATGAATATTAATCAACCTCAAGTTTCACGTTCCCCATACCAAGCTTAAAAACGAGATCATTGTTATTACAAGTTAGCACAACAAACACTTGCTCATGTGGTTTAGTTAATCACTTAGACCCCCTTATTCCTACGGTGTATCTCTTGTATTTTATTTTTGTCTTGAATGATCACGAGGATGCATTTTTGACTTATTTCGATAATTTATTAAGGCCGAAAATAAAGTGGGACGATTTAATCAATGGTTAGCTAAAGGACAAAATCTTTTAAAACGGCTTCTCGAAACCTCATAAAGTTCATATCTTGGCATAACTCGTATCACGATTTGAGACCTTTCTCGGACCGATATTTGGCTTGTACTTCAAACTTCAAATCTTGAGAGACGATCTTGAAATTATGGTCTTCTCTTCATCTTGGTATACATCTTCATAAGGAGTAAAAGATGCTTCAAACGTTGACCACGACTTCTTCATTTATCCTCTTCTTTATTTAGGATTTTGATATACAACGATCCGCCTCCTTTTCGGACTTGGATCTATTTATCCTCATACCTTGTTAGGGTCTTTTTGGATAGAGTTCTCCATGATCTTTAGGGGAGTAATTGCTTCTCGTCGTGTGTCTTGATCCTTCATATTGATTTGGATTAATGATCTTCACGTCATCTTTGGATCTTTAGCAAAAAAAAGTGAATCCTAATACCTTGTTAGGGCCTTTTTGGACTCGGGTATCCTCATGCCTTGTTAGGGCCTTTTTGGATAAGCCAATCTTCGCGTCCCGTTTCAATAAGTTATGCCTTGGCTATGAACTCTAATTAATACCGAGCAACTTTTAAACGATCTTGTGCTAGAAGCTAATTAACCTTTTAAATCGTACAACCTTATTTATTGCAAATATATTTATTAACAAGTGATGGGAGAAAAAGCTCATAACTAACTCACATAAGTTAATGAAAGAATACCAAACTTATAATTAACTTTATCATCTCTCGTTCTCCACAATTTAAAATCTCAAGGAATGAGACTCGTGGATGCTTAGCCTAATAAACCAATTAAGGTCCATATGGTTAAGGATACTAGCTAGAGTAAACTTAGATAAGTATACTCGGGTTGAGTCAAAATATTCACAACGGGCCTAATATATCAAAGACATCTAAACTTGATAAAACCATTTTATTTATTTATTTATTTTTGACTTTATTCTTAAAATATAAATTATTACGATGCGATGATAAAAGAAAAATACTACAAGGCCAAAATAGATCAAAAATTTGAAAAACGTTGAAAAGTTTTAAAAATTTTCCGGTAAAAATGGGGTCAAATTCATGGAAAAGTCCACTAAAATTTCGATAGAAATCCCCCCTATACTTAATATAAACATTGTCCTCAATGTTTAAGCATGTGGGCGAATAAACTTCCCTACACTTAGGACATTGAGTACGTTGTTTAAATCGAGCTAAGGAAAGGACAACTAAAGTGATTTTATTCGTCTTATTTATATACAAGATAGAATCACAATAGCAAAAACTTATCGAAGGAAACGGGTACATGGGTAACATGGGAACACGGGTCTCGTCAAAAGTACCAAAAGTGGATCATCAAAGCACATGTCCCTGCACAAAACATCACAACACAAACAACCTACTTGGCTCCCCCTACACTTATTGGTGAAAATGGGTGAAAAAGGGTAAAAATCTAACCTAGTTAAACGATGCTTGATTTTTAATCACGAGTCTCTAGCTCGACTCGAATTCCCGAATGTCATCATTCAAATGGGAAAATCATGGAAAACCGAGATTTCCAAGGGAGGAAAATCTCTCCATGATAAAGGTGAAACAAAGTCATACAAGGCATACCCCATGAAAATCCACCCGGGTCAAACACATAATTTCCATCACAAAAGGAAATAAACCCCGAGGTGGTACGCAAGTCATAGAAAAGTGGGGTATCCTTAGGCAAAAGTCTCTTACTAGGAAAGGTAGAGTGGTATGTCAATGAAAGCACAAAAGTCTCTATTCCCGGATCAAACACCGGTTCCTTAATGGGAAAATAGCAAGAGGTGTCGACATTTAAGCTCAAAATATCATCAAAATCCATAGTGGGAAAGTCATCCTCTTCCAAACTTGATGTGAAAATATAAGTATCGTCGGAGTCATAGGAAAACTCTTCCTCATAAGGAAAATAGGTATTTAGAAAGATATCTAAATCCTCCTCAAATGGAATAACCTCTAAAGTAGGTAAGATCTCTAAGAGTGGAGGATCCTCCTCAATAGTCATGACCTCTAAAATTGGAGTATAGAAGTCAAAAGGAGTCTCCATGGAAGAATCACTCATAGAGATATGAGGTGCATTAAGATCATGGGGTGGGTTATCAAAGTTGATGAGATCACTTAAGGAAGTGTCATCATCGTAGGTATCAAAGATTGGTATATCAAAAATGGGTGGGTCAAAAGTGGGTGGGTCAAAAGACGAGTCGTCTAAGCCGAAGATAGTGTGATCACTTGAAGAAGTGTCATCACTATCGGTGTCATAAATGGGAGTATCAAAAATTTGAGGCTCTAAGGGAAGGGATGAGTTTATCACAAAATCATTTTGAGTAGACTTTTCAATTCCAAAAGGATTAATAAAAATCTCTTCATTATCATAATTAAGAACATCAATCATATTGACCGACCCTTTTCCATTTGATTTTGTTGTGATTTTTCCCATTTTAAAAACTTGTTGTTCATCCCTAACCCTAAGAATTAACTCCCCTTCGGCTACATCAACTAAGGCTCTTCCGGACCTTAAGAATGGTCTACCAAGTATTAACGGAATACGAGGATCCATCTCATAGTCGACGACGACTAAGTCCACGGGAAAAGTGAATGTACCGACTCGAACAAAAACATCTTCGGCAATACCAACGGGGTATGCGAGAGTTCGATTAGCTAACTCTAAAGTCATACGAGTCGGTACAAGGTCGGGTAATGACAATTGTTTCCAAACCGAAAGTGGCATAAGATTGATGCTAGCGCCGAGATCCGCTAAAGCCATACAATCATCGATTTGAGGAAACGAGCAAGGTAACACGAATCGTCCGAGATCTCCTAGCTTTTCGGGAAGCTCTTTGAGAAGAACCGCGGAACAATTCTCATTTAAACGGGTGTTAACGAGCTCAACCATTTTTTCCTTCTTATTGAGCAAATCTTTAAACATTTTGACAAATTTTGGCATTTGAGCAAGTGCTTCAATAAGGCTTACGTTAACATTCACATTGGAAATCATTTTCAAAAAATTAGAGACATGAATGTCATCTTTGTTGAGCACTTTAGTCTTGCCTAACCTAGATGGATAAGGAATATTAGGCTTAGGTTGAGAAGGAGAAGGACTCGCTTCTTGAACAACCGTAGGAATAGGCTCTTTCGGCAATGGAGGACTAGAACTAGGAGTGGTAGTGGGCGGAATCACCGGAGGGGGAGTAGGATTACTCATTATGACCTCCGGGCCTTGTCTCTCCTTTATGGGCGAAGAGATGGAAGGTCCCACTAAATTGGCTCCACTTCGAGTATTGATAGCACTCACATTGGCACGAGGGTTAATCTCGGTATTGGATGGTAAGGCACCTTGGGGTCTAAGGGTTTGCAACATAGTCAAAAATCTCTTATCGTTGGACTCTTGCATTTGTCTAGTAGATGCTTGCATAGCTTGCATGATTTTCTCATGTTCGGTTAATTTTTGTAAAACCAAGTCCATTTGAGGATTTTGCATAGTCATTTGATTGAACCCTTGATTGTTAACCCCTTGATTAGGAAAACCTTGGTTTTGATATTGAGATTGAAAACCGTTGTTATTATAAAAACCTTGGTTATTATTTTGAAAACCTTGATTTTGACCACTAAAATTCCCTTGATTAGCATTCCCTTGAAAATTACCCATTTGAGGACCTTGGTTCCTATTTTGGTATTGGGTATTTTGGGCGGGTGGGGGTGGTCTTTAAGGTGCTACAAAACCCGGGGGAGCCAAATAATTAGTACTATTGTAAGACAAATGGTTAACATCAACATTAGGTTTAAACTGAACCCTCTCATTAGCATTAAAAGCACAAACTTGTTGTTGTTGATTATAAACCTTGTCACAATTGAAATATGAATGTGGTCCACCACAAGTCTCACACGTTTCACTATTATCTTTCACGGCATGCACATGTGTAGTGAGGGCATCGGTTCTTAGAGCAAGGGTTTTCACAATTGAAGTAAGCTCCTTAATTTGATCATTCACCTCATTATTACTCGTACTAGCACTTGCCATATTAGCCCTAACACTTTTGGTTTGCACTTTTGCCTTGTTCTCAATAATGGCCCAAGCCTCGTTCATGGTTTTCACAAGAATATTGCCCCCCGCGGCACTATTAAGTGAGTCTTGGTCATTTAGAGTCAAACCATTGTAAAACGTGTTGATTTGATGAACTTTAGTAAAACCGTGTTGTGGACATTTTCTCAAAAGATCTTTAAAACGATCCCAAGACTCACTAAATGTTTCCCCATATTGTTGTTCAAAGTTGATTATTTCATTCCTTAAAGAAGTAGTCCGTGATGGTGGGAAAAAGTAGTTAATGAACTTGGTCTCTAAGTCGATCCATGTGGTAATACTTTGGGGTGGTTCCTTATCAAGCCAAATCCGGGCTTGTCCCTCGAGGGAAAAAGGAAAAAGTTGTAGGCGAACGGCCTCTTGTGGCACCCCATTGTATTTGACGGTATTTGCTAATTGGATGAATCGTTTGATATGAGCGTGTGGGTCATCATTAGTACGACCTAAAAATGGTGTAGCGGAAACCATTCGAATAAAATCCGGTTTAAGTTCAAAATGATTAGCTCCAATGGTCGGCACCACAATCGCATCATCGTTTCCTTCAACGTGAGATTGAAGAATCTCAATCATTGGTCGATTATCCGTTGCCATCGTTATGTCGAAAGCTCGATTCTCGGGATCGGCTTGAATGACGGTCTTTTTGTTATTCTTCTTCTTCTTTTTGGAAGAATTAGAAGTATTTGGTACACCACTCGGTATGTATGTACGCGCGCGAGTGCGCATACAATTAAAACTTTGGAATGAGGTAGGTGACCTCGGTCGACTTTGAGAGGAAAAGGATTTTCCCTCTCGAGGAGCAATAGTAAAAAACTACAAAAATATATACTTAAGTACTAATTGAGTCGGCAAACCAATAATCGGTCGTTCCTCTCAATATACGCACAAGCAAGCGGGGAAACGAGGTGGCACAAAGCACTTAAAAACCTTTTTCCTTAGACGGCCTTTTATAGCGCGTCGCCTTATACCCACCTTATAGTTTGTATATTTTGAGTTCAAACGTCTTACTAGTATTTATCTATTTTGCCTTTTTATTTCGTTTAAGATTCGACTACAATAGTTAGGTGATGAAATCCTTAAAATACTTACTAATGCTAAGAACAAATTGCAAAGTCATAACCAATAGGATTAAACCTGTCCTAAATGAGTTAGTTGATGTTAATGAAAAATGGTTTTGCAATCCTATTTTTGTTTGTTTATTTATCGTTCCTCGACTCACTCGAATTGATCTCAAATTAACGTGGATATATTTGTTCTTGGTTAAGATATATTTTTGGATTTTATGTTACTTGAATGCACGTAAAAAGATAAAAATATTAAGCTACGTAAAATACTTACTAATGCTAAGAACAAATTGCAAATACCGCAAATAAAACACAAAGTAAAAAGATAAAATGCACAAATAAAAGGCAAACGCGAATTATTAAAATGCTAAGTGAAAGTAAAAGTAAAGATGCAAAATGCTAAAAATGTCGATACAAAATTATACTAGAAAAATTAAAACTATATATATATTTCTTTAAAACTATTTTTATTATTTTTTTAAAAAATGAATTTTATTAAAACTTTGAATTTGAATTATATACAAACAAAACTGATATTAGAACTAATTTGTAACTAAAAGAGTAAAAATCCTAACAATGCACTAGGCCCAAATCAAATCATACAAGCCCAATAAAGACTAAAAAAGAATCGTGAATGGGATTTAGGAAAAAAAAATGGAACGTGAATATTCAGTTATAACCAAAGGTAACAAATACCCTAAATTGAAGGACTTTAACTGCCAAAATACCAAAGTTCAAACACCACAGCCTAAACTATAAACTGCCTAATATTAAAGGGACTAAAATGCAATTTCTGAGAGTAGAAAAGCAAAAAACGGGTTGTAGGAGTTTAAGATGCTAGATAAGACGGTTTAGAGCACCAATTAAGCTCTAGTTTGTTTTAAAATGACCCTAGATGAAAATAAGCTATGGAAAATAAGTTTGGGCTTATGGGACGGACTCTAGCTTATTAAACAAAAATTGTAGCTTATGCAAAAAGTTGAGATAGAGCTTATTACTTAAGAACATGTAATGAAACTTTGAAAATCTATATGTAAGCTGAGAAAAATGATATACCAAAAAGAAAATCCAAAGATTATTGAAAGAATAAGCTGTTTGAACTCGATAAGCTAGAACGGGCTTATTTGACTTTTATTGACTTTTCAACTTATTTCAAAATGATTTCTGAAAGCTTAAAATGACTTATAGACCGAAAATATGCTACTTTTAAGAAGACACGATAAGCTAAAAACGTGAGATTAACATACTAGAAAACTAATTACAGCAACTAGTTGAATCCAAACAAGTGGATAAATGGCTTTCTTCGAGGCTTATTATCTACTTATTGAATAAGCTAGAGAAAAAACACTAAACTACAAACTTAAAGATACTACTGCTGGCTATCTAAAACACTAAAACACTCGTCCTAATTCTAAATGAGCTGTGAGAAAAACGATGATGAATAAGGCTGTTCAGACAGAATTTTAGACCCGAACTTTTTATATGCCGTTTGCCTTTTTGACTTATATAGCTGACTTTCTATGGCTAAACATGATGGAAAAAGGCTAGCAAGTGTAACCTCTAACGATAATAACATCCAGCTCCAATAATGAATCCAGATTCTACAAATCCAAACACCCCTTAAGCATATACATCAGCAACTTCTGATAGAAATGGGCATAAGCTTATGATTCCTGTTTTTCTAAAGACTAATGATTAACTATATATAGTAGAACAACTAAGTTATGACTTACAAAGCTGATTAAACACGATTTAAGCTGATGTAAAAGACTAATACAGTAAATGACTAAAATATTTTTAGTGTTTTATGTTTTTATGACAGAAAATGGAAATAACAAGTTTAAACTATAAAATAAACTCAAACACAAATAAAAGCAAGTAGACTACTCAGGATAACCAAATAAGCCACATATAAGCAGAATAGATAAGCTACTTATTATAACCTAGTTTTGAGAGGAAAAAGTAAAAAGTGCATAGACCTTAAGCACAAGCTCCTATCCAAAGAAAGCCTTTGCCTAAAGGCCTGAATCTTCAACCCCTTTTAATCAACTTAATAAGCTTATTACAAGCTTATTCAAACAATACACCCACTGTTCATTCACTCCTTGGATGAGGCAGCCTTCAACTTGAACTTCTTGGATTATTTGTGGGACTTGGGCAACTTTCCTTAGCATATAAATGAAAACAATCTCACATAGGCTTGTTAAGAGCTTATGAGGATTATATAGCTTATAGAAAAATACTTGATAAATTGAACTAGGATTTTGAGACAAGATTAAGAACACAAGATATTTATTAAAACTGAACTTTTATTTATGAAAGGAGATTACAACTTTAAAATTAAAACATTACATAAATTTAAAACTAAACTCTACTAAGGAAAATTACATACTTTCAATGAAAAAAACTAGAACTATTTATAGAACATCCAAGGCTTCTAGGTGAAGTTTCCAGCTCATCTTCTCTCTCCAAGGGTTTTAACATGAGCCCTTGGATCTTGCTTGAAAAATAAGCTTGATTGTGAGCCTTTGATCATTCTTGCAATTTCTCTTTCTTCACACGGATCAATGACGTGGATGGAATGATGTGATAGTTGTGTTTTCTTAACAAAGGATTCTTTGTTAATTTTCATAAAGTTGTGCTTTCTCCTCTTGCACATGGGATTGCCAGGGTGGATTTCTTTGGCTGACTTGGCTATTTTCCACATGGGATCTCTTCATTGGTTGATTAATAGTGCTTCCCTTTGATTTAATTAGCTTTTTATCCATCAAGGTAAAAGTCCCCTTTTGTTGTTCTTGGCTGGTAAAATGGAGGGGATGAAGGAACAGTAAGTGTTTCCCTCCCAAGTTTATTACTTTTTTATACTGTTTGACCATTTGACCCAGCCATGACTTTTCCTCACTTGTCAATTTTGGCCCTTCCAAGTTTTAAGCTTTGGCAATTTGTAATAATTTCTTTTCCAAAACTTATACAAGGCATATAAATCTTTCACTTCAGCCGCTGGACTTCGGAGTTTGGCAACTTTAGTCTTTGAATTTTGTAAACTCTTGATCTTTAAGCTTTATCTTCCACAAATCTTCATTTTAGGCCCTTGAACTTTGGAATTCTTGCACTTTTGGTCCTTTGACTTTGACTTCGTCTCTTTTTGGACTTTTCTTCAACATTTGACCGTGAAATCCCGTGTTTTCTCTTCTTTTGATCATTTGTACCTATTTTAACACAAAAACACAAAACCACGCGTAATTCCGACTTTTACGATATAAAACACATGATTAGGTCTAGTTTTTCCTTGATTTTAGTGGCAAAAGGATAAGTGTTTACACACTTATTAGTTAACCAGAGCGCTTTTATCCCGGGTAGATTGATTAGTGACAACATTTTGCTTGCTCAAGAATTTATGAAGAGTTATAACTGGGAATGTGGGATTCGTAATTATGCTTTTAAGATAGACATACAGAAAGCGTATGATACTGTTAGTTGGAGATTCCTGAGAGTTTGTCTCAAAGAGTTTGGGTTCCACCCAGTTATGATCCATTGGATCATGATGTGTCTTGAGACAGCGTCGTTTTCTGTATGTATTAATGGTGAGACGCATGGGTTTTTTAAAGCTAGAAGAGGGTTGAGACAGGGTGATCCTATATCTCCCTATCTCTTTACGTTAGTTATGGAGGTCCTGAATCTGATGGTTAAAAGGCAGATTAGAAGTGATAGGAGATTTAGATATCATTCGGGATGTCATAAGCTTAGAATTAATAACCTTTGTTTCGCTGATGATTTATTGATGTTATGTGATGGAGATATGATTTCTGCTTCCATTCTTAGGAGGGGGTTAGATGAATTCACGTTAGCTTCAGGTTTGTATCCGAGTATGATTAAAAGTAATGTGTTCTTTTGTAATGTCCCGAATGAGGTTAAGAATGATATTTTAATGGTCATGCCATTTACTGAGGGTGTGTTTCCCATTAGATATTTAGGGGTGCCTCTTGTATCTAAAAGAATTACGAAGAGAGATTGTAGTTATTTGATTGAGGTAGTGCAGAATAAGCTTAATAGCTGAAAAAATAAGTGTCTCTCATATGCTGGTAGGTTACAGCTTATTGCGGCTGTGTTATCTTCTATGCAAGTTTATTGGGGATCATTATTTATTTTACCTATTGCGGTTTGTAAGGATATAGATAATCTTCTGAGTAATTTCTTATGGGGAAACAATAGGAAGATTGGGGCTTTGGTTAGTGTGAAATGGGATGATGTATGTAAACCAAAGAGTCAGGGTGGTCTGGGTCTTAAGTCTATGGAAAGTTGGAATGTTGCTCTTATGGCTAAACACTTGTGGAATATCCTTTGTAATAAGGACTCTATATGGGTGAAGTGGGTTAAATTACACAAGTTAAAAGGACAGAATATTTGGGATATTGAGTTAACTAGGGGAATGTCATGGTGCTGGAAGCACATGTTATACATTAGGGATTTGATTAGAAAATTTGTTTTTGTTAGGCTTGGCAATGGAAAATCTTGTAATGTGTGGTTTGATAGATGGCATGAATGTGGTCCGATTAGTCATAGAGTTATTTGTTTAGCTGGTTTTTCTGTTAATGCTAAGGTGGCTGATATGATTGATAATGGTAATTGGATTTGGCCTGGTGGATGGGGGAGTGCCTATGGTGGTGTCCTTAATCTCCCTGTCCCAGCTTTAAGGTATGATGTTGAGGATAAGACTGTTTGGTTTAATAAGAATGACCATGAGAGGAAGTTTGGTGCTATTGAAGTTTGGAAAGCATTAAAAGTTGAAGCCCCGGATGTTATATGGTATAGACATGTATGGTTTTCCCAATGTATACCTAGGCATGCTTTATCGCGTGGCTTGCTATTTTGGGTAGACTTAAAACAGGTGACAGGCTGGTTAAGTGGTTTAATGCGGGTAATGTGTCTTGTTTTCTATGTAATAATAATAATGAAACCCATATTCATCTGTTTTTTGATTGCCCTTTTTTCTAGAAGATTATGGGAAAGGTTAAAGCCTGTGGCTAAGCTAGATAGGGTGAGTAATATTTGGGCTAGTGCTATATCTGGTATTATAAGCTTTCCGCCCAGAAACTCTATTTGGAGTGTTATTCAGCGTCTTCTGTTTAGTGCCACTATCTATTTTATTTGGCAGGAAAGGAACCTTAGAAGGGTAAGGGGTACTAACAGAAATGAGGATATGTTGTGTAATATGATCATTGACACTATTAGGTTTAAGCTCCTTAGCCTTACCATTAGACCTTCTAGGGATGTGATGAATGCGGCTGTGATTTGGAATGTGAAGTTAAAAAGTAATCTGGATGATGGTGATGAGATTGGGTCTGTTGTTGATATGAGGGAGCTTAATGAGTATTGTCCTTTATAGTTTGGGGTGGGTTAACTGGTCATTTGGTGGGACTGGTTTATGGAGGTGCAATTGGAATTGGGGCCATTTATGTTTGATGTATAACTTTAGTAGGATGTATGGGGATAGTGCCATGTTGTGTTTTTGCAGGTCTTTGGCGTGTTACAAATACTTTATGGCTGCTGGATTAGTCTCTGATTGGTTGATTGGTTGCTGCTATGAACTTCTTCAAGTACAAGTAGCATGAAGAATGAAGGGTATCTTATACGATATCTTGTTTGGGGGGGACTACTTGGATGTTTCGGGAGATTTGATGTGCTACTAGTGGACATTGGGTTATTTCTTAACTCTTTGTACAATTTTTAGTTTCCAAATCTGTTTTGTGATGCTATGTCCTCCCTGTATTGTTTCAATATAAGCCTTGTATCTGATTAGTGTTGTGATGATAGATACTTAGGTTTATTGCATCGTGTGAGAGGATTCTAGTTTAGTTGTACTCTTTCCCCCTTCTATGGTTTCCCACTGGGTTTTACATAGATGGGGGTTTTGAGGAGGCAATAAACTAGATGTGCTATACTGGCACCTCTCCTATTATCCTGCATTAGTTTCTGATGGCGGTTTTGTGTAAGTATCTTTGCTTACCTACTTGTGTCATAGTTTGGGGTGTGGTCACTGCCATTGGGGATGGATTGGTAGTGGAGATTGCTTCCCTTTGTGGTTGAATCAAAGCTACCATGTATTCTGAAGTGGTTTTCCACATCTAACTAGTGAACAAGTCTATTTTGAAGTGCCATGGAGATGCAGGAGCTTGGTCTTTTTCTATTGGGACCAAGTAGTTTGAGCTATGGGTAGCAGCTAGATAGGTTTTATATTTGCTTTGTCTTATTGTATTTGTATTGAGTATGGGTGTTGTCCATTGCCTTTACTAGTTGTGCTTGTATTGGTTGTTTATGATATTGAGTATGGGATGTTGTCCAAGCCAATGTTTTGATTGCTCAAGCTTGTTAGAAGGGGGGTGTGTCCCTTTCTAATTTTTGTTAAGCTTGTAGCTTTTTGTACTCTGCCTTTGTGGCATTTTCTTAATAAATTTACCGTTAAGAAAAAAAAAATAAAAATAAAAAATAAACCCAACCCCACCTTAAACTCTTGGCCACGTCACCATACCAGCTCACATGATACCCCTGCTTTTGCACCTTTGGACAAGAAGACAAGAAGAGGCCAGTCATCCAACGTCCAAGGATCCAGCTTACATTTCAAGCTTAATACAAGCCATTAGATGAACTTTTCACATGCCAGCTACAACAAAATGCCAAAAATCAGTCACATGATTCTCCAAGAGTTCAAACTTCAAAGGGAAAATTTGGAACTTCATTAGCTAGGGTTCACGTTTTTTATGCATTCAGTAGTTAGTTTGTAGCCTATATAAAGGCCTTAGAGTGCAACATTTGTATTTTGCTCTTGAATTTTCAGTTGTTCACAAATCTGTAAATCTCATATTCATATCAATGAAATGTGTTTGAATTTGTTGAAGAAAGCTTAAGTGCCACTCTTATAATCTGTTTGTTATTGTTCTTTGTTCATTATTCTTGAATCAAAAACCTGTTTTCAAAAGGAGTGTGCAAAAGTTTGCACATTATCTACTTTTCTTGATATTTTGCTAAGACTTGATCAAACCTTGGAATTCTTGGGCTATAAAGCTGATCATAGCATCCTGATATTAAGTTATCAAGGTGTGGTGAAGCCTATAACTTGGGGATAATCAAGTGTGGGGAATCAAGGTTGCATTAATCAAGGATTTTTTACTTTTTCTGATTTTCATATTGTGCTCTTAACCTTGTTGATTCTTAGCAGGGTTGTTTGTGGAAGCTTGTACTTGTTCTTGCTAGTACATAAGCTCAAAAATTCGTGGGTGTGGATGTACATCCATGAGGTACACACCTTTCTACCAAAAATCTGATAAAATCTTGATTTTTGGTGAATTTGTGTGCTACTTATGTTCTTGCTGGTTTTATGGTCTAATCTTGCTTAAATCTACTTAATATATCTGTTATTGTGCTAATTTGGGCTTGGGTGGTCTTGAAATACAATTTTGATTTGAAAATTTTGGTTCTGAAAATATAAAGGGGTGTTTGAGATTACCTGTTTGAGATTATAAGTGGTTATTGTGTTGTTAGAAGTTTGTGTTTATGCTTGTTATCTGTTCTTGACTTGGTTGAGTGCATTTTGCTGCAAGTTATTGGGTTTGAAACCTCAAATCATACATTGTGCTATAACTACTTGATATTAACTGTTTTTGACCTAAGATTTTGGTAAAATCTAGAATTTATGCATGATTAGGGTTAAAAGTTGTTTAAACATCATTTATATAACATATGTGATAGATTTGGAGGTTTGAATTTGGCTTGTTGGTCAATTGCATCAGCAAAAGTAAAAACTGCATGTTCATAGTTCATCAGTAACTTTAAGTGCTTGAATCTTGCTTAATAATTTGAATCAGTGCATGAAACCTGTTTAGACTTGCTTATTTAAGTTTAATATTGCTTGTGTATGCATTTGGTTAAGTTTGGCTGGCTGAATGTGCTATAAGTGCTTATTGAACCTCAACTGCTTATGTGTTCATGTTTGTGAGTGATCTAGTGATTGATTGAATTAAATGTACAAATTGGCTGTTGTTGATTGTGATTTCTTTGTTGTTATTGACTCCTTATGATCCACTGATCATTTGGGTGCCTTTGTGTAACTTGAATCTCCAAAAAAGTCACTAAAGACAAAAAAAGTCAACAAGTCAAGCAGTGGAAAAAGTTTCCACTGCTCAACACCCAAAACTAGCCCCTGCTAGTACAATTTTTCATTCAGCTTATCAATAAGCCATTTCGGCTTCTCCAGACCTGCAACAACTTATTTTTTGTGATAGATCTTCATTATTTGACCCATTTGATTGAACTGGAGCTTATTAGACTCTGACTTTGACTTTTTGCTAGAAAACCAACTTATTTGACTTTTTCATAAGTGCTTATTTGCTTTTTCCATCTTATTAAGTCAACTTATTTGAAAACTTTTTGTTGATTAAGCTTAGTTAAGTCATTTAAAAGCTTTAGAAACTTGAATCAGCTCTTAGGATAGCCTAGAACTCAAAAACGACTATTTTGTCATTTTTTGTAGATTGCTTTTTGCATTTTCATGCTTATTCCTTTGGCTTATTTCAAATTTCTTTTTAGAAAAGTCTTAAGCAACTCAAAATAAGCTTGTGTGTCTAATTTGAGCTTATGGCATCAGCTTATAGCTTAATGGGCCAAAAAGCCCATTAAGAATAAGTTGTTTGGTATAAGTAAGCTTATTTCACAATTTCAGCTTTTGGGCATTTGAAAAGTTGTGTTTAAAATCAAATTTTGAGTCAGATAGGAGCTTTTGGGCTTAATTGGACAACATTTTTCTTATTAGGCTTATTTTGGCCCATTAAGGTGACTGTTTGGACTTTTGGCCATTTTGGTGGCCCATTAGGGGTATTTTTGTAATTTCAACTTCATTTTCTGTTTATTTAGGTTAAATTAAACTAGTTTGCAAGTTTTTAGAGTTTTTTTTTATAAATTTTGGATTTTTAATATTATTTTATTATTATTTTATTATTATTTTATTATTAAAAATCAAAATTTAGATTTTTCAAGTTTTTATATTTTTCTTAGGTTAAATACATAAAGTTAGGAATTTTACAACTTTTAAATAGTTTTAATTAATTTTAAAATTCTCAAAAATAGTTTTAAATTAAGTTAGGACATTTTAGAGGTTTACAAAGTGATAAAACTCATTTTGGGCTTTTTGTTAATTAAATTGATTTTTAGGGCTTTAATTAGTATTAAAAAATCATTATTTAATTAAATAAAAGGTTTGGGTGATTTTTGAGTTTTTTTGTAAACTCTTATTACATTATTTAGGATTTATTGCAATTTTTTAGGAATTTTTAGAGTAAATTTTTAAATTTGGTGCTTTTACGGTTTTACGTCTACGACCTTTTCGTCTTAGTGTAATCGTCATCGTAACCGTCCTTCTGTTCTTGTCCCCTTTCTATTTTCTTTTTCATAATCATATAATCACATAATTAATCATTTCATTACACACACACCAAGCCTCCTTGAGAACGATCCCCACTTTGGGTCATAACTTGTGGTTTTCCTAAACTACTTGTGTATTTACCCTAATTACACTTTGTTTTCCTAAACAAGGTTGTAAAAACACTACATCAATTAGCAAGTCCAAAAAGGCCCTAACAAGGCATGAGGGCTATATTTTGTTGCTAAAGATCCCAAGTGATGTGAAGAATCATTTATCAAAAATCAATATGAAGGATCGAGACACACGACGAAAAGCAAATACTCCCCTAAAAATCATGGAGAAGTCTATCCAAAAAGGCCCTAACAAGGTAAGAGGATAAATAGATCCAAGTCCTAAAAGGAGGCGGATCGTTGTATATCAAAATCACAAATAAAGATTGGAGAAAAATGAAGAAGTCGTGGTCCAAATATGAAGAACTCTCAAAAAGTTCAAGTGAAGAAATTCCTATTATGAAGAGAAGATCATTATTTCATGAACGTCTCTCAAGATTTGAAGTATGAAGTCAATGCCAAATATCGATCCGAGAAAGGTCTCAAATCGTGAAACAAGTTATGCCAAGATATGAACTTTATGAGGTCCCGAGAAGCAGTTTTAAAAGATTTTGTCCTTTAGCTAACTATTGATTACATCGTCCCACTTTATTTTCAGCCTAAATAAACTATCGAAATAAGTCAAACAATGTATCCTCGTGATCATTCATGAAAAAATTAAAATATAAGAGATACACCTTGGAATAAGGGAGTCTAAGTAAATAATTGGGCCACATGAGTTTGTGTTAGTTTGCTAACTTATAATAACAATGATCTCGTTATTAAGCCTGGTATGAAGAACGTGAAACTTAAGGGTGATAAACATTCATGAAATCCAAAACCCCAATGTAAGTCTTTAATCTCTTTATTTGTTTTACTTCATTTAATTATGTTTAATAAAGGCCAAGGTAGGTTAATTATGATGAAAAATGTAAAACGTGCTTTGTAATTAATGCATTGCATGAGGGCATTGCAATGGTCAAGTGTAGGGGATTTAATAAGTGTGAAAACACTTATCCTTTTACCACGTAATTATAATAAAAACCAAGCCAAAACGTGTATTTTATGTCATAAATGTCGGAATTATGCGTGGTTTGTGTTTTAGTTGTGATTTAGGACCAAAATGTGAAAAGAGAAGAAAACACGGGCTTTCACGGGCTTTAATCGAAGAAAAAGACAAAAGACGAAGTCAAAAGATTAAGAGTGCAAAAAGAACGGAAGTCCAAGACCTATTCTGAAGATTTATCGAAGAAAAAGTCTAAAGACTAAAGTTTAATGAAGTCGAAGAACCAAGTCTAATTAAAGAAGATAATTATAAGACGAGTTCAATTTATATCGACAAATCCCGAGACGACGTCGAGAAAAACAAAGAATTTAAATCGAGTCGAGACAAGAAGAAAGAATGAAGAAAGCATCAACATTTTACTCCTCCTATAAATACCCTCCTAATGTGTCATTAGGAGGTGGTTATAAAATTAGGAGTAGATTAGTTTAGGATTAGGAGTAGCTTAATACTTTTTCTCTCTAGTATTTTCTTTAAAGTTTTAAGCTTTTTTATTAATCTTGTAATTTGAATCTTTATCATTTTAATTTCAAGCTTTTTTAATTAATCGTTCTCATTCTTCCTTTCTTAATCTTTTTAATCTTGATTAATTTTGATAATCATGTAGTTTAATTAATCATGTTCTTGTTTGATTGTTGTTTTTGATTGATTGTGCTTACTGGTTTTTATGTGTTTGATTTTTATAGCTTAAAGTGTTTTGGTGCTTATTGTGTTAATTTCCTTATTTTTAATTAAGTGCTTATTAGTTAATTTTTATAAAAAGTTGCATTTTTAATATATTTATTATTTAGTGTTTTTAAAAGTTTTTAAATTTTGGCTTATTAGCTTTTTCTTAAAATTGATTTGGCTAGGTTTTTAGATAAGTTCTTATTAGATTCTAGCTTATTTTCATTTTGGTAATTTTTAATTATTCCGAACTAGTAAACCCCAATTTCCCGGATAAGCCTACATTTTGATTATTCCGGATAGTGGAAATATAACATTCCGAATAAACACCCAAAACAATAACCCGGATAAGCCTCACATTATTTTTTCCGGATAAGAAGCTTTATTTTTTTCCGGATATGAAGAATTATTTTTCCCCGTATAAGAAAAAGTATTTTTTCCGGATATGAAAAACTAACATTCCGTATAAGGTGACATGCTAGCCTGCTAGTAGCTAGCTTAGCTTTATTTTGGCGCCAAATTGAGCTGGTTGGTTGCCTGCTTGAGCAGCCTGCCTGCCTGCTTGTTTATTAATTAATTTTGTTCCATAATTGTTTAGTTTAATCTGAAAGTTGTTCAGATTTTAATTCTGAAAGTTACGTATTTTTAGTTGAATTTTTCGTCTATTATTAAAATTAATATTTTTTCGTAATGTTCAAGTTTTATCTTTTATTTAGTACCCGCTTTAGGTTTTGCCTCGTTTAACTTTAAAGTACCCACTTAGTTTTATTCTCTCCTTTTTCATTATGTAAACTTTATTTTTGAGTCGATAGTTAATTTCTTCGTTTAGTTTTATTTTTATTAATTGATTTGCTTTAATTCACGTTTTATTATTTGTTTCGTTTCTTTTTAAAATATTTTTATAATCCAATTTCTTTCATTTTTATTTAAGTAAGTTTTATTTTTAATTCGAAAAGTTTTTTTTATTTTCGCTTCTACTTTTATTAATTGTTTCTTTTAATGTTTGTTTTAATATTCGTTTTAATATCGTTTTAATTTTTAGTTTTTAATATTCATCTTGTTTTGCGTTTCTTTATTATTTGTCATTCGTCTTTAGTTTATTCTTTTTACTTTTCGCATTTATTTTTTAATTAGTTATAGATAATCAACGACATTTTCTTTTTATTCACCAAGAACGACTGAGTCGCACATTTAACCGGAGATCAATTCGAATTGAATCGAGACGAACAAATTTATATACTTGGTTAAAACCCAGTATTAGCGGCCCATTGTAAGCCCAAGCCCATCTCATGGGCTTGAGTATATAAACCATCTCCTTAGTTGGAGAGGGTGTTGGTTCACATATTTTACACATAGTAGAAAGTGTTTTCTATATACTTTCTTTATCTAAGTGTGTGTTCTTACCATCTTTATATCTATTTCTCTCTCTAGATTAAGCATAGATTTACAATATCCTACAAATGGTATCAAGAGCCATGGGATTATTGTATTGTTTATGTGTTTGTGTTCTTGATTTTTTGTGCCTATTTTGATCTATTTCATACGAACCAATTTTTTTTTGTGTTTTTTATGGTTTTTTCTTGATACAAATCTTCTACATAGTTGTGGTAGAGCTTTGGTATATTTACATTGGCTAAAAAAACAAAATTTTTGGGTGTTTTGATCATTTTTTGGCTTAAAATCTCGAATTGGTTAAGTTTTGTCCGAGAAAAGTGGGAATTAGTTCACTGTGGTACTATTTCGACAAAAATCCATCGGAAAAGGGTTTATATATTATGACAGAAATCCATCGGAAAAGGGTTTACATATTCCGATAGGTATTCCGATCCTTATTCCGACAGGGTATTCCGATAGTGATATTCCGACAGGTATTCCGATCCTTATTCTGGTAGAGTATTCCGATAGTGATATTCCGACATGTATTCCGATCAATATTCCGAGGTATTCCGATAATTATTCCGACAGGGTATTCCGGTGATATTCCGACAGGTATTCCGATCCATATTCCGACAGGTATTCCGATCCATATTCCGACAGGTCATTCCGATCAATATTCCGATAGAGTGACAAGTTTTTCATGATTTTTTAAAAAACGTGTTTATCGGGAACATACTTTAGGGGATTTCAACATTACTTTTCGGCTTCTACACACAACAACAAACACATTTACTTTCTCTCATTGTTAGATCAACGTTTGTAAATCTTAACTTATCGAAATGGAGTACATATCTCTTACGGATAAGTCCATCATCTCGGGTACGGATAATCGCCCACCAATGTTGGAGAAAACCATGTACGAGGATTAGGATTCCCGAATGGAACTTTATATGTTGAACAAAGAGAATGGACATCTCATTTGGGCATCGGTGCTCAATGGACCATTGGTATATGGTACAGTGATAGAATGTGTTGTTACTCATCCGCGCACGACGGGTGAGTTAACTGGAGATGCTAAGATTCAAGACAAGTGTGGTAAACAAGCAACTAACATCATTCTCTAAGCCCTTCCTCCAGATGTCTACAAACTTGTGAGTAAACATAAAGTTGCCAAAGAGTTATGGGATAGAATTTGTGTTTTGATGCAAGGTACCTCGTTAGCTAAACAAGAACGAGAGTGTAAGCTATATGATACGTCTGATAAGTTTGCCTATGTCCCCGGGGAGACTCTCAATGATTACTATTTGAGATTCACTCTTTTGATGAATGAGCTTAACATCTATGGCCTAGCAATTCCTATGTTTCAATTAAACACCAAGTATTTGAACACTCTCCCTTCTGAATGGATCAAGTACGTGACGGCTGTTAAATTGGCTACGGATTTGCATCAAACCAACGTGGATCAACTTCAAGCTTTTCTTCAACAACACGAATGCCATGTGATCAAGGCTCGTTTGTCTACACCACAAGTTCGTGATCCACTTGCCATGTATGCTTCTCAACAAATGACTCCCCAACAAAACATGGCTTTCACTTATCGAAAACCATCATACATGCAGCAGCCACAACAACACACATATCAGCAACCACATCAACCATCTTATCAACAACCAATTATGCCAAAGAAAGTATTTCAACAAATTGTTCTTCAACAACCTTATCCACAACAACCAACACATTAGGCATCACCATCACAAGCTATCACTTCTCCTATGGGCTATACTCCTCAACAAGGATATTTTCCAATTGAAACACCACAAGCATAAGCCTTCTACTCCAATGAACTTCCACCAATTCAAGCACCGGTATTTACTCCAAATGATACACCTACTGATGTCTTAAACCATCTCACTGCCTATAATAAGTGTGAAAACACTTATCCTTTTACGACTTATTTCTAATTATAACAAGACCAAAACGTGTATTTAATGTCGTAAAAGGCGGAATTATGCGTGGTTTGTGTTTTTATTGTGTTTTAGGACAAAAATATGAAAAAGGAAGAAAACACGGGCTTTCACGGGCTTTTATCGAAGAAAAAGACAAAAGACGAAGTCAAAAGATCAAAAGTGCAAGAACAGCGGAAGTCAAAGACCTATTTTGAAGATTTATCGAGGAATAAGTCTAAAGACGGAAGTTTAACGAAGTCGAAGAACCAAGTCTACTAAAAGAAGAAAATTAGAAGACGAATTCAAGTTATCATTCGACTAATCACGAGACAAAGTCAAGAAAGACGAGTTATTTAAAAGATGTGAAGACAAGAAGAAAGAAGAAAAGAAACAACACCCTCCCTTCCCCTATATATAGTGTCCTAATATGTCATTAGGAGTCTAGATTTTTTTAGTTTGGTAGGTAATTAGGAGTGTGTTTTTATTTTTTCTCTCTCTAGCTTTTCTTTCAAGCTTATTAATCTTTTATCTTAATCTTGTAATTTGAATCTTAATCTTCAATCTAATCAAGCTTTTTAGTTAATTCTCACTCTACCTTTCTTAATCATAATCTATTATTTTGTCTCTTAAATCATGTAGTTGGTTTAATCTTGTTTCTTATGTGTGATTGATTTGCTTATTAAATTGTGCTTATTGATTTGGTGTGTTTTAGGTTTTTAGTGTATTGTGCTTATTGCTTAATTTTTTCTTGATACAAATCTTCTACATAGTTGTGGTAGAGCATTGGTATATTTACATTGGCTAAAAACACAAAATTATTGGGTGTTTTGATCATTTTTTGGCTTAAAATCTCGAATTGGTTAAGTTTTGTCCGAGAAAAGTGGGAATTAGTTCACTGTGGTACTATTCCGACAAAAATCCATCGGAAAAGGGTTTATATATTCCGACAGAAATCCATCGGAAAAGGGTTTACATATTCTGACAGGTATTCCGATCCTTATTCCGACAGGGTATTCCGATAGTGATATTCCAACAGGTATTCTGACAGGTATTCCGATCCTTATTCTGGTAGAGTATTCCGATAGTGATATTCCGACATGTATTCTGATCAATATTCCGAGGTATTCCGATAATTATTCCGACAGGGTATTCCGGTGATATTCCGACAGGTATTCCGATCCATATTCCGACAGGTATTCCGATCCATATTCCGACAGGTCATTCCGATCAATATTCCGATAGAGTGACAAGTTTTTCAAGATTTTTCAAAAACGTGTTTATCGAGAACATACTTTAGGGGATTTCAACATTACTTTTCGGCTTCTACACACAACAACAAACACATTTACTTTCTCTCATTGTTCGATCAACGTTTGTAAAGCTTAACTTATCGAAATGGAGTACATATCTCTTACGGATAAGTCCATCCTCTCGGGCACGGATAATCGCCCACCAATGTCGGAGAAAACCATGTACGAGGATTAGGATTCCCGAATGGAACTTTATATGTTGAACAAAGAGAATGGACATCTCATTTGGGCATCGGTGCTCAATGGACCATTGGTATATGGTACAGTGATAGAATGTGTTGTTACTCATCCGCGCACAACGGGTGAGTTAACTGGAGATGCTAAGATTCAAGACAAGTGTGATAAACAAGCAACTAACATCATTCTCTAAGCCCTTCCTCCAGATGTCTACAAACTTGTGAGTAAACATAAAGTTGCCAAAGAGTTATGGGATAGAATTTGTGTTTTGATGCAAGGTACCTCGTTAGCTAAACAAGAACGAGAGTGTAAGCTATATGATACGTCTGATAAGTTTGCCTATGTCCCCGGGGAGACTCTCAATGATTACTATTTGAGATTCACTCTTTTGATGAATGAGCTTAACATCTATGGCCTAGAAATTCCTATGTTTCAATTAAACACCAAGTATTTGAACACTCTCCCTTCTGAATGGATCAAGTACGTGACGGCTGTTAAATTGGCTACGGATTTGCATCAAACCAACGTGGATCAACTTCAAGCTTTTCTTCAACAACACGAACGCCATGTGATCAAGGCTCGTTTGTCTACACCACAAGTTCGTGATCCACTTGCCATGTATGCTTCTCAACAAATGACTCCCTAACAAAACATGGCTTTTTCTTATCGAAAACCATCATACATGCAACAGCCACAACAACACACATATCAGCAACCACATCAACCATCTTATCAACAACCAATTATGCCAAAGCAAGTATTTCAACAAATTGTTCTTCAACAACCTTATCCACAACAACCAACACATTAGGCATCACCATCACAAGCTATCACTTCTCCTATGGGCTATACTCCTCAACAAGGATATTTTCCAATTGAAACACCACAAGCATAAGCCTTCTACTCCAATGAACTTCCACCAATTCAAGCACCGGTATTTACTCCAAATGATACACCTACTGATGTCTTAAACCATCTCAATGCCTATAATAAGTGTGGAAAACACTTATCCTTTTACGACTTATTTCTAATTATAACAACACCAAAACGTGTATTTAATGTCGTAAAAGGCGGAATTATGCGTGGTTTGTGTTTTTATTGTGTTTTAGGACAAAAATATGAAAAAGGAAGAAAACACGGGCTTTCACGGGCTTTTATCGAAGAAAAAGACAAAAGACGAAGTCAAAAGATCAAAAGTGCAAGAACAGCGGAAGTCAAAGACCTATTTTGAAGATTTATCGAGGAATAAGTCTAAAGACGGAAGTTTAACGAAGTCGAAGAACCAAGTCTACTAAAAGAAGAAAATTAGAAGACGAATTCAAGTTATCATTCGACTAATCCCGAGACAAAGTCGAGAAAGACGAGTTATTTAAAAGATGTGAAGACAAGAAGAAAGAAGAAAAGAAACAACACCCTCCCTTCCCCTATATATAGTGTCCTAATATGTCATTAGGAGTCTAGATTTTTTTAGTTTGGTAGGTAATTAGGAGTGTGTTTTTATTTTTTCTCTCTCTAGCTTTTCTTTCAAGCTTATTAATCTTTTATCTTAATCTTTTAATTTAAATCTTAATCTTCAATCTAATCAAGCTTTTTAGTTAATTCTCACTCTACCTTTCTTAATCATAATCTATTATTTTGTCTCTTAAATCATGTAGTTGGTTTAATCTTGTTGATTATGTGTGATTGATTTGCTTATTAAATTGTGCTTATTGATTTGGTGTGTTTGAGGTTTTTAGTGTATTGTGCTTATTGCTTAATTTTTATGTTTTCTAGTTTTTAAATAAGTTGATTTTGGTAGATTAATATTTTTATAAAAAGTGATTTTAAATATTTTGATTATTTAGCGTTTTTAAAAGTTTTTAAATTTTGGCTTATTTGCTTTTTTCTTAAAATCATTTTGGTTAAAGTTTTGGTAAGTGCTTATTTGATTTTGCTTATTTTTGTTTAATCCGGGTTTTGAAACCCTCTTTTCCTAAATTAGGTAACAGCTTGTTTTATTTCGACTTAAGTGCATTTCCATTGTTTCCCGAATAGTGTACCAACTTCATAATCCGAATTAGGTTCAGCATTTGTGTTTCCCGAATAGTGTACAAACTTCATAATCCGAATTAGGTTCAGCATTTGTGTTTCCCGAATATTGTGCAAAATCAAAGGATTCTGGATTACACCTAGTATTGCTCATTCCAAATTACATCTTGTTACCCTTATTCCGAATTAACTATAACATACATATTCTGGATTAGGTTCTAAAACTGGATTCTGGATTATGAACTTTGTGTGAATTCCGAATTAAGTGTAGAAGTGTGGATTCAGGATTGCGTGCAAAACTGGGATTCCGAATTACATGTGTGACATAGATTCCGGATAAGGTCTAGCACCACACATTCTGAATTGAGTACAAACTCAACATTCCAGAATAGGTTCGAGAGTCAACATTCCGGATTAGGTGTCGGACATTGATTCCGGATTAGGGTTCTTCCTAGGATTCCGAACTGGTTGCATATTACTAAATTCCGAATTAGGTCTAGCACCACTTATTCCGGGTTGTGTTAAAAAGATAGATTCCAGATTAGGTTAGGGTTTGAACATTCCGACTTAGATCCAGATTTAGGTTCCCGAATTAATTTTCAAACCTTTTTTTTCCCGCCATTTTTCTTAAGTATCATTTTAATTGTTTTATCTTAGCTTATTTTTCAAAGTTTACGTTTTTATAAAGTTTACATTTTTATAAAGTTTTAAATTTTCAAAATTACTTTTTATCAAGTTTAATCTTTCGTCAATTATTTTAAAAGTCTTAATTTTTACTTAAATCTTTTCAAGTTTTCAAATAGTTAATCACCTTTCATTTCTTTTACCAAGTTCTACTGTGCACCATTCATTCTGGAAAAGTACTCAAGGTTAGACATCCTTCCTTTATTTTTATGTTTAATAGCTTTAACGTTTATATACATAGATAATCAAAAGCTCCCCCTTTTAGTGACCAACAACAATAATTCCACCCTAAACCGTGATCAATTCTAATTGAATCGAGTACGAACAACACACACACAAATCAATTAAATCAAATGGCGCCGCTGCTAGCTCTTTTCGTAAAGATTAATGGTTTATAGTGAGAACAATTGGATTTTGGGATCCATTCTTTTGGGAACGTTATTTTCAAGCATAAAAGTTTTCAAAAATTCCTAAAAAATATAAAATTTTCAAAAATCCAAAAAAAATTTAAAAGATAAAAAATAAAAAATATTGTATTTCATTTTTAGTGTATGCGTACTCGATCTTCGTCTTATTCTGAGCCCGAGACTCGTAGAGACTTAGATATGGCCGGTGTGCATAATAATAACAACCCACCTCACCCTAATTTGAATAATAACAACCATGCCCCTCAACCCGACCTTCGTGCGATGGAGGAGCTATGTTAACCGACTATGAATGGACGTGGAGGACCGATTGCGATGATGAAAATCACGGCTCTCGAATTTTCGTTAAAGCATCACATGATCCAACAAGTTAAAAATGCTTGTCCATGTCGCGGATTACCGGATGATGATGCCAACAAACACCTCGGTAAATTCATAACCGTCACTCAAAGCATGAAATTGCCCAATGTTTCCATGGATTTTCTTCGCCTTCATCTTTTTCCACACACTTTATCCCACCATGCCGAAAAATGGTTTGATCGTCTTCCCAAAAACTCAATTCATACATGGACGAAATGACTAAAAAATATTTGTCGCGCTACTTTCCACCATCCATGGTAACTTGTCTTCGGAATCAAATCAGTGGTTTCACTCAAGAACCTGATGAATCGCTTTTTGATGCTTGGGAACGTTATAATGTCTTGATCGATCGTAGTCCTAACCATAATATGTGCCCCGTTACTTTAATTGATACTTTCTACAATGTTTTAACTTTTCGTGATCGTGATACGATTAATGCTGCCGTCGGTGGTACATTCATGAAGAGAAGACCCGAGGAGTGTAGAGAGCTTATAGAGAACATGACCACTCATCACAAAAATTGGGATTCATCCGCATCTTCAAGAAATAACCCAAGAGTCATTGTTTCTTCTACTTCATCAAACCCCGAGATAGCCGAACTCACCCAACTCACCCGTCAACTAGCCGAGATGAACAAAAATTTATTAACCATGGCTACGAACCAATTTCAACAAGTTAAAGCTGTAACACCTTCTTGTGAGACTTGCGGTGGTTCTCATTCATACACCGATTGTCCTTCTACTCATGACAATCCAGAAAACGTGTATGCGGCTAACGGTAACTTTTCCACGGAAGGATATCAAGCACGTCCTCAAGGTGACCGCAACTTGCTAAGTTATCGTTCAAAAAACTTTCTTTCACCACCCGGTTTTCCTCCTCAAAACCAAAACAACTTCAATCGCAACAATCAAAACCAACCTCGATCTCCTAATCAATATCAAACCCAAAGAAACCCATATCCACCTCAAGGAAATAATCAAGGTTACCAACAAACCACTTATCAACAACCCACTTACCAAGTTCCCCATCCCAACCAACCCACGACGTACAATCAAGAGGTTGAAACGTACATGAGGACTAATGACGCGCTCGTGAAGAATCTTTAGAGTCAAATTATTAACTTGAAAGGTGACATGGCGAAACAAGGGAATGATCTTCGAGCCGAGCTTAGGAATGATATGCGAAACTCTTTAAGCAGTCAAACGAGTGACTTAAGGGATATGATGGCTAGTTTCTTCCCATGTAATCAAACCTCTGCTACGGGTTCTCTTCTGAGTAACACCTTTGCTAATCCAAGAGGGGATATGAAAGTAATCACCACCCGAAGTGGAAAAGGTTATAAAGAACCCGAGATTCCTAAACCTACTATTGTGATTGTGACAAAGGATAACGAGCCCCCTTCACCAATTCCTCCACCTTTTACTTCTACCCCTCCACAACCCAAGGATGTGAGTGAGAATTCCATTCCAAAGCCTTCGTCTCAACCCGATATACCTTATCCCTCAAGGTTGAGGAAAGAGAAGTTGAAAAATAAGGATGATATTCAAGTTTCAAACTTTCTTAAAATACTTAAAAAGTTGAATTTCAACATCTCCTTTGCTGAGGCTCTCGCTCACATGCCTAAATATGCTAAAATGTTCAAAGATCTTCTAAGTGATAAGGAAAAACTTCTTGATATTTCTCAAACCCAACTTAATGAGAATTGCTCCGCGGCTCTCTTAAGGAAATTACCAACCAAACTTGGTGATCCGGGTCGCTTTCTCATTCCTGGCAACTTTCTCGGGGTAGAGAATTGTATGGCCCTAGCCGATCTAGGTGCTAGTATCAACTTAATGCCATTAAGTGTTTGGAAACAGTTATCTCTACCCGAGCTAGTCCCCACGCGAATGACATTGGAGTTAGCTAACCGTACGGTTGCTTATCCGGTGGGAATAGCCGAAGATGTCTTCGTCGGTGTCGACAAATTCACTTTTCCAGCGGATTTTGTTATCGTTGACTACGAGATGGACCCCCGTGTTCCATTAATTGTTGGACGTCCATTCTTTTAGACCGGTCGGACTCTTATTGATGTAGCCGCGGGCGAATTAAGCATGAGAGTCGGAGACGACAAAATCTTCTTCAACATGGGTAAACTTTCTAAGCAACCTTATGAACACGAGAGCGTTAATTTCATTGACGTACTCGATGAGTCCTGTGAAGAACATTTCAAAGACGCTTGTTAAAGTGGTTTTTCTTCTCTACCCATTGTTGAGACCGTTTCCTCTATTGCTCCCTCATTGACTCCATTTGGAGAAAGTGACTTCCTTTTGAAAGAATTTGAAGCAACTTTAGGGGATGTGGACTTAAAATATCACGATTCTCCCTCAGATTGGGATGAAGACATTCGTACCATTGAGAAACTTCTCAATGAGGACCATATTTCTCCACCTTCTCCTATGGAAATCATAAACGATGATCCGAATTTGACTAAGCCTTCCATCGACAATCCTCCGGATTTAGAGCTTAAAGATTTATCGTCTCATATTGAATACGTTTTCCCTGAAGACAATAAGAAGTTACCCGTCATCATTGCAAAGGACTTAAAAGAGGATGAAAAATCTCGACTTATCGATGTGCTCAAAAATCATAAGAAAGCACTTGCTTGGAAAATTTCCGACATCCGCGGAATTGATCCTAACTTTTGTACTTATAAATTCTCATGGAAGATGAGTTTAAACCCGCAATCCAAAGCCAAAGAAGGGTTAATCCAAAAATTCATGACGTCATCAAGTAAGAAGTTATCAAACTTCTAGATTCCGGAATGATTTACCCTATTTCGGATTGGCCATGGGTTAGTCCCGTCTATTGTGTGCCTAAGAAAGGCGGAATAACCGTTGTTCCCAATGAAAACAACGAGTTAATTCCTACCCGACTTGTTACGGGTTGGCGAGTTTGCATAGACTATCGCAAGCTCAATGATGGCACTCGCAAGGATCATTTTTCTCTTCCTTTCATGGATCAAATTCTCGAGCGTTTAGCGGGTAATGACTATTATTTCTTCTTAGACGGTTTTTCCGGGTATTTTCAAATTCCTATCGATCCAAAAGACCAAGAGAAAACAACATTCACTTGTCCTTATGGAACATTTGCTTACAAAAGAATGCCTTCCGGCTTATGCAATGCATCTGGGACTTTCCAAAGGTGTATGATGGCTATATTCCATGACATGGTTGAAGAAACTATGGAAGTCTTTATGGACGATTTCTCGGTCTATGGTGATTATTTCTCTTCTTGCCTTGCCAATTTAGAACGTATGCTTAAACAGTGTGAAGACACTCGTCTCGTTCTTAATCGGGAAAAATGCCATTTCATGGTAAAAGAAGGTATTGTTCTAGGTCATAAAATTTCCAAAGCCGGTATCGAAGTCGACCGTGCTAAAGTTGACGTCATTGCTAAGTTTCCTCCACCTACCACCGTCAAAGGAGTTAGATGTTTTCTAGGTCATGCGGGATTTTATCGACGTTTCATCCAAGATTTCTCTAAGATAGCTCGACCAATGACTCATCTCTTAGAAAAGAATGCTCCTTTCACCTTTCCTCAAGAATGTCTCGATTCTTTCGAACTTCTTAAAGGTAAATTAACTAACGAACCAGTCTTAGTTTCTCCAAATTGGGAGTTACCTTTCGAGCTCATGTGTGATGCTAGTGATTTCACGGTAGAAGCGGTTTTAGGTCAACGAGTGAAAAACACTTCCAACCAACCCATTATGCTAGCAAGACAATGACGGGGGCTCAAATGCATTATACCACTACCGAAAAAGAGCTTTTAGCTGTAGTATATGCTTTTGAGAAATTCCGCCCCTATCTTGTGCTTTCCACTACCATTGTTTACACCGATCATTCCGCCTTGAAATACTTGTTGACCAAGCAAGATGCTAAACCGAGACTCCTTCGTTGGGTTCTACTCCTTCAAGAATTTAAAATCAAAATTCGTGATAAAAAGGGAGCGGAAAACCTAGCTGCGGATCATCTTAGTAGACTCGAGGATCCTTATCAAGGGGAACATCCAAATCAAGAGATTAATAAATATTTTCCCCTTGAGGCCTTAATGTCTATTAACTCTAATCTTGACGATACCCCATGGTTTGCGGGCATTGCAAACTATTTAGCGGGTGGTGTTCTCATGGAAGGGTTAACGTCCCAACAAAAGAAAAAGTTCTTCAAGGACATTAAGCACTATTATTGGGACGACCCTTACTTTTTCAAGCAATATGCGGATCTTGTCATTCGTCGGTGTGTTGATGGGCCGGCAGCTTTACTAATCCTTGAAGCTTGCCACAAAGGACCCATCGGTGGTTACTTTGGTCCTAACTACACCGCGAAGAAAGTTTTCGACTCCGGATTCTATTGGCCCACCATTTATCGTGATGCACACGAAATGGTTAAGCATTGTGATGCTTGCCAAAAACAAGGCAAAATCACACATAAAGATGAGATGCCTCAAAATTTCATCCAAGAGTGTGAAATCTTTGACGTATGGGGTATCGAATTTATTCGGCCATTTCCATCATCTAAAGGGAACAAGTACATCCTCGTAGCCGTTGACTACGTATCCAAATGGATTGAAGTAAAAGCTTTACCTACAAACGGTGCGAGGGTGGTTGTGAACTTTCTAAACAATTATTTGCTCGATTCGGTGTTCCTCGTGCTATCATCAGTGATCGCGGGACTCATTTTTGCCATGATCAATTTGCTCGAATGATGGCTAAGTATGGTGTCAATCACCGTCTTTCCACCGCGTATCATCCACAAACAAATGGTTAAGCCGAGATTTCTAACCGTGGACTTAAGAGAATCTTAGAGCGTACCGTGGGAGAGCATCGTGCCTCATGGGCCGATAAGTTAGATGATGCTTTGTGGGCTTTCCGTACCGCATATAAGACACCTATTGGTTGCACTCCATATTGTCTTGTGTACGGAAAGGCATGCCACCTCCTTATTGAGTTGGAGCATAAGGCCTATTGGGCCTTGAAATGGGCTAATTTTATATCAACAAAGACGGTGATCTTAGGAAGATCCAACTCAATTAACTTAACAAACTGAGGAATGAAGCTTATGAGAATTCATTGATCTACAAGGAGAAAACCAAGCTCATTCATGATTCTAAGATTAAGAACCGAGAGTTTCACATAGGTGATCAAGTTATACTCTTTAACTCTTAGTTGAAAATCTTTTTGGGCAAACTTAAGAGCTGTTGGTCTGGTCCATTCACCGTCGTCAGAGTCTTCCCTTATGGTACCATTGAGTTATCGCAACCAAATGGGCCAAACTTTAAAGTGAATGGCCAGCGTGTTAAGTTGTATTTTGGTGAGGACATCTCTCATGAGATGATTCCATCCCTCATCATGTTTCCCTTGAATTATTTATGGGTCGAGTCAGGCTCGTGACTCGGTTAACAAAAACAAGCGCTTCTCGGGAGGCAACCCGATGATCTATCCTTTTCACCCATTTTTCATAATAAGTGTAGGGGGAGCTACATAGGTGTTTGTTGTCTTGTTTCTTATGATGTGCAGGGATTAAAAGCTTCAAAGAGCAATTTTGATGATATTTGACGACCCGTGATCCCGTGTTCCCGTCTTCCCGGTTCTATCCTAAACTTTTGTGATTCAATATTTCATATCTTATATATTGACATTGAAATAACTATAGTCGTCTCTTCCTTAGCAAGATTTAAACAACGCGCACAATGTCCTAAGTGTATGGGAGTTTACTCCCACATGTTTAAACATTGAGGGCAATGTTTATATCAAGTGTAGGGGGACTTCTATCGAAGTTAAGTGGGCTTTTCCATTAATTTGTCCTCATTTTAACCGGAAAATTTAATTTTTCGACATTTTTCAAAATTTTTGATCTATTTTGGCCTAGTAGTATTTTTCATTTATTTTCTTTTATGTTCTTTCCTTCTATTATTGCATCGTATGTATATATTTCATTTCAAGAATAAAGTCAAAAAAGAAAAATAAAGTAGTTAAATAAAATGATTTTAATGAGTTTAGATGTCTTTGATATATTAGGCCCGTCATGAATCTTTTGACTCAACCCGAGTTTACTTATCCAAGTTTACTCTAGCTAGTATCCTTAACATGTTTAAATCAAGTTTTGATAGGCTTTTATATAGGGAACGTTAAAACGCGAAAGTCTTAACTCTTACGTGTTAAGAACAAGAACTTTTCGCAAGTTCCTATAATTGATCCTAGAAAGTCGTTTATCAAGGGAACTTTAAAATGCGAATTCTAAACTTGAAAAAGTATAAGAAGTTGCATGATCCTATAGATGACTTGAAACCCAAAACTTTGATTTAATAGGCTAAGCATCCACGAGTCTCATTCCTTGAGATTTTAAATTGTGGAAAACGAGAGATGATAGAGTCAATTATAAGTTTGGTATTCTTTCATGAGTTTATGTGAGTGAATTAGAGCTTTTTCTCCCATCGCTTGTTAATAATATTTTGCAATAAGTAAGGTTGTACGATTTGAAAAGTTACTTAGCTTCTAGCACAAGATCGTTTAAAAGTTGCTCCAGATTAATTAGAGTTCATAGCCAAGGCATAGCTTATTGAAGCGGGATGCGAAGATTGGCGAGTCCGAAAAGGCCCTAAAAAGGCACGAGGGCTACATTTTGTTGCTAAAGATCCCAAGTGATGTGAAGACACACGACGAAAAGCAAATACTCCCCTAAAGATCAAGGAGAAGTCTATCCGAAAAGACCCTAGCAAGGTATGAGGATAAATAGATCCAAGTCCTAAAAGGAGGCGGATCGTTGTATATCAAAATCCAAAATAAAGATTGGAGAAAAATGAAGAATTCGTGGTCCAAGTATGAAGAATCTCTCAAAAACATCAAGTGAAGAAATTCATATTATGAAGAGAAGACCATTATTTCAAGAACGTCTCTCAAGATTCGAAGTATGAAGTCACTGCCGAATATCGGTCCGAGAAAGGTCTCAAATCGTGAAGCGAGTTATGCCAAGATATGAACTTTATGAGGTCCCGAGAAGCAGTTTTAAAAGATTTTTTCTTGTAGCTACCTATTGATTAAATTGTCCTACTTTATTTTCAGCCTAAATAAACTATGAAAATAAGTCAACAATGCATCCTCGTCCCATCATTCAAGACAACAATAAAATATAAGAGATACACCTAGGAATAAGGGAGTCTAAGCGAATAATTGAGCCACATGAGTAAGTGTTAGCTTACTAACTTATAATAACAATGATCTTGTTTATAAGCTTGGTTTGGGGAACGTGAAACTTGAGGGTGATAAACATTCATGACAACCAAAGCCCTAATGTAAGTCTTCGATCTCTTTACTTGTTCTTCCTTCAAGCATGTATATATTTCTATCTTTTTAGTTTCCTTAGTGTTTAGTATTTAATAAAGGCCAAGATGGGTTAATTATGATGAAAAATGTAAACCGTGCTTTGAAATTAATGTATTGCATGAGGGCATTGCAATGGTCAAGTGTAGGGGATTAAATAAGTGTGAAAACACTTATCCTTTTACCACTTATTTCTAATAATAACAAGACCAAAACGTGTATTTAATGTCATAAAAGGCAGAATTATGCGTGGTTTGTGTTTTTATTGTGTTTTAGGACAAAAATATGAAAAAGGAAGAAAACACGGGCTTTCACAAGCTTTTATCAAAGAAAAAGACAAAAGACGAAGTCAAAAGATCAAAAGTGCAAGAAGAACGGAAGTCAAAGGCCTATTTGAAGATTTATCGAAGAAAAAGTCTAAAGACGGAATTTTAACGAAGTCGAAGAACCAAGTCTACTAAAAGAAGAAAATTAGAAGACGAGTTCAAGTTATCATTCGACTAATCCCGAGACAAGGTCGAGAAAGAGGAGTTAATTAAAAGACGAGAAGACAAGAAGAAAGAAGAAAAGAAACAACACCCTACCTTCCCCTATATATAGTGTCCTAATATGTCATTAGGAGTCTAGTTTTTTTTAGTTTGGTAGGTAATTAGGAGTGTGTTTTTATTTTTCCTCTCTCTAGCTTTTCTTTCAAGCTTATTAATCTTTTATCTTAATCTTGTAATTTGCATCTTAATCTTCAATCTAATCAAGCTTTTTAGTTAATTCTCACTCTACCTTTTTTAATCATAATCTATTATTTTGTCTCTTAAATCATGTAGTTGGTTTAATCTTGTTGATTATGTGTGATTGATTTGCTTATTGGATTGTGCTTATTGATTTGGTGTGCTTGAGGTTTTTAGAGTACTGTGATTATTGCTTAATTTTTATGTTTTCTAGTTTTTAAATAAGTTGATTTTGGTAGATTAATATTTTTATAAAAAGTGATTTTAAATATTTTGATTATTTAGTGTTTTTAAAAGTTTTTAAATTTTGGCTTATTAGCTTTTTTCTTAAAGTCATTTTGGTTAAAGTTTTGGTAAGTGCTTATTTGATTTTGCTTATTTTTGTTTAATCCGGGTTTTGAAACCCTCTTTTCCTGAATTAGGTAACATTTTGTTTTATTCTGACTTAAGTGCATTTCCATTGTTTCCCGAATAGTGTACAAACTTCATAATCCGGATTAGGTTCAGCATTTGTGTTTCCCGAATAGTGTACAAACTTCATAATCCGAATTAGGTTCAGCATTTGTGTTTCTCGAATAGTGTGCAAAATCAAAGGATTATGGATTACACCTAGTATTGCTTATTCCGAATTACATCTTGTTGCCCTTATTCCGAATTAACTATTACATACATATTGCGGATTAGGTTGTAAAACTGGATTCCGGATTAGGAACTTTGTTTGAATTCCGAATTAAGTGTAGAAGTGTGGATTCTGGATTGTGTGCAAAGGTGGGATTCCGAATTACACGTGTGACATAGATTCCGGATAAGGTCTAGCACCACACATTCCGAATTGAGTACAAACTCAACATTTCGGATTAGGTTCGAGAGTCAACATTCCGGATTAGGTGTCAGACATTGATTCTGGATTAGGCTTCTTCCTAGGATTCCGAACTAGTTGCATATTACTAAATTCCGAATTAGGTCTAGCACCACTTATTCCGGATTGTGTTAAGAAGATACATTCCAGATTAGGTTAGGGTTTGAGCATTCCGACTTAGATCCAGATTTAGTTCCCGAATTAATTGTCAAACCTTTATTTTTCCCGCCATTTTTCTTAAGTATTATTTTAATTGTTTTATCTTAGCTTAATTTTCAAAGTTTACGTTTTTATAAAGTTTATATTTTTATAATGTTTTAAGTTTTCAAAATTACTTTTTATCAAGTTTAATATTTCGTCAATTATTTTAAAAGTCTTAATTTTTACTTACATCTTTTCAAGTTTTCAAATAGTTAATCACCTTTCATTTCTTTTACCAAGTTCTACTATGCAGCATTCATTCTAGAAAAGTACTCAAGGTTAGACATCGTTCCTTTATTTTTATGTTTAATGGCTTTAACGTTCATAGACTTAGATAATAAAAAGCTCCCCCTTTTAGTGACCAACACCAATAATTCCACCATAAACCGTGATCAATTCGAATTGAATGGAGTACGAACAACACACACATAAATCCATTAAATCAGCCTACTTGTCAAACCTTGTTGCAACTAGAGGATTTCCACCAACGAACAATCAGCTCCGCTCTTTTTCAAATCCTCGACAAAAAGCCACTATCCAAGATGGTCAAGTGACAGGCAAACCATTCAGGAAAGGCAAAATTCATATGGACCTCCTACAAGGACGGTGAACGCTCAAGCCGCGACTTCTCATGTTAGTGGAAATGGAAGCCCTATTGGTCCTCAAAAGGTTGTGACTTGCTACAGTTGCCGAGGACAAGGTCATATGGATAGGGATTGCACTCAGCCGAAAAGGAGAAGAGATGCAACGTGGTTTCGTGAGAAGATGTATTTGGTTGATGCTCAATCTAAAGGAAAGATCTTGGATTCATAGGAATTAGCATTTCTTGCAGAACCAGGGGTAGTAGATAATGAAGGCATTGAAGTCGTCTCTACTTCTAATACAGCATATCAAGCAGATGATCTTGATGCATATGATTCGGATTGTGATGACATTCACTCAGCCCAAGCTGCACTCATTGCTAATCTCTCTCACTATGGTTCTGATGTCGTCAGTGAGGTACCAACCACATCTAATAATGTTCATGATAATCCACATCATGTTGATCATGAAAATTACAACCTCGAACGGCATTCGGGAACTAGTAACTCAAATGATGTGGTATCCAATCTAATAAATTTGAGTGAACCTCAACCAAATGGTATGACGGGTATGGAATCTTATGATCAACGTGAATTGGTAATGGTGACAAAACATATTATTGATAACATGAATGTGGTGGTTCAACAAACCGTAGATATGAAATCCAACCTAACCGCTGAGCTTGCCCTGTATAAGGAAAAGGTCAAAACTTTTAAAATGGTCCCTCAAGTGGAAAAAATAACTTATTCTGAATTTGACACATTTCATTTTGTAAAAGATTGAGCACTTAATAGAAATAGAATCATTAAAAGATAATATTTCCAATGAATTAAAAGAAAAGGATTCGGTTCTAAATGATTTTCAAAAACTTAAAATGTATTTCGAAAATCTCGAGTCTAAAAAGTTTGAATCGGAAATTAATGCTACCAAACTTCTTAAATTCAAGGAACAATAGCTTTTAAAACAATACGCTTCCACATAAAAGGTTCATCTTTTAACTAAATCGTTTAAAAAACTCTAACTTAAGCATCTTCAAGTTTTACCACCTAATCCCGGTTATGCAGAACAAGCTCAGGAATATATTCCTTGTCTTTATGATGTGACCCTAATTGGAAAATCGAAAGAAGCACCTTATGTTCGTAGTACTGAGGAGACACAGTCACTTGCGGAAGAAGCTCGATCTAAAATGCTTTCAAAATTCCATAAGCTTGATTATATTTAGCATAATAAAGATCAATTTAATAAAAAGACACGTATTCGATTACAAACGGAATTAGCTCAATTACCAGTTGTTGTTCCCCAAAGTTTGTCAAATGAAAACCTTCCTAGTACGTATCCTACACTTGTCAAAAAGGATTTAACTAAGATAATTCCACCGACAAGTAAGGTGTCAGACAGCTTAAATGCGTTGCACCAACACTTTGCCGATTTTGACAAGGTCATTACGGAACGTACGAAGGTGAATGGACTTTTCTAGAGCTGCGTTTCGAGACGAAATTGTTATGTTTGTAAACAATATTAAAGCTTTTTTTAGCAATATTGATTAAGATTTGGTTTTGGAAATATATGAAGTTAAATGTGTTTTCAATGAAATGGATGATGCTTATGAAAACGGTTTAATTGAAATAGAACGAATTTCACGTCAAAATGATCAGCTTCTGAAGCAAGTGATGTCGCATGATATTGTTTCCGTCTGTGTGAATAAAATTGTTGTTAATGATTCTATTGTGCATAATGTTGAATCTGTGGATAATGTGGTAGATAGTACTTGTCACAAATCTGACGCTGAATTTTTAAAGCTTCAAGATTCTTATACTTAGCTTTCAAAACGTTTTGATGAGATTCAACAACACTATATTTCGCTTGAATGCAAGAAACAATTTATTCAAGAATTTTTTGAAACGTCATTCGAAGGTTTTAATATAGATGATGCAAATTTTCAAAAGAATTTTAGATTGAATTTACAATCAAAATAGCGTCAGCCAAGTGACAAGGTTGCTAAATCATTGCCGATAGACAAAGACAAATCTAAGGAGATTAACAGTGTGAACGTACTTGAGGCCGCTGAGAATATTAAACTTGATCTAGATAATCGAGTTTCCAAGATTCGGTCCAAAGTTGATAACTTAAAACAGAAAAATACACAACTCTTCGATTAAGTAAAGCCCACATGTGCTAATACCACTTCACAAAATCAAAAATTGATTGAACAATTGAATCAAAAGTCGGTAGAAATATCTGATTTGAGGGAACAAGTTTGTATAAAAATTTGGCTTTGATTGAGTTAAAGGAAATACTTCGTACCTTAAAAGGTAAGAATGTTGTGGATAACGCAGCCACTGTCTCAACATCGTCCTCTAGTGCAATCAAAAGGAACCTCATCGCCGCCACACCACTTAACAAGGGCCCTAGGACTAAACCACCTCAAACATTGGTCACTAAAGATAAGGCAAAATCAAAACCAGCTTCTAATATTCCTGTGTTGCCTTCTACAGGAGTAAACACCACTACCAAGGCTCAAAGATCTAAGCTTAAAAGAAACTCGAAGAAGGATAGGATCTTGCCCCCATCTAGTAGTCAAGTGAAGAAGAAAGTAGAAGCCCACCTTAGGAATGTTATTTCTGTTTTGAATAAAAAGAATCATGTAGCTAAACCTAAAGGTTTTGCGGCTGTGCAGTAATACAAGGCTTTTACCTAGTAAGAAAAATTATCGTTGTTCCAGTCTCTTCGAATTGAAAAATGGATTAATGTGCGACTCAGCCGTCTTTTGGTGGGAAGAAATGTTGTGTCGTTGTAGTAAAAGGAAAGTGCAAAACTTTAACATAAAAGGCGGGTAAAATAAATCTAAACCTAAGTGAAAATAAATGACAAGAAATTAAAGCGAGACAAAAAGTAAATAACGCGAACTTAAAACTATCCTAAAGGCAAACTTAAATTTAAACTAAAGGCAAGCTTAAAATAAATCTAAGGCAAGTAAACTTAAAGTGCAACTAAATAAAAAGGCGGGAAACTTAAAGCTTAAAAATTTAAACTAAAAGTAAACTAAAAATCACTCATCCGGAATAACTTGTTCATCCGGAATATTACCTCTAAAACCTTCATTCGGAATAGTTAAACAAAACCTTGATCCGGAATACTTGAACAAACACCTTCATTCGGAATATTCTAGTTGGTTCGGAATAAGGAGCTCATCCGGAGTAATGTGTTCATCTGGAATGGACCTTGATTCGGAATAATATGCTTATTCGGAATATTAGCTTGATGCGGAATAACTACCTCAAATCCTTCATCCGGAATACCACACTGATCCGGAATGATTGCTTGGTTCGGAATAACTTGGAGAAACAGTAAGTGCGAAGAAATAGGAGAAGAAATAGAACACGAATCTAGACCAAACTAATCAAATTAAACCAAAAGATTAAACAAGACTAATCACAAATAATCAACTAATGATAATCTATCAATCCAAATCAATAACACTAACAATAATAATCAAAATAATCAAAACCCACTTAATCAAATCAATGAAAATTGAAGAACATAAACATAAACATAAAGCATAAAGATTAAATATTAAACAAGAAAGGTAGATAGGAGATTAACAATAAAAGTAAAGATTAACAACAATAAAAAGGAAACTTACTTGAAATTAAAGGTATTAAAAGTGCAAGACAATTAAGGAAATGACATGAAATTAAATTGCAAGTAATGTAAATGGTGGAAGAACTAATTGTCACTATTAGCCAACAAAACAAATGAAATGAACTAATGGCCTATTTATAGGAGGAGGAGGTGATTAGTGGAAGGAAGCTTCCTCTCTCTTTCTTCTTTCTTTAATTATCTTTTAATCCTTCGTCTTTAGACTTTAATCTTTTAAATTCTTTGACCTTTTAGACTTTGTCTCGGGATTACTTTAAACTCGTCTTGTGATTTCTTCATAAATTATACTTGAGTTCTTCGGCTTTAATAAACTTCCGTCTTTGGACTTTTTCTTCGATAAATCTTCAGAATAGGCCTTGGACTTCCGTTCTTTTTTCACTCTTGATTTCTTGACTTCGTCTTTTGTCTTTTTCTTCTATAAAAGCCCGTGAAAGCCGTGTTTTCTTCCCATTTTGATCCTAAAATCACAACAAAAACACAAACCACGTATAATTCCGACATTTACGACATAAAATACACGTTTTGGCCTGTTATTATTGTAATTAAGTGGTAAAAGGATGGGTGTTTACACACCTATCAAATCCCCTACACTTGACCATTGCAATGTCCTCATGCAATGCATTAGTTACAAATCACGTTTGACATTTTCCATCATAATCAATCCATATTGGCCTTTATTAAAGAGATAGAAAATTATCAACATTCAAAGGAACAAAGTAAGTAAAGAAATCAAAGACATACCTTAGGGTTTTGGAAATGTCATGAATGATCATCATCCTCAAGTTTTCACATTCTCCAAACCAAGCTTAAAAATGAGATCATTGTTATTATAAGTTAGCAAACTAACACGAACTCATGTGGGCCAATTATTTACTTAGACTCCCTTATTCCTAGGTGTATCTATTATATTTTATTGTTGTCTTGAATGATCACGAGGATTCATTGTTGACTTATTTCGATAGTTATTTAGGCTGAAAATAAAGTAGGACGATTTAATCAATAGTTAGCTAAAGGAAAAAATCTTTTAAAACTGCTTCTCGGGACCTCATAAAGTTCATATCTTGGCATAACTCGCTTCACGATTTGAGACCTTTCTCGGACCGATATTTGGCAGCGACTTCATACTTCAAATCTTGAGAGACGTTAATGAAATAATGGTCTTCTCTTCATAATAGGAATTTCTTCACTTGAAATTTTGAGAGATTCTTCATATTTGGACCACGACTTCTTCCTTTTTCTCCAATCTTTATTTTGGACTTTGATATACAACGATCCGCCTCCTTTTACGACTAGAATCTGTTTATCCTCATACCTTGTTAGGGCCTTTTTGGATAGACTTCTCCATGATCTTTTGGGGTGTTTTTGCTTTTCGTCGTGTGTCTCGATCCTTCATATTGATTTTTGATAAATGATTCTTCACATCACTTTTGGATCTTTTGCAACAAAATGTAGCCCTCATGCCTTGTTAGGACCTTTTTGGACTCGCCAATCTTCACATCCCGCTTCAATAAGTTATGCCTTGGCTATGGACTCTAATCCATACCGAGCAACTTTTAAACGATCTTGGGCTAGAAGCTAAGTAACTTTTCAAATCGTACAACCTTATTTATTGCAGATAAATTTATTAGCAAGCGATGGGAGAATAGGCTTATAATAAACTCACATAAATTCATGAAAGGATACCAAACTTATAATTGACTCAATCATCTCTCGTTCACCACAATTTAAAATCTTAAGGAATGAGACTCGTGGATGCTTAGCCAACTAAATCAAAGTTTTGGGTCTTCGAGTCATCTATAGGATCTTGCAAACTCTTAGACTTTTTCAAGTTTAGAGATCGCATTTTAAAGTTCCCTTGATAAACGACTCTCTAGGATCAATTATAGGAACTTGCGAAAAGTTATTGTTCTTAACCCGTGAGAGTTAAGACTTTCGCGTTTTAAAGCTCCCTATATAAAAGCCTAGCAAAACTTGACTTAAACACGTTAAGGATACTAGCTAGAGTAAACTTAGATAAGTAAACTCGGGTTGAGTCAAAAGATTCACAACGTTTGAAAATTAAAACCACTTTATTAAAATTTATTCTAGTAAAGAAAGAAAATAACTATACAAAGGTAAAACTACTAGGCCAAAATAGATCAAAAATTTTGAAAAATGTCGAAAAAATCAATTTTCCGGTTAAAATGAGGACAAATACAAGGAAAAGATCACTTAACTTCGATAGAAGTCCCCCATACACTTGATATAAACATTGTCCTTAATGTTTAAGCATGTAAGAGTAAACTCCCCTACACTTAGGACATTGTGCACGTTATTTAAATCTTGATAAGGAAAAGACAACTAACGAGATTCCTATTTTAATATTGGAAAATATAAAATAGTGAATCGAAAAGAGTTTAGGATAGAACAGGGAAGACGGAAACACGGAATCACGGGTCGTCAAAAATCATCAAGAGTGGATCATTGAATGCTCGAATCCCTGAATATGAGAAGAGAGGAAATAGCAAACACCAACGGGTCCCCCCTACACTTAGGATAAAGATAGCTAAAAGATTGATACTTGGGTTGTCTCCCAAGAAGCGCTTGATTTTCGTTCACCGAGTTGTGAGCCTGACTCGACCTTGATTAGCATAGGAAGAAGCATGAAAAACATCCACGGGATCAAAGACATAGTTTTCATCCATCAAATAGCACAAGCTTAAGGCGAACAACGCAAGCCAAAGAAGAGTAGGCAAGGTTCCCTTAAGCAAAAATGGAGCACGGTGGGAGCAAGGGTGAAGAGGTTCAAGCATATCTTCAAAAGTTCCAAAGATCTTTCCTTTTATTTCATCAGACGGATACTGAGATGGCTTAAAAACTTCAATACCGGGGTCGAACACCTTTTCCTTTAGGGGAAAATAGCACTCAGACTCAGCAGAATTTGAAGAACATCTGCTAAGAAAATGCACAACCTCATCCTCAGAAGGTGGACAAAGAGGTGTCAAAACATACGTGCTGCGGATGTTGGTGTCGTCCGGTGTCGTTTCCTTTGAAAGAATTTTTTTCAAATCCGTAGAAGGATGAAGACCATAATCATCAAAGTCTAAAGGAGGAGCATCACTCTCATGAGGGAAGTATGTATTGAGAAAAGAAGAAAAGTCTTCCTCAAATGAGTAGTCATTCAAAGTAGGATCAAGTGTTGTAGGCGGGGGATCTTCATCATGAGAATAATCACTCGAAAGAGTATCGGCCTCATCAAAATCATCATAAGTGGGCATGTCGGGATACTCGGAAGTAAAAGCATCATAATCATCTCTATTAGAACTAGAATCATCATCATAAGCATCATAGATTGGTGGAGAATCATATATGGGTGAAGGTTCCAAATTGGAGAGAGAATCATCCACATCATCTTGAAACAGTGGATTATCATTGCAAGAATCGAATAGAGGATTGTTGTAGACGACAAAATCATCGAGCACATTAATCATATTCGCGGATTCTCTTCCATAGGATTTTCTTGTAAGATTCCCCATTTCAAAAACTTGTGCATCATCCCCGACTCTTAAGATGAGTTCACACTTATCCACATCTATTAAAGCTCTACCGGTTCTCAAAAATGGGCGTCCAAGTATTAACGGAATACGAGGGTCCATTTCATAATCAACAACGACAAAGTCGACCGGAAAAGTGAATGTGCCAACTTTAATGAACACATCTTCGGCAATACCAACGGGGTAAGCGAGAGTGCGATTTGCAAGCTCAAGAGTCATCTTCGTGGGTGTAAGGTCAGGCAATGATAACTTTTTCCAAACGCTGAAAGGCATGAAATTTATACTTGCCCCGAGATCAGCTAAGGCAGTAAATTTGTCGGTTTGGTTAAAAGTACAAGGTAGCACAAAACGACCGGGATCTCCAAGTTTTTCCGGAAGTTCTTTAAGAAGGATTACAGAGTAATTTTCATTCAAGCGAGTATTAACAAACTCGACCATCTTCTCCTTCTTACTAAGCAATTCCTTAAACATCTTGACAAATTGTGGCATTTAGGCAAGAGCTTCAACAAGGGTAAAGGTGACTTTCATTCCGGCAATCTTTTCCAAAAAGTTAGAGACTAGAATGTCATTCTTAGTCAAAATTCTAGCCTTGTTGAGTCGAGAAGGGTAAGGAATGCTGGGGTTGGGTGGTGGAGGATTCTTCTTGGGTAATTCTTCATGACGAGGCGGAGACGGTAATGGTGAACTAATACTAGGTGTGGGAGTAGTAGGGATAAATGGTGGTGGAGGAGGTGTAGATGGTGTAACTGGGGGTGGGATAGATGGTTCTACTAAAGTTTCTCCACTACAGGTAGTAATAGCACTCACATTCGCTCTCGGGTTGGTGACGGTGTTTGAAGGTAGAGATCCTGAAGTAGAGGGTTGAGTGGTTGGTAAGAAACTAGCCAGCATATTCTTCAAATCATTCGTTTGATTGTTGAAGGAGGATTGTATATCATTTCGAAGCTCGGATCTAATGTCATTCCCTTGCTTAGTGATATCCCCTTTCAAATTGATAATTTGGCTTTGTAGATTCTTAATTTGCTCTCCTTGAGTTCTCATTAAGGCTTTAACATCTTGATTAATGGATGGGGCTTGTTGAGCGGGTGGGTGATAAGGATTAGAAGCTCGAGGTGGGATTTGGTTGCTTCTAGTGTAATTGTTGTTGGGGTTGTGGTTTTGAGGAGAAAAACCGGGTGAAAGATAGTTGTTGGACCGGTAACTTAGCAAATTTCGATCCCCTTGAGGTCGGGCTTGGTAATTATCCGGTGAATAATTACCATAAGCCGCATACACGTTTTCCGGATTGCCTTGAGTGGAAGGACAATCAGTGTATGGGTGAGGACCGCCGCATGTCTCACAAGGATTTGCTACCGCTTTAACTTGTTGTTGTTGGTTTGAAGCGATGAGCAAGATATTTTTGTTCATTTCGGCCATCATGCGGGTGAATTCGGTCATATCGGGGTTTGCTGAAGTAGAAGAAACATTGGGTTGTTCCTTGAAGAAGAGTAGGAATCGCAGTTTTTGTGGTGAGTAGTCATGTTCTCAATAAGCTCTCTACACTCCTCGGGTCTTCTTTTCATAAATGTGCCACCGACGTCTACATTAATCGTATCACGATCACGAAAAGTCAAACCGTTGTAGAAAGTATCAATTAAGGTAACGGGGAGCATGTTGTGGTTTGGACATCGATCGATCAAAACATTATATCTTTCCCAAGCATCAAAGAGAGATTCATCGGGTTCTTGCATGAAACCGCTGATTTGATTTCGAAGGCTCGTGACCATAGATGGTGGAAAGTAGCGCGACAAAAAGCGTTGAGTCATGTCATCCCAAGTATGAATGGAATTCTTCGGGAGACGATCAAACCATTTTTCGGCGTGGTGTGATAAAGTATGTGGAAAGAGTTGAAGGCGAAGAACATCCATAGTAGCACCGGGCAACTTCATGCTTTGAGTAATAGTAATGAATTAGTCGAGGTGCTTGTTGGCATCATCATCTGCAATCCGCAAAATGGATTAGTTTGCACTTGTTGGATCATGTGATGCTTCAACGAAAACTCCGGAGCCGTGATTTGCATCGGTGCAATCGGTCCTCCTCGTCCAAATATTATGGGTTGACAAAGCTCCTCCATTGTCCGAAGATCGGGTTATGGAAGAACATTGTTGTTGTTACTGTTGAGGTGCGGTTGATTATTGTTGTTGTTCACACCTGCCATAGCTAAATCTTCACGAGTCTCGGGCTCTTGATAAGTTGAAGATCTAGTACGCATACACCTGCAAAAGCAAAAGAAAACAATACCAAACAAAAAGAGAGAATATATATACACTATAAAGAAAATAAAATCTTTTTGGATTTTTTTGGAAATTTTAAATTTTTATGGATTTTTAACAATTTTCAATTTTTATGGATTTTTGGAAATTTTTAGGCAAGAAAAATAACGCTCGCGAATGAACGGATCCCAAAAAGCAACGCGTCTCTCACAGAAAACCGTTAATCTTTACGAAAAGAGCCGGCAGCGGCGCCATTTTAATACAAGGCTTTTACCTAGTAAGAAAAATTATCGTTGTTCCAGTCTCTTCGAATTGAAAAATGGATTAATGTGCGACTCAGCCGTCTTTTGGTGGGAAAAAATGTTGTGTCGTTGTAGTTAAAGGAAAGTGCAAAACTTTAACGTAAAAGGCGGGTAAAATAAATCTAAACATAAGTGAAAATAAATGACAAGAATTTAAAGCGAGACGAAAAGTAAATAACGCGAACTTAAAACTATCCTAAAGGCAAACTTAAATTTAAACTAAAGGCAAGCTTAAAATAAATCTAAGGCAAGTAAACTTAAAGTGCAACTAAGTAAAAAGGCGGGAAAATTAAAGCTTAAAAATTTAAACTAAAAGTAAACTAAAAATCATTCATCCGAAATAACTTGTTCATCCGGAATATTACCTCTAAAACCTTCATTTGGAATAGTCAAACAAAACCTTGATCCGAAATACTTGAACAAACACCTTCATTCAGAATATTCTAGTTGGTTCGGAATAAGGAGCTCATCCGGAATAATGTGTTCATCCGGAATGGACCTTGATTCGGAATAATATGCTTATTCGGAATATTAGCTTGATGCGGAATAACTACCTCTAATCCTTCATCCGGAATACCACACTGATCCAGAATGATTGCTTGGTTCGGAATAACCTGGAGAAACAGTAAGTGCGAAGAACAAGGAGAAGAAATAGAACACGAATCTAGACAAAACTAATCAGATTAAACTAAAAGATTAAACAAGACTAATCACAAATAATCAACTAATGATAATCTATCAATCCAAATCAATAACACTAACAATAATAATCAAAATAATCAAAACCCACTTAATCAAATCAATGAAAATTGAAAAACATAAACATAAACATAAAGCATAAAGATTAAAGATTAAACAAGAAAGGTAGATAGGAGATTAACAATAAAAGTAAAGATTAACAACAATAAAAAGGAAACATACTTGAAATTAAAGGTATTAAAAGTGCAAGACAATTAACGAAATGACATGAAATTAAATTACAAGTAATGTAAATGGTGGAAGAACTAATTGTCACTATTAGCCAACAAAAGAAATGAAATGAACTAATGGCCTATTTATAGGAGGAGGAGGTGATTAGTGGAAGGAAGCTTCCTCCCCTCTTTCTTCTTTCTTTAATTATCTTTTAATCCTTCGTCTTTAGTCTTTAATCTTTTAAATTCTTCGACCTTTTAGACTTTGTCTCGGGATTACTTTAAACTCGTCTTGTGATTTCTTCATAAATTAGACTTGAGTTCTTCGGCTTTATTAAACTTCCGTCTTTGGACTTTTTCTTCAATAAATCTTCAGAATAGGCCTTGGACTTCCGTTCTTTTTGCACTCTTGATTTCTTGACTTCGTCTTTTGTCTTTTTCTTCGATAAAAGCCCGTGAAAGCCGTGTTTTCTTCCATTTTAAAATTTTGATCCTAAAATCACAACAAAAACACAAACCACGCATAATTCCGACATTTACGACATAAAATACACGTTTTGGCCTGGTTATTATTGTAATTAAGTGGTAAAAGGATGGGTGTTTACACACCTATCATGCAGCGATCTAAGCCTACTATGAATTCTAATTTGAAATGTTGGAATTGAAATGAATATATGTTTTCTAGTCGTCATGATTCTTGCCTTATTGACCATGTGAATGATATGAATGCCCGGAAAAAGGGTTTAAAATGGAAACCGACTGCGAAAGTGTTAACCCACGTTGGTTGGATGTGGCGCCCCACTGGTAGAACTTTAAATATATTAGGAAATGCGTGCCCTTTAACTAGGATCACTCCCACTAAAGCGAAGAAAGCGTACCCTTTAATTAGGAGTACCAAGGCTACCAAAACACAAGTGTGTCCTTTAACTAGGACCACCGACACTACTGTAGGAACCAAGTGCCTTTTAAATAGGTCTACCCCCACTATAGTGCCCGCTAAAACTCCCAAACCTCAAAAAGTTGGAACAATAAAACCTATTAATGGTAAACCTCGCATTAGAAAACGCTGGAAATCTAAGGATAAATTTTTTTTAGCAATTCTGATAATTTTATATCTGTATCTACTAACACTACGGAACCAACAATTTCTAATGCATTGTCTACTGTTGTTGTTGAAAACAGGAGGTCCAAATTGTTCTCTGGTATTTGGACTCTGGTTGCTCCAAGCATATGACCGAAGATCTCTCTCAGCTCAAAAATTTCGTCAGCAAGTTTCTTGGTACGGTTCGATTTGGTAATGATCATATTGCAAAGATACTGGGTTACGGTGAATATCATATTGGGAATGTTATTATTTCTAGAGTGTATTATGTGGAAGGTCTCGGTCACAACTTATTTTCTGTGGGACAATTTTGTGATGCAAACCTAGAAGTTGATTTCCGAGAGCATATATGCTTCATTCGTAATTTGGAAGGGCTTGATTTATTGAAAGGTACTCGATGGAATAATTTGTACACTTTGTCTTTACAAGATATGATGGCCGCTTCTCCCGTAAGTCTTCTCTCCAAAGCATCAAAGACTAAGTCATGGTTATGGCATCGACGGTTATCTCATCTTAACTTTGACGCTATTAATCATTTGCCAAAAAACAAACTTGTTCGTGGTCTTCCTAAACTTACATTTCACAAGGACCATTTGTGTTCCGCGTGTACAATGGGGAAAAGCACTAAGAAATCATACAAACCCAAGATTGAAGACACCAACCAAGAGAAACTTTATTTGTTGCATATGGATCTTTGTGGGCCAATGCGTGTTGAAAGTCTTGGTGGTAAAAAGTACATCCTCGTCATGGTGGATGATTACTCTCGGTTTACATGGGAGAAATTTCTTGCAACAATAGATGAGGCACCTAAAATCATCATCGATTTTCTCAAGATGATTCAAGTGCGTCTCAACACTACTGTCTGACGCATCCGTACAGATAATGAAACCGAGTTTGTGAATCAAACTTTGCGTGATTATATGAAGAAGTTGGCATATCTCATGAGTTGCTCGCACTCCACAACAAAACGGTGTCGTTGAAAGGCGAAATCGTACACTTATGGAAGCTGCTCGAACGATGTTAATTTATGCAAAGGCTCCATTGTTTTTATGGGCAGAAGCAGTATCTATAGCAGTTTTCACCCAAAACCGGTCACTAATTCGAAAACGCCATGGTAAAACACCTTATGAGCTTTTACATGGAAAAGCACCAGATCTATCATATCTTCATGTATTTGGTTCTCTTTGCTATCAAAATAATGATGGTGACAATTTGGGAAAACTTCAGCCCAAGGCTGATATTGGTATTTTCATTGGTTATGCACCCACAAAGAAGGCATACCGAATCTACAATCATAATTCTCGTAAGATCCTAAAAACTATAAATGTTGATTTTGATGAGCTGACGGCAATGTCTTCTGAGCAAAGCAGCTCTGAACCCGCAATTCATGAAATAGGACCGAGTAAGATTAGCTCTGGTCTTGTCCCAAACAACCCTACTTCATCATCATTTACACCACCTTCTAGGAATGAATGGGATACGCTGTTTAAATCGTTCTTTGATGAATTCTTTACTCCTCCAAGTATTGTTCCTCCAGAACCTGAGGTAATAGCTCCGATAACCGAAGTTGTCGCTCCAGCAACCGAAGCACAATCAGATACGTCCACACCTACAATTGGTCAATATATACCTTCAACGAGTAATTCTCAAACAACACCCGAATCAACTACCCATGTCATGCCTATTGATGATGAAGAGGATGATGATGATCGAGATTTGGAATTCGCTCAAATGCGTGAACTCCCATTCTTTCGTGTACCAATTCCCGACCATAATCAAGTCGGGTCGTCCACCTTAGAGGAAGCTCCTACTACGGTCTACTCCAATTCACGGATTCGTGAACATGACAGCAAGTGGACAAAGGATCATCTTATAGATTCTATTATTGGTGACCCTAATCGTCCGGTATCCACACGAAGTCAGTTACAAGAAAGTGCAATGTTTTGTCATTTTGATCTTTTCTCAGTGAAGTTGAACCTAAGACGTGGCAACAAGCATTTACCCAATCTTGTTGGATAGAATCCATGCAAGAAGAAGTTAATGAATTTGTACTTGTTGAAGTATGGGAACTTGTCTCATGCCCGGATCAAGTGCAGTTACTCACTTTGAAATGGTTTTACAAGGTGAAACTCGACGAGTTAGGCGGAAATTGAAGAATAAAGCTCGACTAGTAGCTCGTGGATACAAGCAATTATTGGGCATCGACTTTATGGAATCCTTTACACCTGTTGCCCGTTTGGAAGCTATTAGACTATTCCTTGCATATGCAGTCCACATGAATATGATCGTCTGTCAGATGGATGTGAAGACGACCTTTCTTAATGGTGAAATCAAGGAGGATGTCTATGTTCAACAACCGGATGGTTTTGTGAATCCTAAATATCCTAAACATGTGTACAAGCTTAAGAAGGCTCTCTATGGGTTGAAGCAAGCTCCACGTGCATGGTATGATCTATTTTCACAATTCCTCATTACGCAAGGCTTCGCTAAAGGCAAGGTGGATCCCACGCTGTTCATTCAGAAACGAGGTAACAATATGATTATGGTACAAATATATGTTGATGATATTATATTTGCTGCCTCGACCCAAACCTTATCCGATTAGTTTGGGAAACTCATGTCTTCCAAGTTTAAGATGTCAATGATGGGCAAGGTATCATTCTTCTTAGGACTTCAGATATCTCAGAGTCCCAGAGGCATCTTTTTCAATCAATCCAAGTATGCCCTTGAATCGCTTAAGAAATATAAGATGGAATCTTGCGACCCCGTGGATACTCCAATGGTGGAATGAAATAAGCTTGATGTAGATCCACATGGAGTTGCCGTTGATCTGACACTTTATCGGGGAATGATCGGTACCCTTCTGTATATTACAGCTAGTCGACCCGACCTTCAATTTGCTATATGTATGTGTGTTCGGTATCAAACTAGGCCTACTGAGTTACACTTAGCGAATGTTAAACGGATCTTTTGGTATCTTAAAGGAACCATTAATCGGGGACATTGGTATTCGAATGACTCCTCGATTGTACTTATGACATATGCAGATGCGGATCACGCGGGTTGTCAAGATACACCGGGTAGGAAGAGTGGAACTTTGCAACTACTAGGAGATCGACTAATAAGTTGGTCATCTAAACGGCAGAAAAGCGCTTCAATTTCAAGTACGGAAGTAGAATACATATCTATGTCCGGTTGCTGTGCTAAAATTCTTTGGATGAGATCGCAATTAACCGACTATGGTCTATGTTTCAACAAAATTTTGATGTACTGCGACAACAAAAGTGCAATTTCCTTATGCTGCAACAATGTTCAGTTCTCTCGGTCGAAGCATATTGACATTCGTTACCACTTCATCAAGGAGTAAGTGGAAAATGGAGTGATCGAGCTTTACTTTGTCCGATCTAAGAATCAATTGTCGGATATTTTCACGAAGCCTTTAGATCGTGCTCGAATGGAACTTTTGGCTGACAAGCTAGGTTTGAGAACATTCTCGCCCGAGACTCTAGAGGAATTGGCAGATGAAGCGAAAGAATAGTGGTGGTAAACTATTCTCCGTATCCTTGGTGATCATCTATATATATTGTTCATATTTTTATCCACATAAGGAAAATACAAAGATATAAAACCATATAAAAACCCTAAAATTGAAAAATTTCATAAAAATCCAAAAATATTTTTACTTTATTTTTCAAAGGCATGTCTTTTGGTACGATAATATTTACGGCCTTAGAAATGTTGATTAATATTAACACGGTGCCATAAATAGAGTTCGTACAAAAGTTGTAAATATTCATAAAACATGCCTATATGGCTTGTAGTTATTTCATACTGCAACCCGTTTTTCATATTAAAGTCAAGTATTTCTTATGAAAGCTTTGACTCATCAATGGGAATTAATTTTCTCAGGCATGGTTTACTTTATAACCATGTAAGCGATTGTGTTTACGTTATAACATAATCTAACACGGATATATGTACGCATCAGTGCATTTATTTGTTAAAACAAGAGAAATCTTGTTTTTATGAAGCTATCATCTCTACAAACTGAAGCAATCTGCAATTAGTATCTACATACTCGACGATGCAACTACTCAAATGACGACTATAACTCATTCAATAGAACACGTGTCAACAATTGTGGGGGATCAGTTGTCAAGCATTCAGAATCTTCGTTAATGAACGTGCCAAGTTCACAATTTGGTGTCAAGACAACAATACCAATCATACATGTGGTGTCAAGAGATGACTTCAGACGTGACGAGGCGACAAACATTTGCCGACAAGAACCATATGATCTTATCATATGATGTTGTCATCAATCAGGTCCAACCTTGTCAATTTATTCTAATATGGTGAATTTGTGATCATTTTGCTACTCGATATCATATCTCAACATTTGGTATCATGAAGATAAAATGGAGTTGCATTTTTCTTCCCAAAAACTTTCTTAAAATTTTCTTAAATCAGTTGATATTAAAAACATCGATTGAGTTAATACTTTTAATATGGGGGAGAAAATGTGATTTAATATGGGAAAAGATTAATCAAAAATGGTTTGATTTAACGTGATAGCTTATCCCGACATGTGCGAAATGTTTTCGAATATCGTGGCATATGTTAAGGGGGAGCAAAATGGATTTTCTATACCAAAATGGATTTCATGGTCACATATACTTACCCTAAACCCATTTATTTCACGACGATTAAGATTATGGTGACATAAGGATGGTAGGATAGGTTATGTCCAATGATTCTTCCAAAACCATAGGAATCTTCCCAAGGACATTCCATAGCTAGAAATAGTAGTCCTTAGGAAAGATGGAGAAAGATTGTGAATGTAGCTGAATGCCGACCAAGTACTTAAGTTAGCACTGGAACAATCACAACAAGGTGCTAGTTATGACGTACTGGTAAGCATTGAAGGGGTTTAAGAATGAAAAAGAATCATAAAGATAAAGGGTGTAAAGAAAGAAGCCCTCCTTACAACGTTAGGCAGAAACCGGGTCAACACATATGATATTGAGATCATTTTAATGATACTCAATATTGAAGATAGACATCATGGACCCAGTGATGCAATGCATAACCCATCCCAGCTAACTCAGATATCTCTTAAAAGGTATTTGTTTTAATCACACGGAGTTCAACACCTTATCTATCAATTTATTCACTCCGAGTAAATTGGTATTGAAATGGTGGCACTCCTATCCAGCCTCCGATCACTAAAATCCAAAATGAACGATCGAGCCTAAAGCCATTTGAGATCATCAAATATCTCATTAGGACACACTTCCATATTTCCTTGCTTCTTCACATATTTTGAAAAGTAAGAAACATCTTAAGAGTCCTACGTAAAATCTTTATGATCTTGCCTGAACATCCGAGTAATACGAAAGTATTTACAATAAAGATGGAAATCCTTCTTGAGCGAATATCAAAAATCTCATGGTAGGTGACTTGTGTGACTCTTTATGAATCAAACTTGTGATAACTGGAAAGCAACATTTGTTTACTTCTTAATTGAATTTAAACACGTTATAGGCCTCTACGAAATATCTTAGTGATCTTGCCTGAACACTCAGAGTGACCCTCTATGGTGTTCACAGTGATGAGTGGAAATCCTTTTAGTGTTTACCTCAAACAGCACTCGGTAGGTAACATGCAAGATTCAATATGAATCGAGCTCGTGACAACTGGAAAGCAACGATGGTGCGATTCTTTAATAAATCAAACTTGTTCCAGGAATCAGAATTGACGACTTCAATCATGCGGATAATTTTATGCAAATGATTCACTCTTTACGTTCGTAGTCAGCTTTGGACGGTCGAGTAAGAGAACGAGTTTACCCGCAAAATCTTGTCAAGGAGATTTTTAATTAAATCTACCTGCCATAAGTACGATATTTTATATCGTCCAAAGGTCTTCACCGACCGGAGGTAAACTGCTACCAAATTAGAATGAAATGTTCAAAGCCATTTCGTTCGTGTCTACTTATGTTGCGTCATTTGAAGACGGTAGCATTGCGGAATCCGAGAAGAATTCATCCCCGTATGCTTATACTTTATGCACTTAACACTTCATCTAATTCTAGAAAGCCTAAAAGTCAAGTCTTCTGCTATATCGAACTCTGAATCTTTCAAGAATTACGAAGGTATAAGTATGTGGGACATGAAGTCATGAACAGGTGAATATCACAAGTAATGGATGCACAAGATCAAAGCAATATATTAATGCTCAAGATTGATATCAAAGATCACATCAACATGCTCACCAGAAAAGAAAAAGGCAATATAGTATGCTAGCTTTATTTTATTATTGTAACTTGGGTAACGCCCTTGTTTGGAGTGACCTCCCTTAGGGGGAGATTGTTGGAAATACGTTTTACGTATTAGAAAGGATCGGTTACTCCAACAATAGTCTAAGTAATAGCTCGTAGTTTAGTTTTACTTTATTATTCAAATAAGGCCAAGCCCACAACTGTGTGAGGTCGGCGGCCCATTGTAAGCCCAAGCCCATCTCATGGGCTTCGGTATATAAACCCTCTCCTTAGTAGGAGAGGGTGTTGGTTCACATATTTTACACATAGTAGAAAGTGTTTTCTATATACTTTCTCTCTCTAAGTGTGTGTTCTTACCATCTTTCTATCTCTTTCTCTCTCTAGATTAAGCATAGATTTACAATAAACTACAGAAACGTTCCGTGAAGTCTTTTGTAGACTCTCCGGGCCTCTGCTTGACGGTTTCCAATAAGACCGGATCCCTATTATACTTCTTCTGCTGAGTGTAATTGTTTTTGAACGCAGTGCGTAACTCGCTTAAGCTATCAATGCTCCGGTAGGGGAGCATTTCAAACCAATCGCGGGCATTACCAATCAGGGTTAAATTAAAAATCTGGCACCATATAGGCATCAACCATCATTCATTTTTAGCCTGTGTATCAAACACTTTTAGGTGATCATCCGGATCACCAGATCCATTATAGGTTTTGATGCACGCCGGCATAGGACGCTTCTTCTCCTCGGAGTAGTTTCGTATGCGAAGAGTGAAAGTATTTTCCCTGTCGTCGCACCACGGAAGGGAGATATCTTCCACCTCTTCATCATGATAGTAGGGATCACCGTAGAGTCCTTCATCGTCCGATGATGGTTGTGGGGAATACCTAGGTCGGCGACGTCTAGGGGGATAGTCATCTGAAACAGACCCCGAAGGTTCATTAGGTGGGGGCGGTGCCCCACCTCTCTGATGGGCACTCTTGTGAGTAGGAGCTTCCCTCCCACCAGAGTTTATCCTACGCCACATGCTTGCACGGAGATTATCCACGGGATTTTCCAACACCGAGCGTCTAGTGGAGCCGTCGGATCTATCCCCGTCTTCATGAGCTTCTTGTAATCCTTGCATAATGCGATCCCCTATGCGCTCGAACACATTCCATGGTCGAAGGGTTTCCTCGAAGGAAGGCTATTCATTAGCTCGCGTATTCCTTCCCCTCTTCCAAGCATGAGGGGGAGTACCATGCGCGGAGCTTCCAAAGTTAAGTCTAGATTGGAGATTCCGTCCCAGATTTAACCTTATCGAGATGCATGGCATGATTCTGTCAAAATTTTGCGTGAGTACACGCTCGAGGTCCTCGTGTCGAGTGACCCAACTTCCAATTCTGCCTCAACCACTGGTGGCCTTTGTGGCTCCTTGGTATGGGCCTTTGGTGCAGCTCCCGGATCGGGGTTATCAAAAGTTATGGTTGGTGGTGGGGTATTATCGGACGTTCCTACCCCACCAAGAGACTGAAACATGTTTTGGTTATTTGGCCCTCCTGCTTGGCCACCCTGAGGTTGAGCGGAGGCGATTATCCCATCACCTGTGGACTTCCGGTTCCTAGGATTCGTGTTCCTTGGGTTTCCCTGAAAGTGTCCCTTCGTCATTGGGAGAGTTTGAGATTAAGAATGAGTTTAGTGTATGGGTCCCACAGATGGCGCCAACTTGTTGATATAAAAGTTGGATGATCCTTGCTTGACCCCAATTAGGCTTAATCTGGGTACGCTGGGCTCTGGCTCTTGCACCAAGTGAATATCTTGCTGAGATCCTGCACACTAAAACAACGCGCGTTAAGCTTACCGTGGGAACGTATCCCCCGATTAGAGTCCAGCGTGAGAGTAAGTAATCGGTTTAAGGTTAGATAATCAGCTGTAGGTTGAGAGTATAGAGAATGTGATACCTTTGTGGAACCCTTGGGGGTTCCTTATATAGGCGGTGAAACCCTAATGGGCTGTCATCGATCCTAATAAGATTGGGATAAATCCCAATCCTAATAAGATTGTGATTTTGTCTAACCCTGTACCGGCCGTGTCGGGCCGTGGGTCGCACACATCTTATGCATCCACTGTTCATTCAAGCCCATAAGCTCAAATGATATTAAACCAACCCATTCGTGATGGGCCAGATACGGGTAGTACCCGTGGGCCGGGTTCATTCTAACACCCCTAATTTTACATTGCGCAGCGGAAATACACAATTGGGTGCTAGACACAAGCATCATCACATAAGGTATATTCAATGACTCAAAATGGAGGCGTTTACACATAAAATATAAATAAGATTTCACACATTGTCTAAAACATAATTTAAACCCATAATGTACTATAACAACACCAGAGTAAAGCGTTTAGTCCCCACGGATCTCGACCAACAAACCAACAAGTTTCAGTATAGTATACAAACATTTAACAAATTGTTCAACAGTAAAAAGGATGGAAATTGTTTTATACCAACAAACTTCAAAAGCCAACTCACAACATCCACAGCAAAGCTCCGCCATCAATCACCTTCGATTACCTGAAACACATGCTAAATCGAGTCAACAATAATGTTGAGCGAGTCCATAGGTTTATTAAATCACATTTGAAGACAAGAAGAAAATGAATCATAATCATTAATAGAATTGTCGTACACACAATCTATTTCAAGGCAACACACTGTATTTAAGCTCATGACACCGACCCCTTAACCAATTTGTCACCCACGCCAAATGCCAGCATGACTAGATAAAAACCATTGCCCCACTAGCGTATCAGTTGCTAGATATACCCAAATCTCATTCTCGTAAATTATCCTTCCCAGAGGTTACTCAACGTAAAGCCCTAGTCTCAGATATAGTGGTCAACCCAATAGTATTATCATTCGAATAAGCGGTTATTCCCAACTCACAACATCAAGTCAAAACATAGTTAACGGTTCATGAATTTAGGGTCTTTAGCAACAAGGTACTCAATACAATGTACACAACATAGGCAACATTCGGGTCTAACAATTACTCATGACTTGTGTTCATTAATTTTAAAATAGCATGTATCCCCATCGCGTGTATTAAAACATTTAGTAGCTAGCATGAAAAGAGAGGCTACAGACTCACCTTAGTATAAGAGACCTAGCGAGATGATCATCGATGTTAGATAATGCCTTTCAAACACGAGAACCGCTACCTATCAAATAAGGCGCGTTCATTAATAATGACCCAAGAAATAAATCATACATAATAATATCAAACTCGAACTCATAAAATCACAACAAACTCGAGAGAAAATGATATAAATAATACTATTACACTCTTCTACACATCTACTTTACCATTGTATACTCTCGACAAAATCCGCCGGCACATACCATATGTACTAGCTCATTTACCCCATTTAGACTCGTCAAACGTTTATGAAACGACTCGAGGAACTAACTTAATATCTATAGAAAGTCCTCTAATAAGTTTATCAAATGACTTTACTTTTAAAGTTCCTTACCTGACTCATCTTTGAACTACAAAAACCGGACAGTTTTACGCCATCGATTCATACAGCCGTTTTAACTTCTATAAACAACTCCATTTATAAAACCGACACTTAGGTTTGAAGTTAGACTCACCCTCTAGGGTTTACACTTCTTCATCATTATATGACTCATTTCAAAATTCAATCTATAGTCCCCGAGATTCGATCCAAATATCGACAACAACTATATGTCGTGCCGATACTCGTCTCCCGGTATACGAATAATCAAAACATCATAACTTCGCGCTAGTTTGGAGATAGAAGCTCTACTTTATATAAAATAGAAGCTAATAGGAATCTCTAGAACCCTATGCCATTAGTTAATCCTAAACAAAATCATAAGGTACCCAAAAATACAGTTTTTCCCACTGATCTAAAACACCCTTCTAAAACTTGCATGAAATCATGTTTTTAGCTAAAACCAACCATAGTTATGATCATACCATAACCCTAATACTAACATATATCAACCATAACACTTGTACCATCATCAAAATCAAAAACCTAAAATCAAAATCAAGTTTTTAACAAAACTTTAGCATGAAAACCTTTTGATCATCACAAAATCACATGCATGAGCATGGTTTTGACCTACCAACCTAAAAAAAACATCATGCATGTACCCAAAATTGATATCAAAATGATCTACTTACAATTCTAAGGATGGGTCTTGTGCTAGTTTATCTTAGATCATAGTAGAAATTTGATGAAAATTGTTTTTGTGAGCTAGGGGTGACGACATGTATTAAAAAGGAAGAGAGAAGAAAGATTTTTGGTGTTGAGTTGTTTCTATGTGTAGTTAGGTGAAAAATAAACCTTATATATGGTGGTGGAGGGGCCATTGTTGTCAATTTGCAATAGTTGTGGTCCAAAATGAAAATAGTTAGCTAAAAAGTAGAAAATGACTATTAGTCAATTTTGAAAATATTCACGGGGCTCGGGTTTCATAAAAATACTTTTCAAAAGATAAAACGTACCTCAAATATAATAATATCAACTCCCGACTTGCTTAACACGTCATTTAAAAGAAAACATCAAAAATGACAAAAATCGAACAACCGATAACAAAATGTAAAATATTAGGCATTCATCGATATCACACTTGCTAATACTCCTTATAGTTACTAAATATAAAATATAAGTCTTCTAACATCGGTTTAAATTAAACCTCCAACAATAAATAGCATCCAAACTCATAAAAAATTTCAAAATAGTCATAAAGTAAGATTAAGCAATGACCTCGGTTTCAGGTTATCACATCCCCTCCTTCTTAAAAAGAGCGACGTCCTCGACGTTTAATCCCCTCTAAACAAATGAGGATACTTATCCTTAAAGAAGTACTCACATTCCTAGATAAACTCGGGGCACGTCTAGAATTCCATCTCACTTTCATAATCGGAATCCTACTATGCTTCAAGTTCTTAACTTCCCTATCCATAATCTCTACAGGTTCCTCTATAAAATGAAACTTATCATCAAGTTGAATTTCCTCCAATGGAATCAAAAAATCCCTTTCAGCTAAGCACTTCTTCAGATTAGACACATGAAAAGTGTTATGAATAGCCTTAAGTTCATCAGGCAACTCTAACTTATAAGCAACTAATCCAATCCTTTGGATAATCTTAAATGGTCCAATGTATCTTGGGCTCAACATTCCCCTCTTTCCAAAACGAATCACTCCTTCCATGGAGATACTTTCAGCATAACCATGTCTCCTACTTCAAAATCTAATGGTTTCCTTCTGTTATCAGCATAACTCTTTTGTCTACTTCTGGCAGATAACAAACGCTTCTTAATTTGCACAATCTTTTCAGTCGTCTCAAATATCATTTCAGGTCCAGTCAGTTGACTCTCTCCTACATCACTCCAACAAACTAGAGATCTACACTTACGTCCATATAAAGCCCCAAATGGTGCGGCTTTAATACTAGCATGATAGTTGTTATTATACGAGAATTCAACCAATGGTAAATGCTTATCCCAACTGTTTCCAAAATCAATCACACACGCTCTAAGCATATCCTCTAACGTTTGAATCGTCCTTTCACTTTGTCCATCAGTCTCCGGATGATATGTTGTACTCAAACTTAACTCCGTTCCCATTGCTTTCTGTAAAGATTTCTAAAACACTGAAGTAAATCTACTATCACGATCCGAAATTATCGACAAAGGCACACCATGTCGACAAACAATCTCCTTCACCTACACTGTCATCAATCTTTCCATACTATCTGTCTTCTTCATTGGTAAAAACTGAGCAGACTTAGTCAATCTATCTACAATCACCCATATCATATCACAACCACTAGAAGTCCTTTGCAAACCTGTCACAAAATCCATAGTAATCTTCTCCAATTTCCACTCAGGAATTTCAGGTTGCACTAATAATCCAGACGTCTTTTTTATGTCCAGCCTTCACTTTCGCACAAGTTAAACACTTATTAACATACTGAGCTATATCTGCCTTCATATTCGGCCACAAATACACTTTCTTAAGATCTTGATACATCTTATCCGATCCAGGATGTATTGAATATTTAGACTTATGAGATTCATTCATCACTAAATCTCGCACTCCTAAAGAATCTTTCTCAGACGGACATAACGGTAACCAAATCTTATTCTCAAAATATCTCAATCCATTCGGCCTTATTACAAACAACGGTTTCAACATTCTACCCAAATTTTCTGCCTCAATATTTTCTTCCTTCAAACCATTAGCTTGGGCTTTCAATATCATCTCTGTCTAATCAATACTTTCCATCATTGTCAAAGCTCTAACTCTTAAAGACTTATCTCTTTCCTTTCTACTAAGTGCATCAGCTACCACATTCGCTTTAGGGTGGTAAGGAATCTCGCATTCATAATCACTCAACAATTCTATCCATCTCCTTTGTCTCATATTCAATTCCTTTTGATCCAAAATATGTTGCAGACGCTTATGATCTGTCAAAACCACGCACTTGGTTCCATACAAGTAGTGTCTCTAAAGCTTCAAAGCAAAAATCACAGCTCGCAATTCTAAATCATGAGTAGTGTAATTCTCTTCATGCTTCCTTAATTGTCTCGACGCATAAGCTATCACTTTCTCCCTTTGCATCAACACATCTCCAAATCCTTTATGAGACGCGTCACAGTACACTACAAAATCCTCAGATCCTTCCGGCAAAGACAAAATCGGCGCAGAACACAACTTATCCTTCAGCGTATTAAATATAGTTTCTTCTTCTAAACCCCATTCAAACAGTCTATTCTTTTCAGTAAGCTTGGTCAATGGTGTAGCAATTAGTGAAAACTTCTCGATAAACCTTATATAATACCCTGCTAGACCAAGAAATTGGCGAACTTTAGTCGGCGTTGTTGGTACCGACCAATCTTTGATTGCCTCAATCATAGCAGAATCCACACGAACACCTTCACTCTCAATCACGTGCCCCAGAAATTGCACTGATTTCAACCAAAACTCACATTTAGAGAACTTCACATACAGCTTTTTTTTGTTCAACAATTCCATAATTATCCTGAAATGCTTCTCATGTTCTTCCTCACTCTTGGAATAAATAAGAATATCATCAATGAATACGATAACAAACTCATCCAAATACGACTTACACACATGATTCATCAAATCCATGAATACGACAGGCGCATTCGTTAATCCAAAAGGCATCACTTGAAATTCAAAATGTCCATATCGAGTACGGAAAGCTGTTATAGGAATATCGTCTTCCCTAACTCTCAATTGATGATACCCAAACCTCAAATCGATCTTCGAGTATACACTTGATCCTTGCAACTAATCAAACAAATCATCAATCCTCGGCAATGTATACCGATTCTTGTTAGTCAATTTGTTAAGCTCTCAATAATCAATACACATTCGAAAAGAACCATCTTTCTTCTTAACAAACAAAACAGGAGCATCCCACGGCGACGAACTTGGTCTAATAAATCCCTTATCCATAAATTCCTTCAATTGATCAGATAGTTCCTTCATCTCAGACGGCACTAAATGATACGGTGCACGAGCAACTGCCGCAGCTCCCGGCACTAAATCAATACAAAACTCCACTTCACGATGCGACGGTAATCCTGATAAATCCTCAGGAAAAACTTCAGGATACTCTCTAATCACAGGCACATCCTCTAGTTTCCTTTCGTTCACACCATCATTACTTATCTGGGTAAGAAATACATCACAACCCTCTTCTATATACCTCATCATCTTTAAACAAGAAACAACTCTCAAACGAGAAGTACACTCATCACCTTTCACCGTCAATACCCTATTCCTTAGCGGTATCTGAACTAATCTCTCTCCACAAACAATCACTGCACCATTCGCAACTAACCAATCCATACCAATAATCGCGTCAAAAGATCCTAATTCTATGGGCATCAAATGAATACTAAACACATAATTCCCCAACTTCAAGGAACAAACTTTCAGTATAGAACTAGTACTAACAACCTTACCATCCGCTAACTCCACATTATAACTAGTTGTTAATCTTACTGGTTCTCTATCCAATAGCTGACTCAATATAACATCTACGAAACTTCTATCGGATCCAGAATCAAATAAAACACTAGCATAACAAGCATTGAGTAAGAACGTACCAGTCACCACATTCGGCCCTTGAGGTTTGTCAGCATCTCCCACGACATAGGCTGGAGCAGCAGTCCTAACAGCAACAACAGCAACATTGGCTCCCTGTCGAGTGCCAACCCTCGGACAGTTTCCTTGCTTATCTCCACGGCCTCCACATCCAAAACAATTACCAATCTTGAGACAATTGGCTCCAGTGACCACACCCTTTTTCCTACAGTCTCCCACTTTATGTCCGGCCTTCCTACACTTGTTGCAACCAGGTGGAAAATTTCCAACATGATACAGATTACATCGACCATACTTCGGGTTCACTTTGTTTCCTTGGGTTCTAGTAGCAGCACGAACACCATCATTCCTTCTCAAGTTGTATTGCTGATTCCTATTCGGTCCTTGGTTATTGTTGTTACGATAACCTCCTCTATTCTGCCCTTGGTTTAAGTGTGCAGGTTCCCACTTTCTCTTAATTCCCTCAGCAATACTATCCTTTCTATCTTGCAGCTTCACATCCATCAAAGCATGAGCCATCTGAACAGCTTCATCAAAAGTCTTGGGTTTCGACGAAGTAGTCTATCCCTTGATATTACTAGATAACCCCCTGATATACTGCTTCATGTTTTTACGGTCATTAGCAAAAGCATCAGGACACAACAAACACAAATCAGAAAACCTTTTGGTATAAGCTACAATAACATTATTCTGTAGCATCAAATGCCTCAACTCATCTTATAACTGACCTAACTCATCCTCAGGACAAAACATGGCAGTTAACAGTCCTTTGGTTACAGTCCATGTTCTAGCTTTAGCTTCAACCAATCCTACAGTAGCTACCTGACTATTCCACTAGCTTAATGCATCATCCTAAAAAGTAGCTGTAGAAAATTTCACCTTACTAGCTTCTGAACATCCACTGATTTTAAAAGTACTTTCAATATTTTCTATCCACCTATCTAGTTCCAAAGCACCAATACCACAAAATTGGGTAGGTCCACATTTCATGAAACTAGCATAAGAACGTTCATTCTGTACTTGCTGAGCAATAACATTACCTCCAGCTTGACCAGCAACATTTCCTCCAACCGGTTCATCAGCATTTCCTTCAACTGGATTCGCAGCATTCCCTCCAACTTAACCCACAACATTCCTATTCTCAGTCTCCTGGTTCCTCGTAGCACGTTCGACTTCCAGCGCTCTAGCAATAGCTTGCTCAATCATGGTATTCATAGTAGCAGTTGTCAACTTTGGCGGCATATTTAGAGTATTAATCAAACAACAACTTCAACAATGTCAGAAAAATGCCTCCAAACTCCTTCCTGTATCATCACAGAAGAAAAAGGACAAGTAAGTATTCATATGAAGATAAGAAGAAGGATCTCTTTGTCAAGACGTTTCATGGATACTACATGTACAAACAAGATAATTCACACTGAATGATCAACCAAATCACAAAAGAAATAAAAGACTATCATAGATCATGAAGGTAATTTAGATTGCATTTGGAAAATCTCCACAAAATTGTCACAAGTAGTGTCACTACAACCGTTCATCACGACAACTTAAAAGTCATTAAGTTTCATCATAAATTACAGTACCAGTCTACTTAAGTTCTATTACACTAAACATCTGATCCCCGAAGCTTCTTGTACATTGGTTCATCATCACTGCTGCTATCATCCTCCTCAAAGTCTTCCTCCACTTTTTCCTTTCCTTTTCGAGTTCTTCCTTCACCTGACTTTACCAACTTGAGCTTCAGCTTGATTTGGCACATCACGAATCACCACACCTCGACTAGGAAAAGACCTCATTGGTATGTCCCACACATTCAAACTTGCATTCCTTTCTTGCTCCTTACGAAACCTTTCAAATTGCTCACTCAAATTCAACACCATTGATCGCAGACTAGCAACTTCATCTGTTTCCCTTGCTCGCACATATTCTGACCTTTTCACACTAGTAACAAACCTGTCAAACTTTCTTTCATTCTGCTCAAACCTTTAAATCACTCGTGTTTCAACTACATATCTTTCAAATAAAGACCGATCAAACTTTTTAAGAAACCAGAAAATATAATCATATGATCTAGGACCTGGACAGTACACTTTAGCAATATCATCGTGAATAGATCGGGCACTAGCAGCATTACTGGACTCAGCAGAGAAATCATTCCTAACATGGGCAACTCTAGGCAAACCACTCAAATAACTATCACAAGTGGGTAAAGAAGAACGTACAACAGGTCGGTGACATTCCTGAACAGTCGGTGGCAGCACATTAGCTCTCGGAACATAACTACCCTAAATTACCTCAGGCTCAGTCTGTCCAACAGCAGTAGGAGTAATCCCAACATCCAGATATTCATAAGGCTCCTCATCGTCACTAACATCAAAGTTATCTACTTCCTCACCTTCTAACATATCATTCATTTCAATCCAATCATCTTCCTGGGGTATATCAGCCATTTTCTACAATTATAAGGGTTCAAGGATACATAAGGTCATTGTTAAAAATAAATATGCAATACTCATACATCGCAAATGTTATATGTAACCCATGATATGCAATGCAAATGCAAATGATGTTTATGCAATACTCACAAAAATAAAATATGATAATGATAAGCACTCAGCGCACTTACAATAATCTCGATACAATATCATAGTATTTAGTTAATAAATACCGGGGAAATCATTTCAGTTCTGAGGGATACATCTATAATACAAAAAAAACTAAAAGCGATCTTACAGGAGCGTTACAGAGAAGTTGTGTGCTTTTGAAAAATAAATACTTTCCACACCAAAGTTATAGTTTAGGACAACTTTCAAAATCGACCTAGTTCTTTATAACTTGTGGCTCTGATACCAATCTCTAACACCCCCAATTTTGCATTGTGCAGCGGAAATACTCAATTGGGTACTAGACACAAGCATCATCACACAAGGTATATTGAATGATTCAAAATGGAGACGTTTACACATAAAATATAAATAAGATTTCACACATTGTCTAAAACATAATTTTAACCCATAATGTACTAAAACAACACCAGAGTAAAGCGTTTAGTCCCCACGGATCTCGACCAGTAAACCAACAAGTTTCAGTACAGTACACAAACATTTAACAAATTGTTCAACAGTAAAATGATGGAAATTGTTTTAGACCAACATACTTCAAAAGCCAACCCACAACATCCACAACAAAGTTCCGCCATCAATCACCTTCGATTACCTGAAACACATGCTAAAACGAGTCAACAATAATGTTGAGCGAGTCCATAGGTTTATCAAATCACATTTGAACAGAAGAAGAAAATCAATCAAAATCATTAATAGAATTGTCGTAGACACAATCTAATTCAAGGCAACACATTGTATTTAAGCTCATGACACCGACCCCTTAACCAATTAGTCACCCACGCCAAATGCCAGCATGACTAGATAAAAACCATTGCCCCTCTAGAGTATCAGTTGCTAGATATACCCAAATCTCATTCTCGTAAATTATCCTTCCCAGATGTTACTCAACGTAAAGCCCTGGTCTCAGATAGGGTGGTCAACCCAATAGTACTATCATTCGAATAAACGGCTATTCCCAACTCACAACATCAAGTCAAAAAATAGTTAACGGTTCATGAATTTAGGGTCTTTAGCAACAAGGTACTCAATACAATGTAAACAACATAAGCAACATTCGGGTCCAACAATTACTCATGACTCTTGTTCATTAATTTTCAAATAGCATGTATCCCCCTCGCGGGTATTAAAACATTTAGTAGCTATCATGAAAAGCGAGGCTACAGACTCACCTTAGTATAAGATACCTAGCGTGATGATCGTCGATGATAGAGAATGCCTTTCAAACACGAGAATCGCTACCTATCAAATAAGGCGCGTTCATTAATAATGACTCGAGAAATAAATCATACATAGTAATATCAAACAAAAACTCATAAAATCACAACAAACTAGAGAGAAAACGATACAAATAATACTATTACACTCTTCTACACATCTACTTTACCATTTTATACTCTCGACAAAATCCGTCGGCACATACCATATGTACTAGCTCATTTAACCCATTTAGACTCCTCAAACGTTTATGAAACGACTCGAGGAACTAACTTACTATCTATAGAAAGTCCTCTAACAAGTTTTTCAAATGACTTTACTTTTAAAGTTCCTTACCCGACTCATCTTCCAACTACAAAAACCGGACAGTTTTATGTCATCGATTCATACAACCGTTTTAACTTCTATAAAAACTCCATTTATAAAACCGACACTTAGGTTTGAAATTAGACTAACCCTCTAGGGTTTACACTTCTTCATCAGTATATGACTCATTTCAAAATTCAATCTATAGTCCCCGAGATTCGATCCAAATATCGACAACAACTATATGTCGTGCCGATACTCGTCTCCCGGTACACGAATAATCAAAACATCATAACTTCGCGCTCGTTTGGAGATAGAAGCTCTACTTTATATCAAATCGAAGCTAATAGAAGTTTCTATAACCCTATGCAATTAGTTAAGCCTAAATAAAGTCATAAGGTACGCAAAAATAAAGTTTTTCCCACTGATCTAAAACACCCTTTTAAAACTTGCATGAAATAATATTTTTAGCTAAAAGCAACCATATTTACGATCATCCCATAACTCTAATACTAACATATATCAACCATAACACTTGTACCAGCATCAAAATCAAAAACTCAAACTCAAAATCAAGTTGTTAAAAAAACTTTAGCATGAAAACCTTTTGATCATCACAAAAATCACATGCATGAGCATGGTTTTGACCTACCAACCTAAAAAAATGAAACATCATGCATGTACCCAAAATTGGTATCAAGATGATCTCCTTACAATTCTAAGGATGGGTATTATGCTAGTTTAGCTTAGATCATAGTAGAAATTTGATGAAAATTGTTTTTGTGAGCTAGGGGGTGACGACATGTATTAAAAAGGAAGAGAGAAGAAAGATTTTTGGTGTTGAGTGGTTTCTATGTTTAGTTAGGTGAAAAATAAACCTTATAAATGGTGTTGGAGGGGCCATTGTTGTCAATTTGCAATAGTTGTGGTCCAAAATGAAAATAGTTAGCTAAAAAGCGAGAAATGACTATTAGTCAATTTTGAAAATATTCACGGGGCTCGGGTTTCATAAAAATACTTTTCAAAAGTTAAAACGTACCTTAAATATAATAATAACGACTCCCGACTCGACTTAACACATCATTTAAATGAAAACATCAAAAATGACAAACATCGAACAACCGACAATAAAACGTAAAATATTAGGCATTCGTCGACATCTCGCTTCCTAATACTCCTTATACTTATTAAATATAAAATATAAGTCTTCTAACATCGGCTTAAACTTAAACCTCCAAAAATAAATATCATCCAAACTCATCAAAAATTTCTAAAATAGTCATAAAGTAAGATTAAGCAATGACCTCGGTTTCAGGTTATCACATTCATGACCCGGTTGGGGACTATACGTCATCAATGAGGATGATTCTGATTCGTTGTACACGAGGAAATTGTGAATTTGAGACGTTCTCTTTGGTTTGGACAATCGATTTGAATGTTTTTTAGGTTTGAAGTCGTTTTCTAGATCTACTTACGCAAAATGTTAAACTAAATTTAAGCAACTAATTCTACAAATCAAGGCAATCTAAAATAATAAAAGCAATTGAAAAACACTTAAACAACTAAAAACTATTAAAACAAATAAAGCAATAAATAACTATATAATATCCTATTATAGACAATAAGCATTATTAAAACTTTTTGAAACTTAAAAGCTACTTATATAAATTTAATTTTATAAAAGAAATATTTTTTTCAATTAAAATTTATTTTTAAAGCTATTATTAAAACTAAAAAACTTTGAAAATGATTTAAAAATATCAAATGTTAACTTAAAAATAGTATCACTTAACAAGTATAATATAAAACTACTCAATTTCGCATAGCAACAAATAATCAAACTAGCATATAAGCAATTAATCATCATAATATAAAGCTATAAACTTTATTTTAAATATTAAAAAAGAATGAGAAATAATACTAGTGGTCCGAAGAAAATGCTTTTAATCAACAAAATCAAATCAACCAAATTATCTACATGGCCTGTAAATTACACGGCCTCTCTACTACCTTCAAATATTTCAAATAACGAAATAATCCCAATCCATCTACCAATAAATCATTAAACCATCCTCTCGATCCAACAATTTAACTAATCGGACCACAATACATATGTATATGTATACACGAGCCCACATGTAGCTTGATACTAGAGTAGTTATTCGATGAATTGTTAAAATGCTTTTCTTTACCAACTACTCCGTAATAAAGTTATATTAAATCAATAAATTACTATTTTAATTGCACAATAAATGACTTAGCCCTTTTTGTTAAAGAAACCAAACACACCTTGGTGTATAATACTACACTTATATAAAAAAAATATGGAAAGATTTAAGTATGGCGTTCGAAATCACTCCTAAAATAGAAAATTATAAGCTACATACCAAAAGAAAAAGAAATAGACGCAAAGATATTTTGAGAAAAAGATTTAATCAAATTGATAATAAAACTAAATTAAAGATTTTATTAGCGTGAAACAAGAAAATTATATTAAAAAAGAAAAAAAAATTGACATTATTTATCTACCTAAAATCTAAATACGAAATGAAGAAAAATGAGGTGCTATTTATAATTTAAGTCAAGGTGCTTGGGGTGGATTAGTCTTTTTAGGCTCTTAACCACCTTCTCTTATTTAACTTGAGGGCTTCTTGGTCATTTGGTAGGTGATAATGTGTTTCCACCAATAGCAATGAATATTCTTTTTTGATAGACCAATAGGAGCACTTCACATGGATCACCATATCCACCTTTCATTATTTTTTCATCCAATGTCTCTTTATTAATCTTTTTTTAACGAACTCTACCATTTTTAATCTTCTGGAAGCATACACCTAATTACTCACAAAAGAAAAACACATGCTATTTTCTTTCTTTTTAATATTTTTGTGTTAGTTTAAAAATAGATAAAAATAAATATAAATAAAACTACTAAAATTAAAAATATTTAGAAATCAGAATTACTTATTTTAATACTAAACTAACTATTATAAAATAAAAAAACTTTTATTTCTTTAATTTTACTAAGATTAATAAAATGTTAAAATTAGAAATAAAATATTAGAATATGCAAAATGCAAACCGAGACGAGTTACGCGGCAAGGCTGTGACCGGTAGCTTAATAAATCCGTACACTTAATTATACTCTCCATTCTCGTGTTCGTTTTTTTGGTTTTTGACAGTTTCTTGTGATCTTTTCAATATCCACACCTACACACATGAAACAACAAAACAATACATATACTATGCTATATTTATGCATTTTATCTATTTTAGCCCGTTTTATTAGGTAAATAAGATATGTGTTTTCACACATATCACCTTCAAGGTTTCAAGTTATAAAATATCATGTACATCCTCTAAATATATAAATATTGTTAAACAAAACCCCGTAAAATACAATATAACAAAAAACGTAAACTTAAATTCACAAATCATTACATCTTTTTAAAAATAACGTTTAGTAATACATACTTTCACAATAATTTTACTTAAGGACTAATAGTCACTTTTAGCGAATTATTAACTACACAATCTATAATAATCGTAAACCTTTTTATTCTTCATCATCCGTTATTCACGTTATCGTTTATTTTCGACTTTAATACTTAACCTTAATAATATTTTTATCAATCACACAACTCAATCCCGGTGCATCGCACGGGCATGAACGCCTCGTTTATTATAAATCTCACCCCACTCACTTATTAATCAGCTCCAACAATGCACTATGTGTCTCCATGTGGTGAAACTTTATGACACATGTCACTCATTCACTAACCATATATAAACCATCACCACCCACCAAAAACAGAAAATTTACATCAAAAACATTGTTTTCTCCTCACTCTCCTATCTTATCCACGAAATTACAGCAACCAAATAGAATTTCATATCAAATATCTACCCAAAATACTAGTGTTACAAATTGGTGATCATCACTAGTAGCTTGTAATTGGTGTTTACTTGAATTGAAGGTTTTCCTACCTATTTCTTTGAAAATCTTTTATTTCATTAACTTGATTATCATGTTAATCTCTATAAATATATGTATATACATATGTATTGAGATATGTATGAGGTTTAGACATGGATATGCAAAGATCTACGAAGATCTTGCATAAAGAAGCCGTAAAACATGATCTATGATCTTGTAATTTTGGGTCAGTAGGACAACGTGGATATAAAAATGTTTCTGGAAATAAGACCTGGTATTTTATTTGATATTCTTATAGTTCTATCTTTTGTGAATATTTGTAGAGTTGAAACAAGTATTAACTCTTAAAAATGAGTGATTTATGACTAAAACATTAGAATATGTCAATCTGGAACATGCTCTGCTAATCAGTAAATTTTGTACAGTAGACTGTGGATTTATCCGAAAACCTAAAACTATGGGAGATAGTTTACGCTATGTACTTTCTAAATCAGTTGGATAGTTTACCAATTGTTTTTGGTTTGAAATGGCATTAAAAATGGTGAACATGAAAAATCAGTCTTAAAATCAAAAGTGACCCACTAGTGTTCAGTGGACTCTTTGGATAACTGAAGTTGGTACTGACATTAAGAGAGTGATAAATCTGAAAAATATACTCAAATAGATTTCTAAACATGTAGAGAAATCATAAATTGGATTTATGATTTTAAATGGCATCACTTTTAAAGTTGTAAAACCTAGTGAAAACGTTAAGTGGCCCGAACAAACTTTTCAATCAAAATGGTCTTTCAAATAATAAAAATGACTTAGTGAATCTAAAAAGCCTTATTTATATATAAGAGCTGTATAAATATCATGTATAAACCATACATAATACTATGTATATATGTACATATAATAATTATAAACGTTTTATAAATATGCTTAATTACCGACTAGAACCTTAAACCGGTAAAGTTGTTTATTGGTTGTCGTTCACCGAATACTCCCGCGTGACGAGAGTCCTTGAATTTTTAGTCATCTTTATCTTCATTTAGAAGTGAGTTCATAGCCTAGTTTTTAACTTATTTACTTGTTTTATAAAACCTACGAGGGGATAACATGCTTTTTTTAAATAGTTCACAAGGGACCCGATTGTATGATCAGATGAATGTTATTTACATAAGTTTGCTTATAGCCTCTAAGACCCATTTATCATGAATTGTTAATTACTCGGTGCGAGTGAACGCTAATACTATGGATAGATCTATCGGGGCGACGCCCAGTTCGACGCGACTAGCTATCATAATGTGTATGGGAGCACATCAGATGCATTTGTATAAGAGAAAAATATGCACTTGGCTAGGTGTGTTTGTGGGCTGAAATATATATATATATATATATATATATATATATATATATATATATATATATATATATATATATATATATATATATATATATATATATATATATATATATATATATATATATATATATATATATATATATATATATATATATATATATATATATATATATATATATATATATATATATATATATATATATATATATATATATATATATATATATATATATATATATATATATATATATATATATATATATATATATATATATATATATATATATATATATATATATATATATATATATATATATATATATATATATATATGCTAACGTTCAATGTCATGAGGCTTATGAAATAACACAATAATTATATTCGATCAACATAATTATCTGATGAAGGTTTATCCAGATACTTGTGTTTGATTTATATATTTAAACTCTATGGATTCAGTCAACAATTTTAGTTGATATTATATCATGTTTTATCTCAGGTCCATAAGGAAGGCAATCGAGGAAGACGGTTTTGTGAAGCTTTCTTAAACTTTGATGACACTGACATGGTTTTATAAAATATATCAATTCAAAGTAATTCTTATCTTTTGATGTGTGTATGTAAACTTTTAAAACTATCTGGGACCGTCTATGGATTATTGTCTTTTGAATGAATGAATGGATGTTTATATCAAAATGACTCGTTTTGAACAATTTTCAATAATTGTGTGATTGTATCATGTAAGTATCACCCAAGGACCCTTCCGCTAAAGTGACCCGAAATTGGGGGTGTTACATCTTGATAATGCCAAACTTGAATTTTCGAAGAAAACATAAAAGTTTGAAACGTATTTTGAAAACATTGAGGATAATGTTCGCTTTAAGAATCTGGGTATCTATCGATATACTTTTCTTTTGTTTGTGTTCTCACGTACTCTTCTTTTTCTTAAATAAATAACGTAAAATTTTGTAAATTTTAATTTTTTTCGTATTAACAACAAGTGTTTTGACACTAATATAGGCTTTTTGTTGGTGAGAATAAGAGTAGTTTTTTACTTGACCAGGCGTGTTGAGCCCTTTGTTCATTCCTTAACTCGCATAGATCAAGTTTTGCTAGACTTTTACATTGGGAGATTTAAAATGCAAATTATAGCTTAAAAAATCCAACGATTTGCAAGTTCCTATAATTGATCCTAGTTAGTCTTTTATATAGGGAGCTTTAAAATGTGAATTCTAACTTGAAAAAGTCAAGATCTGCAAGTTCCTATAATTGACTTAAAAATACGAAACTTGATTTAATATAGTCATAATTAAGCTAATCTCAAGTAGATATGCTAAATTTTGACTTGCAAGGCTAAGCATTCACGACTATCTTTAATTAGAGGTCTTTATATAGTGAAGTGCGAGAAATGACAGAGTTATTTTTAGTTATCATGCGAAACGTAGAACATGTTGGTGTTCTTTCAGAATGCTCATGTATTTTAATTGTGGCTTTTTCTCCCATAAGATCAATGAATGTATATAAACAAATTGTTAATAAATGGAGTCGTACAGTTTAAAAGTTTTTTAGCTTCTAGAACAAGATCACTTAGAAATTACAAATAATTTGATAATGTACATATTGAGGCATAACTTATCTAAATAGGACGTGAAGATTGGTAAATCCAAAAAGGCTCGAAAGGCATCAGGATTATGTTTTGTAATTATCCAAAAATACTCAAAAGAGTTGAGGACCAAAACACTCAAAAGAATTGAGGATAAAGTGTTTGCTATAAATTCCAAAAAGACCTGAAAGGTTTGAGAACTCGTTTTAATCCAAAAAGGCTCGAAAGGGATGAGGATTTCTACTATCCTAAAACACTCAAAAGAGTTGAGGACGCAAGAAATATGAATAATCCAAAAAGGGATTAAAAAGTCATGGTCACAATAAATCATCTCGACAAAAGTCATCCAAAAGATGTACGCTAAGAATGAATAAAAGACTGTCACCATTTTTCTTAAAGGTTTTATCGAAAAATTTGAAAAAAAATGCCAAAGATCGGTCCAGGAAAAGTCCCAAGTCGTGATTAGACTTATGTCAAGATGTGGAATTTAGATGATTATATTGAATGTTTTAAAAGATCATGTCCTTTAGCTACTTATCAAATAAACAGTCCTGCTTTGTTTTCGAACTTAATAAATACCGTAATAACTCAATATGAATCCTCGTGATCCATGAAAAAAAAATAAAAAAAATTAGATGCCATATATTTATTAGGATTATGGGGAGAAGAAGTATTACACAATTAAGATATATGATTAGTGTTAGCATTGTAACTTGTAAATAACAATGATCTCGTTTTTACGCTATGCATGGAATTTGTGAAAAATTAAGGACAATGAATCTATCTCTATGAAGCATTAAAAGTGTTCTTATTCAATGATCGTAAAAGTTATTTCGAATAATGAAAGCAATATATTATGTCATTTCACTTCCTTAGATTAATTATGAATAAATGTTTTTGAATAAAAGAAAAACGGAGTTTGCTTTATACTTTATTTTAGCATTACCCGAGGACACGACAATGGTTAAGTATCGGGGATTTGATAAGAGCATAATTTCTTATGTTATTTTCTTGGAAAACGTGCTCAAAACGGTCAAATAATCATAAAAAGTGCCATATATACTTGTGTTTGTTGTTTGTGTATGTGTAGGTATGAATATCAAGAAAAGAAAATAAAATTGATCAAGACAAAGTCAAAACGAACAGGGGATTGTAAGTAAAGCATAAGACCGAAGCTGGAATAGTACGAAAATAAAGTGCCGAAACCCTAAACCTTGAAATTGCCAAATCACCCTTACACTTTCATCAAATTACACTTTTTACCCTCCACTTTCCTAAAAGTTCACAAACAACCCCTCATAAATATTTATATACCAAGATGGCCCTTTACCTTTACCAAAGTTACCAAACTAGTCATTTGAAATAAAGGTTTTATCACTTAAAAACCACAAGGACTAATCTGCCATTTTGTCAAAGTTCATTTAATGAAGGGAAATATTATTCAGAAAGTTGGAGGGACTGGAAGTGTCAATAATGAAACATATGGCTGGTCAAAGTTGGTCAAATAATAGTAATAAAACCAAAAGGCGCCATTTACTGTTTATGTTTCTCCCTCCAACGTTTTTTTACCAGAAGCAAGAATGGGGGTTTTCACTATTCAAGGTAATAATCAAATTAAATCAAAGCCAAGCATAACTGCTCATCCAATAAGAAGATCCCACGTGGTTGGGGACCATTTCGCAAGAGAATGCCACCTTGGCAATCAGAGATTGAAAGGAAAGAAGCACAAGTTTTTGGGAGATTACAAAGGACTGTTTGTAAAAGAAACACATTTGTGTTACATCACCAAGCCACGCTGGAAATCTGTGTGAAGAAAGAGAGTTTCATCAAATTTGATCAAGGGTTGAGATTTGTGCTTCACAATTAAGCAAGATCAAAGGGTTGTGCTTAAAACCCTTGGAGATTTTTAAGGAATGAAAGTTTAATTTTCTGTCTCAAACTCTTCACTCTAGATTTGTGTCTTAAAGATCTTGTTAATTTTCTGCCTAAATATCTTGTAATCCATGATAAGCTATTCGTTATAATTTGTTATTAAAATCTGTTTTGATGGTCACATAAACTGGATCTCAGCATTTGTGTTTTGTTAAAAGGCTAAGGAAATTTATCTCCCAAATATCACCTAAAACTAAGCAAGGATTTGAAGGCTGCCTCACTTATTGAAGGAGTGAGCAGTAGGTTTTTAGTATTATAAGCTAAAATAAGCTTATTTATAAGTGTTATAATTATGGGTTGAAGATACAGGGTTTAAGGCAAAGGCTATGATGCTACAAACGTGGTCTTATGCAAAAGGTCTATAAGCTCTATTTTTCATTTCCTCTCAATATGTAGTTTAGTTAATCTATCTTATTATTTGCTCATGTGTTGCTTCTATGATTATTTCTGAGTTTGATTTACTTAAATAGTTACTTAAATTGCTTATTTGTAGTTTAATTGCTTTGTCATTTATTTTTTGTCCAAATATTATTAATCCAAAAATACTTTGTCACTTTATTAATCAATATTACTCAAGCTTATATTCTTCTTTAAATATGCTTATTAAGTTCATTAGAAGTTATTTATCACTTAACATCTCATAATAAGTCATTCAAATTCAACAGTTGTAAGCTAAGTCCAGTTCTGCCAGTTTAGGGGTGTTGGGATTAAGGAGTAGGCTGCTCGTAAGTAGTTTGTAGGTGTTAGGATTGCTTTAAATAGTTAAAGTGGTATTAGTATAGTAATAATCAGCCTTTGGTTTGCATCAAAACTAAAAAATACAAAAAAACGAACTATAATACACTCTTTGTGGTAATTTTCTGCTTTTGCTGAATTTTTTCTTATAAGTTGTTGTTATTGTTTTGTTTTTGTTGCTAGTAGTTCACTTTTATGCCCTCTATATGTTTCAATAACTAGTTGGTGTCTTGGAAGTCATATGCTCAAAATTTAGTGCTCACAAAAGTTCAAAAAAAGTCCCATTTTCTATCAAAAAAATCAACAAGAATTACTGTAACACCCTATTTTGGTAAATGAAATATCACAGGTAATATGGTGTGTCATCAAAGCATGCAAGGTAAATGTCTAAAAACATTAAATGACCATGAATGGAAAGACCGGAAACAAACATCGGTATTCCAAGTATAAGCTCACACACATGAATATAAGTACTGAAATGGAAAAGGACTAAACAATGTCAAAAGAAATAAAGTAATGTAATGTATGAAAATGCATAAAGTAATGAAGGCTAGATAGCTTCCAATCCGTATGCACATACTCTTAAAGTCTACGAGGGTCCTTTAGTACCTGCCGTTTGGGAACATGAAACGAAAACGGCTGAGCATAACGCCTAGTTAACGGATATACAAGTATAGCATGAAATGACATAAGCATAATAAGACTAATAGCATCGGAAATGTATAAGTCCTAGATAACCTGGAACATATTGACATTCTCTACCACTTCACGAAGGCTTTAGATCGCGCTCGAATGGAATTTTTGGCCGACAAGCTAGGTTTGAGAACATTCTCGCCCGAGACTCTAAAGGAATTGGCAGATGAAGCGAACGAATAGTGGTGGTAAACTATTCTCTGTATCCTTGGTGATCATCTGTATATATTGTTTATATTTTTATCCACAAAAGCAAAATACAAAAATATAAAACCATATAAAAACCCAAAAAATTGAAAAATTTCATAAAAATCCAAAAATATTTTTACTTTATTTTTCAAAGGCATGTCTTTTGGTACGAAATATTTACGGCCTTAGAATTGTTGATTAATATTGACACGACGCCATAAATAGAGTTCGTACAAAAGTTGTAAATATTCATAAAACATGCCTATATGGCTTGTAGTTATTTCAGACTGCAACCCATTTTTCATATTAAAGTCAAGTATTTCTTATGAAATCTTTGGCTCATCAACGGGAATTAATTTTTTCTCGGGCATGGTTTACTTTATAACCATGTAAGGGATTGTGTTTACGTTATAACACAATCTAACACGGATATATGTACGCATCAGTGCGTTTATTTGTTAAAACAAGAGAAATCTTGTTTTTATGAAGCTATCATCTCTACAAACTGAAGCAATCTGCAATTGGTATCTACATACTCAACGATGCAACTACTCAAATGACGACTACAACTCTTTCAATAGAACACGGGTCAACTATTGAGGGGTAGCAATTGTCAAGCATTCCGAATCTTTGATACCGAACATGCCAAGTTCACAATTTGGAGTCAAGACAACAATACCAATCGTACATGTGGTGTCAAGAGATGACTTCAGACGTGACGAGGCGACCAACATTTTCCGACAAGAACCATGTGATCTTATCATATGATCTTCTCATCAATCAGGTCCAATGTTGCCAATTTATTCTAATATGGTGAATTTGTGATCATTTTACTACTCGATATCATATTTCAACATTTGGTATCATGAAGATAAAATGGACTTGCATTTTACTTCCCAAAAACTTTCTTATAATTTTCTTAAATCAGTTGATATTAAAAACATCGATTGGGTTAATACTTTTAATATGGGGGAGAAAATGTGATTTAATATGGGAAAAGAATAATCCAAAATGGTTTGATTTAACGTGATAGCTCATCCCGACATGTGTGAAATGTTTTCGAATATCGTGGCATATCTTAAGGGGGAGCAAAATGGATTTGCTATACCAAAATTAGTTTCATGGTGACATATACTTACCCTAAACCGATTTATTTCACGACGATGAAGATTGTGGTGACATAAGGATGGTATGATAGGTTATGTACAATGATTCTTCCAAAACCGGAGGAATCTTCCCAAGGACATTCCATAGCTAGAAATAGTAGTCCTTAGGAAAGATGGAGAAAGATTGTGAATGTAGCTGAATGACGACCAAGTACTTAAGTTACCACTGGAACAATCACAACAAGGTGCTAGTTATAACGTATTGGTAAGCATTGAAGGGGTTGATGAATGAAAAAGAATTGTAAATATAAAGGGTGTAAAGAAAGATGCCCTCCTTACAACCTTAGGCAGAAACCGAGTCAACATATATGCTATTGAGATCATTTTAATGATGCTCGATATTGAAGATAGACATCATGGACCCAGTGATGCAATGCACAACCCATCCCAGCTAACTTAGATATCTCTTGAAAGGTATTTGTTTTAATCACACGGAGTTCAACACGTTCTCTATCAATTTATTCACTTCGAGTAAATTGGTATTGAAATGGTGGCACTCCACTCCAGCCTTCAATCACTAAAATCCAAAATGCACGATCGATCCTAGAGCCATTTGAGATCATCAAATATCTCATTAGGAGACACCTCCATATTTCCTTTCTTCTTCACAGACTGTGAAAAGTAAGAAAGATCTTAAGAGTCCTACGCAAAATCTTCATGATCTTGCCTGAACATCCGAGTAATACGAAAGTATTTACAATGAAGATGGAAATCCTTCTTGAGCGAATATAAAAAATCACATGATAGGTGACTTGTGCGACTCTTTACGAATCAAACTTGTGATAACTGGAAAGCAATAGATGTTTAATTCTTAATTGAATTTAAACACGTTCCAGGCCTCTACGCAATATCTTAGTGATCTTGCCTGAACACTCAGAGTGACACTCTATGGTGTTCACAGTGATGAGTGGAAATCCTTCTAGTGTTTACCTCAAACAACACTCGGTAGGTAACTTGCAAGATTCAATATGAATCGAGCTCGAGACAACTGGAAAGCAACGATGGTGAGATTCTTTAATAAATCAAACTTGTTCCAGGAATTAGAATTGACGAATTCAATCATGCGGATAATTTAATCCAAATGATTCACTCTTTACGTTCGTAGTCAGCTTTGGACGGTCGAGTAAAGAAAGCGGGTTTACACACGAAATCTTGTCAAAGAGATTTTTAATTAAATCTACCTACCACAAGTACGATATTTTATATCGTCCAACGGTCTTCACCGACCGGATGTAAAATGCTACCAAATTAGAATAAAATGTTCAAATCCATTTCGTTCGTGTCTACTTATGTTGCGTCATTTAAAGACGGTGGCGTTGCGGAATCCGAGAAGAAGTCGTCCCCGCATGCTTTTACTTTATCCACTTAATACTTCATCTAATTCTAGAAAGCCTAAAAGTCAAGTCTTCCGCTGTATCGAACTCTGAAGCTTTCAAGAATTACGAAGGTATAAGTATGTGGGACATGAAGTCACGAAGAGGTGAATATCACAAGTAATGGATGCACAAGATCAAGGCAAGAGATTAATGCTCAAGATTGATATCAAAGATCACATCAACATGTTCACCAGAAAAGAAAAAGAAAAGAAAGACGAAGACTACGATCTCAAGACAAGCATAGTATGCTAGGTTTATTTTATTATTGTAACTTGGGTAACGCCCTTGTTTGGAGTGACCTACAGAGATTGTTGGAAATACGTTTACGTATTAGAAAGGATCGGTCACTCCAATAATAGTCTAAGTAATAGCTCGTAGTTTAGTTTTACTTTATTATTCAAACAAGGCCAAGCCAAGCCCACAACTTGTGTGAGGCCGGCGGCCCATTGTAAGCCCAAGCCCATCTCATGGGCTTGGGTATATAAACCCTCTCCTTAGTTGGAGAGGGTGTTGGCACACATATTTTACACATAGTAGAAAGTGTTTTCTATATACATTATCTCTCCAAGTGTGTGTTCATACCATCTTTCTATCTCTTTCTCTCACTAGAATAAGCATAGATTTACAATATCCTATAGAATCGCTCCGTGAAGTCTTTTGTAGACTCTCTGGGCCTCTGCTTGACGGTTGCCAATGACACCAGATCCCTATTGTACTTCTTCCGCTGAGTGTAATTGTTTTTGAACGCGATGCGTAGCTCGCCGAATCTATCAATGCTCCGGTGGGGGAGCTTTTCAAACCAATCGCGGGCATTACCAATCAGGGTTGAATTAAACATCTGGCACCATATAGGCATCGGCCATCATTCAATTTTAGCCTGTGTTTCAAACACTTTTAGGTGATCATCCGGATCACCAGATCCATCGTAGGTTTTGACGCCGACATATGACGCTTCTTCTCCTCAGAGTAGTTTCGTATGCGAAGAGTGAAAGCATCTTCCCAGTCATCGCACCACGGAAGGGAGATATCTTCCACCTCTTCATCATGATGGTAGGGATCACCGTAGCGTCCTTCATCATCCAATGATGGTTTTGGGGAATACCTAGGTCGGCGACGTCTAAGGGGATGGTCATCTGAAACAGACCCCGAATGGTCATTAGGTGGGGGCGGTGCCCCACCTCTATGATGGGAACTCTTGTGAGTAGGAGCTTCTATTCCACCAGAGTTTATCCTACACCACACGCTTGCGCGGAGATTATCCATGGGAGTTTCCAACACCGGGCTTCCAGTGGAGCCGTCGGATTTATCCTCGTCTTCATGAGCTTCTTGCAATTCTTGCATGATGCGATCCGCTATGCGCTCGAACACATTTTGTGGTCGAGGGGTTTCCTCGAAGGAAGGATATTCATTAGCTCGCGTCTTCCTTCCCCTCTTTCTAGCATGAGGGGGAGTACCGTGTGTGGAGCTTCCAAAGTTAAGTATGGATTGGAGATTCCGTCCCAGATTTAACCTTGCCGAGATGACTGGCATGATTCTGTCAAAATTTTGCGTGAGAACACGCTCGAGGTCCTCGTCGTCGAGTGACCCAACTTCTAATTCTGCCTCAACCACTGGTGGCCTTTGCGGCTCCTTGGCAGGGGCCTTTGGTGATGCTCCCGGATCGGGGTTATCCAAACTGATGGTTGACGTTGGGGTATTATCGGACGTGCCTGCCCCATCAAGAGACTGAAACATGTTTTGGTTATTTGGCCCTCCTGCTTGGCCACCCTGAGGTTGAGCGGAGGCGATTATCCCATCACCTGTGGACTTTCGGTTCCCAGGATTCGTGTTCCATGGGTTTTCCTGAAAGTGTCCCTTCGTCATTGGGATAGTTTGAGATTAAGAATGAGTTTAGTGTATGGGTCCCACGGATGGAGCCAACTTGTTGATACAAAAGTTGGATGATCCTTGCTTGACCCGAATTTGGCTTAATCAGGGTAGGCTGGGCTCCGACTCTTGCACCAAGTGAGTATCTTACTGAGATCCTACACACTAAAACAACACGCGTTAAGCTTATCGTGGGAACGTATCCCCCGATTAGACTCTGGCGTGAGAGTAAGTAATCGGTTTAGGGTTAGATAATCGGCCGTAGGTTGAGAGTATAGAGAATGTGATACCTTTGTAGAACCCTTGCGGGTTCTTTATATAGGCGGTGAAACCCTAATGGGCTGTCACCGATGCTTCGGCCTTAATCAAAGGATAAGTTCCATAATTAGCTTGATTGTTATCTCCTAATTATGGTGAGTGCATATCCTATACTTTGGGGTAAATCCCAATCATAATAAGATTGTGATTTACCGGTCGTGCCGGGCCGTGGACCGCACACATCTTATGCGACCACTGTTCATTCAAGCCCATAAGCTTAAATGATATTAATCCAACCCATTCGTGATGGGCCAGATACGGGTAGTACCCGTGGGCCGGGTTGATTCTAACACCCCCAATTTTACATTGCGCAGCGGAAATACACAATTGGGTACTAGACAGAAGCATCATCACATATGGTATATTCAACGACTCAAAATGGAGACGTTTACACATAAAATGTAACACCCCCAAATTTATACAACTCGATACAGCGGAAGACTAGTTGGTGTTACGGGATAGCACATTACTCAAATCATAGATAACGCTTAAAAATCGCGTCGTTTAATAATAAAACATTTCCATTCATAAATATCAAATTTACATAGGTCCCAAGTAATTGTATTTCATACAGGTTTTACAAAGCATTTGAATGGAAATTATTATTTAAGTGCGGGCCATGAATTCTTGTCATCTTCCCAAGAATTACCTTCAAGTACCTGAGACAAAACATGTTAAAATAAAAGGTCAGCGATAACGCCGAGTGAATTCATAGAATTTAATAAAATCCATCAATATAACATCGGTATAAAATTTTTACCGAAAATCATTTTGTATAAATCTTTGTAATAGGCCATAAAATAGCCAAAGTCATTTTATACAAATCCTTATCAAAAATCATAATACATGCTTTCGCCTTCAAAATCATTATACGAACCATTGTCGTTAAAAACATCATACAATACGTTTTATAATTTTGTATAGATTAAATAAAAACCGTTATATGAATATGGTTATATAAAACCAAAACACGAACATAATATCAATGATAAGACCCTGTATTGCTAGTCAGGCAATGTATCGTAATTCAATGCTTAAAGCAGTATTTCGTTAATTGGATTCTTATAAGCCGCATGACATTGTTACCTTACTACAACAAACAACGGGTAGCTAACCCGAAACTCATTTGCCCATCTAAATTAGCGTGTTGTCACAATATTCACGCTTGTGTAAATCTTCTCATACATAAATTCGCTTACCAATCAATGTGGCAGGACGGGGATCAACCGTCAAGGCGCGAACTGGGGTGATCGTCCCCAAATAGTACTATTATGTTCATAAGCGTCTACCAAATCCCGGTAGTTCACAGTTCATGCTAATGGTACTTTTAGTGACATAACCTAACTTTAATAATCCATTTCATTTCATCTATCAGGTCATTTAATCATTCATCGGGTCATACAATCATTCGGGTCCAAATAAATAAACAGACAATTGGGACAACTAGTGTCCTATTTCGTAAAAACTAACATGTTATCTCCCTCGCGGGTTTATCAAACATTTCATAAAAACATTTAAAAGAGTGTGAGGCTATGAACTCACGTTGATGTGGGAAAGCGGGTTATCGGCAATTCGGATGTACGGTACGTGCTTCAATCACGGGAAACCTAGACAAATAATACTCGTCTTAGACTCTTGTCCAATGACTTTATAAAAATAAAAATTATGTATATATATGATGACTTTATACAGATGATGATGATCAAGTGGGTTTATATATTCTTATTCGCTCATTTTTGTGTTATGTGTTGACAAATTTTATATTAGTTTACTAGTTTTACCTATTTACATGGTTTAGGTCCAATAAGCCTTTTATAAGTCCATCAACTTGTATTAATCCATTTTATACTTTTGTTATCAGTATTATACTTTACATGTTGGGCCCAAGTGGGTTAAGCCCAATAAGTAAATTTATAAGTGTTTTACTAACTAGTCGGGTTGATAGTCCAATAAGGCTACTTTGGCCCGTTAATGTCTATATGTTGTAAAGCTCGGGTTTTATCGGTTTTTACTTGTTATATAAGTTCATATATCAGTATGTGTGTTTATAAAAGTTTATATTAGACGGGTCCGACCGTCTAAGTTTTATTTGACAAAAACGTTAATCTTTCGGTTTTAGCCGAAAAGACGTAAAACTTAGTATATAGTTTTATAACTTGGAAAAACATTTATACTTGTAATTTATATAACATGTCCCATTTTAATATTAATATTTATATAACTCTTTTATCATAATTATTATCCACTAGTCGGTTTTATATATTTATATATTTTATATAAATTTTGAGTGCTTATATTATATATTATTTATACAAAATTAGTCCTAAAAATATAGTTTACTAAAATGGTCATATCTAGAGTTCTACATGGAGATAGAACCCCAAATGTTTATGACATATTCTACATGATATGTGCTTCATTTTATTCCCGTATAGCTACTGATGAATCAACCTCTAAGTATTTTATAAATTTCGTCCAAAACAGTGTACTCAGATTTGCACTCTAAACTTGTTTTGATCATATCTCACTCATTTTTATGATTCCATTGCATGGCCAACTCTCACATGTGTATAAGACCTAATACTTACTGTATACTGATTCCACTTTACCATTTTATCAGTTTAACATTTGGTTACTTACTGTTTTTATACATCCATCATTTTAAGCATGATTTTAACCTTGTTACCTATGGTTTTTCATCTCTTTAATCATATTTATCAACACTTGATACTCACACAACATTTTTATCATCATATATTCATCATATACATATACAATAAGAAATAAAATACATGATTACATAATCAAAATAACAAGAGGATGGGAAGAATAATCTTTATACCACCAAGGTTGTATAGTTTATGATCAAGGCTTGGATTTTGATGGAAGAACTTGTGATAGATCAACACCAATCTTCATGGCCACCAATACTTGTAAACTTCATGTAGAAATCAGCCCTTGAACATCACCAAATCACCTCCTTGGATGTTAGAATCACCTCCAATCTTCAAGGCTTCAAAGGTTCTTTATGTTATGTATGAATAACATAGGATTTGTGGTGTAAATTTTGATCAATATGATGGTGGTGGTGGTGGAAGTGGACGGCAATGGTGGAGGGTGCGAGAGAAGTATGTGGTTTTTGCATGTTGTAAATGAACAAATGGTTTTGTGATGTGTAATTTTGAGGTGTAGTTGTAAGCTTAGCTTACATGTGAAGCTAGTTACAAGTGTATAAGCTTCCTTGTGAAGCTTTGACACCTCATGGGTGTTGTTGGACTACTTTGGCCGTCCCATGTGTATAGGGCTGGGATAAACTTGTTTTGTCCCATCCCGCTAATTTACGGGTATTCCTCGATTCTAGTTTTCTCGATTTGCGTACCCTCGGGTCGTTTTACGAAAAACGTTTTTATAAATTATGAATCAACGGCACAAAACGAATCTAATAAAAATTGTCTCATCAACAACGGAGTTCGAAAAAGTAAATACGTAATCCTAAGGTTTCCGGTTTAGTCGTAAAGGACGTTAAATTATAATCGTAAGTCCTAATCTCTTCTCGTAAACTTGTGAGTTTATGAATCAACACAAATTTAAAATCTCAAAATAATATTTACGGATAAATTTATTTTCTGAAATGTCAGACTGTCACCAAAACGGTGTATGTAAACGTAAGCACGTAACGTTGAATCCTCCGATTTAGACGTAGTCGATGCTACTTCAAGACGTAAATCCAAATTTCTTCCCAAAAATAAGTGAGTTCATAATATAACATTAAAATAATGTTTTTAAATAACACTTGTGAATAAAATATCAACCATAAATTGGCGGATTGTCACAACATTTACCCCTAAACAGGATCTTTGTCATCAAAGATCATCTTATCTTACTACTCGCTTCTTATAGAGTTAGACCCATGTGGGTATTTCCTCCACATTCGGTCTTTTCTCACAAGTGAAATTCATTACAATACGCGAGTTTCATCTAACATAACTACGGGAATAAGATCAGGCTTAATGTTGACTTACTTTCTCTATCCATTATGTTCACGGGTTTTTGATGAATGCAACTTTTCGCCGATCTAAACTTTATCAAGAAGAATTCAGATTTTCACTTGATAGACATTTTATCATGTTCGATATACGAAACATAATTCACGCAGCTCTTGAAGTCCTAGGGTAGATCCAGCTTATATGCCTTTCAAACCAATCTTTTTCATCATCTCAATGGTCCCATAAAACGGGGACTTATATCCCATGATCTTTTAGGTCATCAATTCATTTTTCCATGGCTAAATTTTTTGGCATAACTTCGCTACCAACTGGCACTTCAAGATCTACATTTCATATTCACATAACCTTCTGCCCACTACCGGCAGTCAATAATCAGATCCTAATTTCAACAATCATTTCGGGTCTCGCGGGTCGAGTACTTTGTAAGGTTAGGTTTGCCATCATAGGAAACGTTAAACCTAAAAGACATGTCCAACTCACAATGGGTGTATGTCGGGTGTCTTCATCCCAACTCCTGCTTACAGATGCTCTAATATATATCCTCATAAGATTCGATCTTGATCCTAATACGATAATTGTCAAGGATAATCTCGCCAAAGGAAAACGATTTTACAGTTTATTACCAAAGTTCAATCATTCAAACATAAAACAACACTTACAGTATTTTGTATCGTTACTTTACCTCGTCCCTTCGATTGGGGTGGTACAATACTCTCATCAACATTCGTTCTCAATGACTTCTGAGCAAATCTCTAGAAATTCTATGCGAAGCGAGGATCTTGATAGAGATAATCGATATAGGCACACCATGTTTACATAACTCCTTTAAATACAAAAGAGTCAATTTCTTCATCAAGAATCTATCATTAACAGGAATGATATTAGCAGATTTGGTCAGTCTGTCGCCGATGACCCAAATCGAATCAAATTCAGATGATGACCTTTGCAATAGCTAGACGTTTACTAATGTATGAGGCGATGTCTGCCTTCATAATTTGCCATCAGTACAACTTCATCTGATAATGATACATTAAATCAGAAATGACAGGAATAGAATACTTATACTTACAAGATTCCAACATAACTATATCTCAAAATCTCCATTTTTAGGCAACCTCAAGTGGCCTGTTATACATTCAACGCCATCGGCTTCTCAATTTTAATGGTTCACATTAGTCGCGAATCCCTTTTTATTATCTATATTATCCTTTTTACAAGCACCAGCTATTTTTAAATTGTTCGGAAATCCATTTTGCACATTCATTATTAAGGAACACATCCTAATTGATTCTTTCTCCTTTTTACATACTGCGTCAGTATTTACATTCATCTTTCCTGATGAAATAATTATCATGTCTACAATTTACTCAGAAATTCTTTCTTCATATTTTCTAAGTTTTAGTCTCGTCTCAACTATTATTTTTATCAGTTTTGCTCAGTCCGGCGTCTAAAGCGTCGATAATTATTACAAGTTACTAAATAATAAATATTTAATTTTTATGAAACGTAAACGTAAAAATTTTAAATTTCTTAGTTCGACCAATTATATAGAATGTTCAAATAAATTTGAATTTAATTAACAATATTTTTGTTGATTTATCGAAATTAAAATAATTAATAAGATTTGTAAATGTTCGAAAAATCTTTGGTTATACTTTGGTCAAAATTTTCTTGATTGAAAAGCAAACATTGTCGTTTTAAGTCTTGGTTTAAACGGTTTCCTCAATCTCTCTTAGGTTGCCTTGAGGTATACACAAACATTTACCCCTAAATAGGAGTTTAGTTAAATGATTTGGGCATAAGGAAATAATCATTTAAAAATTTCTTTGATAAAATATCTGTCAAAACATATTTCCATTTTTCTTTTTAGTAAAACCCAAAGCCTTAATGGCTCTAATCTTTGAAAAGTCAATATATATATCTTACCATCATTAATCAAACGATCATTTTATGTAAAGGATCAAGCCTTAAATAAAACGTTAATTATTCAAGGTACAGGTTCTTACTACTCGGCCAATTCAGGGAAGTCTATACATGATTATTAACTCATTCTTATTCTTATAAACAAACAAATAGTCCTTAATGATCACAAGCATGAATTTATCAAATTACAGCCTACACACGTGACTCACAAAATTTATGAATGCTACATGTGCATTGGTCAATCCAAACAACATAACATGAAACTCATAATATTAATTACGAGTTCTGAATGTAGTGATTGGATTAGATCATCTCTTTCGCGGACGCGTAGTTGATGATAACCATGCCGTGAATCAAATTTTCGAATATACGCTAGAACCTTGTAAATGATCGAACAAATCTATCATCTTGGGTAGTGGATACAGATTTTAATCGTCAATTTACTTAGTTCACGGTAACTAATAAATATAAGGAATGATAATACAATAGCTCTTCATGATGACGAGCTCGGTAGAATAAAAGCTTTCTCCGACAACTCTCTCAGTTACACGGTAATTCCTTCGATTCAAATGGTGCTGACGTACAGTGCACACGCCATGGGTGCAGCACTGGGAATTTAATCAATACCAAATTCAACTTGCCTTAATGGCGAAAGTCTAGGTAATTTACCAGCAAATACCTCCTAAAGTTTCAGATAACATAAACATCTTTTAATAAATTTAGTTTAAGTTCTTTCTAGATTATAATATCTATGACTAATTCACAACCATTCACGGTATAATTTCAAGTCTAAATATAGGATATGGTCATCCATTAAGAATTATTTAGATCACTTTTGATAATCAACATCTTATCTTTTAGGGGAATTCTACTCGAGTTCCCATCAATTAAGACAATGTCGTCATGTCATAATCAACCATTCCATTCTAATGGCACTATCAACTTTACAGTTTCATTACCGTTGATAAGATGTGAACTTCTCAAAAGACTAATAATAATTCATAATCCTTCACAAAATCAAGGATATATGGAGACACAACTATCATTAAAAGAGTAGGGTCAACGCATAATCTATGCGAGAGAATTTCAACTCAGATACAGACGAAAACATTTAATGAATATGAATATATCCCAAATTTTCATAATTTGAGTACGCAATCGAAAGATCCTCGGATCGTTACCCAGGTCATTCAAATGAAATCTAATCAAAAGAAATGATAGGAACGTCGATACATCCAGTCGGGTATCAACACTCGGTAATCAAATACTTTTCCAAAGAATCACACCAAGGGAGAATTGGACAATAAGGGAATATCAATTGTCAAATAAGACAAGTTCCACAGATGAGTAAATTCGGCTCAGAAAAATAAATGGTACGGTCACAAATGTAGGTGTCCCTATTAATATGTCCCTAATTTGCACTTCTTGCAGATCTCATAAAATTTAATCTTTCACAACTTTAAAGAAAATATAACGTTTATTAACAATTTCATGGTGACTACTAATCAGCCTTGCATGGTCCCTTCCAAATTGTACGTAGACTCGCAACTATATACAATTTCAAGATTAACGATGCAATACTCAGTTCGTCAAAATTTTATCATCATGTTTATAATAAAAACATATTCATGCTTAATTCTTTAATAAGAATCAAAAATAAATTTACAAATGTTTTCTTTGTTATGAAAACAATTAAGTTTTCCAAGGTGTTTTATAAACAACTTCATTTCGATAACGATTACTTATAACTCTCACTTTAAATAATCCATATGGTGATAAAAATTCAATTTTTCTCAAGGGATACTGTTTTATCTTATAAAAACAATCAGTGATCTGCAAAAGAGTGATGAAGAGTTTTTCACCAAGAACTAACTACAATATAATTGGAAATGAGCTTAGCCAATTAATCATGAGGTTCATGACCTCGATGGCACTCAAAAAGAATAATTCATAACGTAACTCAAATCGAGATGAGTACTTGTTCAATGGTTGCATTACTAATTCGAACATTAGGAAGAAGCAAGAAAAGATAGATAATATCGATACATGTAGAATTTAGCAATCAAAGGTAGTCTTTTCATTAATCACAAACAAGTCAGAATTGTACCGTAACACATTACGTGTCACTATGTCATAAAATTCCAAAAAGTCATCCTACCAACTGATGTTTCAGTTAAGTTAGGGATTATTTTTAAAAGAAACCACAATGAATACTAATCTACAAGAGTCATTAGGTGTTCCAGATGTCCCAGAAGATCCATCGGTCTCAATTCAGAAGAAGATTTCTTCAATTTATTTCTTGGACACTGGGCATCCTCGTTAGTGGACAATGTCCTAGGAACAACACTTAACACGAATCAACAATCAATTAAAACCTTATAATTCAATCACAGGGCTTAACGACTTCCTCTTAACAATTTCTTATTCCATACAAGTTAAATTGTACTTTATTCAAGTTTTCAATCAACTTATACTCAATTCGATATCCTACCTCATTCTCCAATACTTTCAACCTTATTATTAGACCTTCAAAGGGCAATAAAAGCTTGATATGAACAACACTTAATTTCCAATCCTATAGCTCCTTCATCAATAGTTATCAAATGAGTCACTAGTATTAAATGACTCACACATTCAATAGACTTCTCAGAAAGGTACTAGTGGCATGAGGCTTTTGGGTAATGGTTCCATTGACAGCCTCAAGTGCAACATTCACCCTTTCGATTCTCAAATTTAAGAATTGGGTAACAACGAATCAGATGACACCTTTCCAGGTGGTAAAGTTTTGTCAAACTCCGCTCTATAAGGAAAGATCGTAATGACATCGATATAAAATTTAATCTCGCCAATTCTTTTTCAATATCATAATCAACTAATATCTACATTTCTACGAGTATCAACCATTTTGTTAGGATCATAAATATCCACAACTTGGTTTAGATCTAAAATAGTTAGAATTCCTACGGGAATAGCTTAGATTGATTTACTAGGGGATTCAGGGTTCCTTGTGACAATCTACGTCGTATAAATACCTCGTATAAATATTAAAATAATCATCAAACAATCATGTAATAAAATTACATCATATATATATATATATATATATATAATCCAAGTTATATATATTAAAATAACACTTCTCAGTCTGGCCTTGTCGGTAACTCGAGAATTCTTCGGCACCGTTATAGTCAAAAGATTTTTAGACATTTTTAGAAAAATGTTTATAGTTAAAAGATTTTTAAATGTTTTATTCAAAACCTTGGTTTTAAAAATCTTTCGTTCCCTATAACGAGAGCTATGTACCAAACTGTAACACCCCCAAATTTATACAACTCAATACAGCGGAAGACTAGTTGGTGTTACGGGATAGCACATTACTCACATCATAGATAACGCTTAAAAATCGCGTCGTTTAATAATAAAACATTTCCATTCATAAATATCAAATTTACATAGGTCCCAAGTCATTGTATTTCATACAGGTTTTACAAAGCATTTGAATGGAAATTATTATTTAAGTGCGGGCCATGAATTCTTGTCATCTTCCCAAGAATTACCTTCAAGTACCTGAGACAAAACATGTTAAAATAAAAGGTCAGCGATAACGCTGAGTGAATTCATAGAGTTAAATAAAATCCATCAATATAACATCGGTATAAATTTTTTACCGAAAATCATTTTGTACAAATCTTTGTAATAGGCCAGCCAAAGTCATTTTATACAAATCCTTATCAAAAATCATAATATAGGCTTTCGCCTTCAAAATCATAATACGAACCATTGTCGTTAAAAACATCATACAATACGTTTTATAACGTTGTATATATTAAATAAAAACCGTTATATGAATATGGTTATATAAAACCAAAACACGAACATAATATCAATGATAAGACCCTGTATTGCTAGTCAGGCAATGTATCGTAATTCAATGCTTAAAGCAGTATTTCGTTAATTGGATTATTATAAGCCGCATGACATTGTTACCTTACTACAACAAACAACGGGTAGCTAACCCGAAACTCATTTGCCCATCTAAATTAGCGTGTCGTCACAATATTCACACTTGTGTAAATCTTCTCATACATAAATTCGCTTACCAATCAATGTGGCACGACGGGCATCAACCGTCAAGGCGCGAACTGGGGTGATCGTCCCCAAATAGTACTATTATATGCATAAGCGTCTACCAAATTCCGGTAGTTCACAATTCATGCTAATGGGACTTTTAGTGACATAAACTAACTTTAATAATCCATTTCATTTCATCTATCGGGTCATTTAATCATTCATCAGGTCATACAATCATTCGGGTCCAAATCAATAAACAGACAATTGGGACAACTAGTGTCCTATTTCGTAAAAACTAACATGTTATCTCCTTCGCGGGTTTATCAAACATTTCATAAAAACATTTAAAAGAGTGCGAGGCTATGAACTCACGTTGATGTGGGAAAGCGGGTTATCGGCAATTCGGATGTACGGTACGTGCTTCAATCACGGGAAACCTAGACAAATAATACTCGTCTTAGACTCTTGTCCAATGACTTTAAAAAAATAACAATTATGTATATATATGATGACTTTATACATATGATGATGATCAAGTGGGTTTATGTATTCTCATTCACTCATTTTTGTGTTATGTGTTGACAACTTTTATATTAGTTTACTAGTTTTACCTATTTACATGTTTTAGGTCCAATAAGCCTTTTATAAGTCCATTAACTTGTATTAATCCATTTTATACTTTTGTTATCAGTATTATACTTTACATGTTGGGCCCAAGTGGGTTAAGCTCAATAAGTAAATTTATAAGTGTTTTACTAACTAGTCGGGTTTATAGTCCAATAAGGCTACTTTGGCCCGTTAATGTCTATATGTTGTAAAGCTCGGGTTTCATCGGTTTTTACTTGTTATATAAGTTCATATATCAGTGTGTGAGTTTATAAAAGTTTATATTAGACGGTTCCGACCTTCTACGTTTTATTTGACAAAAACGTTAATCTTTCGGTTTTAGCCGAAAAGACGTAAAACTTAGTATATAGTTTTATAACTTGGAAAAACATTTATACTTGTAATTTATATAACATGTCCCATTTTAATATCAATATTTATATAACTCTTTTATTATAATTATTATCCACTAGTGGGTTTTATATATTTATATATTTTATATAAATTTTGAGTGCTTATATTATATATTATTTATACAAAATCAGTCCTAAAAATCTAGTCACTAAAATGGTCATATCTAGAGTTCTACATGGAGATAGAACCCCAAATTTTTATGACATATTCTATATGATATGTGCTTAATTTTATTCCATTATAGCTACTGGTAAATTGTAACACTCTCAATTTTCGTATCGGTACAGCGGAAGGGTCTTTCAGAGTGTTACGGGATAGCACAATAACTCCAATCATAGACAACACATAAAAATGGTTGTTCAAGGTTTAACATACATTCATTCGATAAAAAGTTTAAAAGCGTACAACATGTCCCAAATTATACCGGTCATTTAGTTTACAAAACATAGATCGAATGAACATTTTTAATATTATGTGGGCCATCAGAGTCGATCTCCATCCGGATTACCTTCAAGCACCTGAGATAAAAACATGCAAAAATCATATCAGCGAATGCCGAGTGAGTTCATAGAGTTTAATAAAAACCGTTATATAAAACAATCATTTAAAATCAGAACACAAGTATAATATCGGAAGTAAGTCCTCATATTGCTAGTCAGGCAATATATATCAAGCATACATCTGAAACCGTCCATGAGACCGTAGTCTCTATATTACCATGATAGGTAATATATTCATCGTTATTAGCATCGTTATTATGTATAGGATACATTTTTATTTGGATTATATAGGTTGTATAAGACATTGTAGGATTATTATTAGCCGCATGAAATTGTTACCTTACTATGAAAACAGCGGGCCGCGAACCCGACAAACAATTTGCCCATCTAAGTTAGCGTGTCGTCACAAAAATCACGCTATGGAATCTTCTCATACATAAATTTGCTTACCAATCAATGTGGTACGACGAGGATCAACCGTCAAGGCGCGAACTGGGGTGATCGTCCCCAAATAGTACTATCAAATGCATAAGCGTCTACCAAATCCCGGTAGTTCACAATTCATGCTAATGGGACTTTAAGTGACATAACCTAACTACTAATAATCCTTTTAGTCTCGTTTATAAGGTCATAGCATCATTCGGGTCCATATCATTAAGCATACCATCGGGACTACTTGTGTTCTATTTTTATCAAAATCTAGCATGTTATCTCCCTCGCGGGTTTACAAATCATTTTATAATACATTTAAAAGAGTGCGAGGCTATGAACTCACGTTGTTAATGAAAGGCGGATTATCGGCTACGGGCGTGCTTCGGTCACGGAAACCTATATAAATAATAATCGGTCTTAGACTTTGTCCAATGACTTTTATCAAAATAACAATATACATATGATGATTTTGTACATATGATGATGATCAAGTGGGTTTATACATCCTTGTTTACTCATTTCAGTGTTTACGTTTTGGTAACTTTTACTAGTTTACTAGTTTTACCTATTCATCTATTTTGAGTCCATTAAGCTTAGTATAAGTTCTTTAACTTGTTTTAATCCCTTTCATACCTATATTATCAGTATATATACTTTCCATGTTGGGCCCAAATGGGTTAAGCCCAATAAGTTCTTTTTACAAGTATTTATCTTATTTAGTCCAATTATTAGTCCAATATGTTTAGTTAGCTCGTAAATGTCCGTTTTTCTTATAGTTCGGGTTTTATCGGTTTTTACTTGTATTAGTTACTTATATATCAGTATATGACTTCTATAAACTTTACATTAGACGGGTTTGATCGTCTAAGTTTTATTTGGCGAAAAACGTTAATTTTACGGTAATAGCCGAAAAAGTCGTAAAAATCAAGTTTATAGTTTTTATTACTTATAAATATTATTTCACCACCATTTATATAATTTATCCATTTAATTAACCTTTTATATATTTATATAAATAAGTTTTATAAGTTAGTGGGTTTTTATTTTACATTTTATACAATAAAATGTGAGTGCTTATATAATAATAATAAACATTAATTCTTAAAATCTGATTTTTAACTTCATGTTCACCATTTTTAACATATCTAGAGTTCTATAATGAATTAGAAGCTCATTTTTGGGTGACATGTTCTTCATATTATGTGCTACATTTAAATTAGTTATAGCTACTGCCCATTTTATCATGCCTTAACAGTCCCTACCAAACTGCTTATTCAGATTAGACCACCTAACTTGTTTTGATCATATCTCACTCATTATTTTGATTCCATTGCATGGCCAACTCTCACATGTGTATAACATCTTGTACTTACTGTAAATAGATCATACCATGCAATTTTATCAGTTCTTGTTTTAGTTATCTACTGTTTTTACACAGCCAACTAAATAATCAAGATTTTAGCCTCATTTCTTATAGTTATTAACATTTTTAAGCATACTTATCAACACTTGATCCCCACACAACATTTTTATCATCATATATACATCATATACATATAAAAAATGAAAGAAAATACATTTGTTCTTTACAAAATAACAAGAGAAAAATGGAGAGGATGATCTTCTTTACCAACCAAGTGGATTTCTTGTTTTAGGAAGACAAGAACTTGATGAACACAACAAGTAACTCCAAGACCATCAAATATCAAGAACATAGGTTGGAAAATCAGCCCTAGGACACAAGCAAATCACCTCCAATGATGTTAATATGGCCACCAAATGAGCAAGGCTTCAAGATAACTCCTTAATAGAGCTAGTAAACATGTGTTTCATGGATAGAAGAGATCAAATGGGGTGTTTGTTGGTTTATTTTGGACGGCAAGGGGATGGAGTATTGAGAGAGTTTGAGAGGATTTTGCATGTATGAAATGGTGGAAGTGAAAACTAGTAGCTAGTTTTGATAGTTAGTGGAATGTGTTAGCTTAAAATGTAAGCTAGGCTAACACTTGTAATGTGTTAGCTTAACTTGATGCCACCTTCATGGTGTGGTGTCAAGTTGCCGTCCAAACCAAGCTAGTGGGGTGGGACAATGTGTTTTGTCCCATCTCACTAGTTTACGGGTATTTCTCGATTCTAGTTTTCTCGATTTGCGTGCCCTCGGGTCGTTTTACGAAAAACGTTTTTATAAATTATGAATCAACGTCACAAAACGAATCCAATAAAAATTGTCTCATCAAAAACGGAGTTCAAAAACGTAAATACGTAATCCTAAGGTTTCCGGTTTAGTCGTAAAAGACGCCAAATTATGCACGTAAGCCCAAATTTAAATCCGTAAATTGTGAGTTCGTAAACCAACACAAAAATAAGTTTCAAAATATTATACGAGAAAATATTTCACTACCTGAAAATGTTAGATTGTCACAGCTTTTCCTCCTAAAAGGGATCAACGTCCTCGTGATCCATTTCATTTGGATGTCCGTTTCTTATTGAAATCGAAGAGGTGCAGATATTTCTTCCACATTTCATCCTCTCGTTCCCAAGTATACTCCGGTCCATGCTTTGAATTCCATCGGATCTTGACAATAGGTATCCGACTTTGTTTCAGTTGCTTTACCTCACAGTCCATAACTTCTACGGGCTCTTCGATAAAATGCAACTTCCCAACTATTCGAACCTTACCTAACGAAATTTTCTCATCACTCACTGCTAGACATTTCTTCAGATTAGATACATGGAATGTGTTGTGAACACCATGAAGTTCTGGGGGTAACTCTAGTTTGTAAGCCACCGGACCTAATCTAGATAAAATCTTAAAGGGTCCAATATAACGGGGATTCAATTTTCCTCGCTTTCCAAATCTTATGATGCCTTTCCATGGCGATACTTTCGACATTACTCGGTCACCCACTTCAAACTCCATTGGCTTCCGCCGCACATCCGCGTAACTTTTCTGTCTACTACGGGCAGTCAACAACCTCTTCTTAATCTGAACTATCATCTCCGTAGTCTCCCGGATCAACTCCGGTCCCGTGAGCTGGGTATCCCCAACTTCACTCCAACATACAGGAGATCTACACTTCCTACCATACAAAGTTTCAAACGGTGCAGCCTTAATACTAGAATGGTAACTATTGTTATACGAAAACTCTGCTAACGACAAATGTTTATCCCAATTCTTACCAAAGTCTAACACACAAGCTCTCAACATATCTTCTAGTGTTTGTATCGTCCTTTCACTCTGCCCATCAGTCTGGGGGTGATAAGCAGTGCTCATGTCGAGATTCGTTCCCAAAGATCATTGGAGAGATTTCCAAAAATTCGATGCAAATCTAGGATCTCGGTCTGAAATGATCGATACAGGCACTCCATGCTTGCATACAACATTATCAAGGTATATACGAGTCAGCTTCTCCCGTGAGAACTGCTCTTTAACCGGAATGAAGTGTGCTGATTTGGTCAGTCTGTCGATAATAACCCAAATCGAGTTGTTTCCAGATGATGTTCTAGGAATCTTGGTGATAAAGTCCATCGTAATTCGCTCCCACTTCCATTCAGGAATCTTTGGTTGTTGAAGTAGTCCTGATGGCTTTTGATGTTCGGCTTTAACTCTAGCACAAGTCAAGCATTGAAGAACATACATAGCTATGTCAGCTTTCATATTCGGCCACCAGTACAACTTCTTCAAATCATGGTACATCTTATCAGATCCCGGATGAATGGAAACTTAGATTTATGGGATTCTAACATAATCAAATCTCTTAAGCCTCCAAACTTAGGTATCCACATACGACCTCTTAAGCATTTCACTCCATCAGCTCTAACCTCTAAAGGATCTCCTTCTCCTCGGAACCCTTCATTAACAAAATTCTCCTTCTTACAAGCTTCTATTTGCGCATCTCTAATTTGCTCAGGCAAATTATTATGCACAGTCAAGACTAGAGAACGCACCCTGACAGGCTCTCTATCTTTCCTACTTAACGCATCGGCAACAACATTGGCTTTTCCTGGGTGATATTTTATATCACAATCATAGTCACTTAGCAACTCTATCCATCTTCGTTGCCTCATGCTCAATTCCTTCTGGTCGAGAATATACTGTAGGCTTTTGTGATCGGTGAATACCGTACACTTGGTGCCATATAGATAATGTCTCCACAACCTAAGAGCAAAGACTACAGTTCCTAACTCAAGATCATGAGTAGTATAATTCTCCTCACTCTTCCTTAATTGCCTAGAAGCATAAGCTATTACTTTCTCTCGCTGCATCAAAACAGCTCCATAGCCTCTAAGAGATGCATCACAATACTCTACAAAATCTTCAATCCCGTCGGGTAATGATAAGATTGGCGCACTACATAATTTTTGCTTCAATGTCTGAAATGCTCCATCTTCATCACTTCCCCAAACGAAAGGTTTATTCTTCTGAGTAAGCTTAGTCAAGGGTTTAGCTATCAAAGAAAATTCTTTAATGAATCACCTATAATAGCCAGCCAATCCTAAGAACTGTCGCACTTCCGTTGGCGTTGTTGGTGCAAACCAATTCTTAATAGCTTCAACCTTTGCAGGATCAACATGAATTCCATCTTTGTTAATCACATGACCAAGAAATTGCACAGAATCTAACCAGAAATCACATTTTGAAAACTTAGCATACAACCTTTCATCCTTCAACAAATTCAAAACAATCCTCAAATGTTCTCTATGTTCATCTTCATTCTTAGAATAGATTAGAATATCGTCAATAAGCACAATCACAAATTTATCCAAGTAGGGCTTGCACACTCGATTCATTAAATCCATGAAAACCGCAGGTGCGTTAGTTAACCCAAATGGCATTACTTGAAATTCATAGTGTCCATAACGAGTTCTAAATGCAGTTATAGGAATATCTTCTTCACGGACGCGAAGTTGGTGATATCCTGACCGCAGATCTATCTTAGAATAAACACTAGATCCTTGCAGTTGATCAAACAAATCATCAATCCTAGGTAAAGGATATCGATTTTTAATTGTCAACTTATTCAGTTCCCTATAATCATTGCACATACGAAAAGATCCATCCTTCTTCTTAACGAACAAGACTGGAGCTCCCCAAGGCGACGAGCTCGGTCGAATAAAACCTTTATCAGACAACTCCTTAAGTTGCTCATATAACTCCTTTAATTCAGAAGGGGCTAATCGGTAAGGCGCACGTGCCACCGGTGCAGCACCAGGAATTAAATCGATTCGAAACTCTACTTGCCTTATCGGTGGAAGTCCGGGTAAATCTTTAGGAAATACCTCAGGAAATTCACAAATAATAGGTACATCTTCCAATCGTTTCTCCCTAGACTCATTCCCGGTCACATGAACTAAGAATAACTCACAACAGTTCCTGATGTACTTTTGGACTTTAATACATGAAACGATCTTCAAACGGGATTCACCTCGACTACCATCAATTACTAACGTCCTATTCCTAAGAGGAATCTTAACTTTCTTCTCTCCACATAAAATAGTAGCATTATTCAACGACAACCAATCCATACCAATAATAATACCAAAACTACCTAATTCTATCAACATCAAATCAATCGGAAAGGAATGGTTCAAGAGATTTAGAGAGCATCCTTCTAATAGCTTATTAGTTTTCACTAATTTACCATCAGCCAATTCCACCTCGTAACTGGTACTTATCTCAACAGGTTCAATATCAATAAGGGCACTAAATTTAGTGGATACAAAGCTCCTATCAACACCCGAATCGAATAAAGCAACAACATAATGATTGTTGAGTAAAAACGTACCGGTAACGACATTCGGATCCTCTTTCTTCACCTCAATTGTTCCAAGTTGGTAGATACCACCCTGGGGGTTTCTTCCAGGTACAATCGCTTTCATCTTGGGGCATTCCGATTTCCTATGACCTTCTTCATTACAGTTGAAGCAAATGGTTCCCTTCTTACACCTTTCAGCCTTGTGTCCAAGCTTTCCGCAATTTCGGCATTTCCAGCAGTCGCCAGCATGCCTCTTGTTGCCACACTTAGGACATCTATCATCGTTGCGCGGTGTGTTGTAGGTAAGAGAATTTGCATTCCCCTTTCTCTGGTTCTGACGGCGATTGAAATTCTTCCTATTATCACCTCTATCTACACGATCACCGTCACCCTTTCTTTTCTCACCAACACGGGCTTCATCTTCCTTATCCTGAATTATCTGTCCAATGAGTTGGTAAGCCATTCGAACAGCATCATCAATGGTCAGTGGTTTCGATGATGTCACGTCCCCCCGGATATTCCTGGTCAACCCTTTAACATATTGCTCAATTCGGATCTCTTCGGGTTCAACCAATCGAGGACATAGCAAGGCCAACTCATGGAATCGGTTCGTGTAACTATCAATGTCTACACCTTTCATTCTCAAATGAATCAACTCCTGTTCTAACCTAATAATCACACTACGAGGACAAAACTCCAAAGTCATCCACTTCTTAATTTCAGCCCAAGGAGTAGCATTAGCAGCATCAAGACCCATGAAAGCAATTCTCCCGTTCCACCAAGTCAACGCACGACCATTAAGAGTAGCCATAGAAAAAGTCACCTTATCTTCCTTCTTACACTTACTAATCCAAAACACCGATTCAATATTCTTAATCCACTGGCTTAATCCTACAGCACCTTCAGTTCCATTAAAAGGTAGAGGTTCACACTTCATGAACGTCACATAAGTACAGCCACCAACTTCAGGTGCATTAGTTCCAAGTCCTCCTACATTTCCTCCAGCATTAGCATTCACATTATTAGCATTCACATTCACATTAGTACCGCCAATTCCACTACCGCCAACTCCACTACCGCCAGCTCCACTACCGCCAGCTCCACTACCGCCAGCTCCACTACCGCCAGCTCCACTACCACCAGCTCCACTACCGCCAGCTCCACTACCGCCAACTCCACTACCGCCAGCTCCACTACCGCCAGCTTCATTTCTAGCATTTGCCATAAATTCAGTCATAGATGCGGTAACTTGCTCCGTAATAATCCTACGTACATCATCCTCAGTCACAGCCTTCTTGGGCGGTATAGTTCTATAATTTCACAATTTCAAAGCATTAAGCATTCATCCAACCAAGTATTCATATAATATGGACCGAATTCATAATCAAGATACAAATATGGCACAATATGGAATTCAAGACAAGATACATATTTCATTCGATCTGAAACAAAAGTATTGTCTTAGTACATCCCATATCAAAGTTCTAGCACTATATACACTCAAAATTCGTGCCAAGTCTACTACTAACAAGTCGGTTCAGTCAAAGCTACAAAAGCACAAAAGATATAAAGGTCACTGCTAAATACAGACTGGTCTACTCAGAACCGCTAGATGGTCCATCATCCATCGTCTTCTGAATCTTCGTCGGACGATCACTAGACACATCTTCAGCTGGGCGCTTACAGATTACACCTCTTTCAACCATGTCAGCATAAAATCTACTATTCCATCCCACAAATATATTCAACTCCTTTTCGGCTTTCTCACGCATCGCACGAGCTACACTCAACTGAATCTCCATAGAATTCACCTTTCTCTTCATAGCAGCATACTCACCACTTTCCAACACCGATAACCTCCTAAAAGCCTCATTCAAACCACGTTCTACATCACTCAAATCCAAACTAAGCAATTCCCGCTCTTTCTCACCAACCTTAGTCTTCGACTCCAAATAAGCAACTTGAGTCTGAACAACACCTAATCCAACCTCTGTCATACAACTCTTAACACGGGAAGCATCTAGATCACGTCTCAAGGCCCATGGTGCAAGACCATCAATATGAGTAGCCTCTCGAGCACTAGACGACTCTCATATCTCACATCTACGAGTAGCAATGCCATCCGTACCGTCAGGTGCATCATCATCCTCATCCTCCTCTGATTAAGAATCAGATTCAGACGATTCTGACATTTCATCCCTAGGTAACTCAACCTTAGAATCAGACAAATAAACTGGTAGGGGCAAAGGCTCTCCCTCTGGAACATCATACGGAAAATTAGCTCGGCTTCCTCATCGCCATCAACCTCAACATCTATACCTACATCCTCCTCGACATCATCGTCGTCAATCTCATCATCTAAATTATATAACCCAATCTCATCATCATTCTCAATATCAACATTCTTAATATCCACATTCTCAATCTCATTCTCTACCAAGTCAACCTGAGGGGTAATCTGATCACCTAGTCCTAACTCGGGCTCGGGATCCTCAAATGGTTCTTCCTCATCATCCATATCATAATCTACTAAGTCTAAATAAGGATCATCATCTACATTAGGTTCGGGAATAACATGGTTTTCTACAGGAATATTAGGGTCAGCCATGACAATCTGCATTTATATATATATATATATATATATATATATATATATATATATATATATATATATATATATATATATAGATATATATATATATATATATATATATATATATCTTCTCAATATGGCTTGTTGGTAACGTCGGAGATCTCTGGCACCGTTATAGTCAAAAGATTTTTCAAATATTTTCTCAAATGTTCATTGTCAAAAAGATTTTGAAAAGTTTTGTTCAAAACCTTGGTTTTTAAAATCTTTTGTTCTCTATAACGAGAGCTCTGGTACCAAACTGTAACACTCTCAATTTTTGTATCGGTAGAGCGGAAGGGTCTTTCAGAGTGTTACGGGATAGCACAATAACTCCAATCATAGACAACACATAAAAATGGTTGTTCAAGGTTTAACATACATTCATTCGATAAAAAGTTTAAAAGCGTACAACAGGTCCCAAATTATACAGGTCATTTAGTTTACAAAACATAGATCGAATGAACATTTTTAATATTATGTGGGCCATCAGAGTCGATCTCCATCCGGATTACCTTCAAGCACCTGAGATAAAAACATGCAAAAATCATATCAGTGAATGCCGAGTGAGTTAATAGAGTTTAATAAAAACCGTTATATAAAACAATCATTTAAAATCAGAACACAAGTATAATATCGGAAGTAAGTCCTCATATTGCTAGTCAGGCAATATATATCAAGCATACATCTTAAACCGTCCATGAGACCGTAGTCTCTATATTACCATGATAGGTAATATATTCATCGTTATTAGCGTCGTTATTATGTATAGGATACATTTTTATTTGGATTATATAGGTTGTATAATACATTGTAGGATTATTATTAGCCGCATGATATTGTTACCTTACTATGAAAACAGCGGGCCGCGAACCCGACAAACAATTTGCCCATCTAAGTTAGCGTGTCGTCACAAAAATCACGCTATGGAATCTTCTCATACATAAATTCGCTTACCAATCAATGTGGTACGACGGGGATCAACTGTCAAGGCGCGAACTGGGGTGATCGTCCCCAAATAGTACTATCAAATGCATAAGCGTCTACCAAATCCCGGTAGTTCACAATTCATGCTAATGGGACTTTAAGTGACATAACCTAACTACTAATAATCCTTTTAGTCTCGTTTATAAGGTCATAGCATCATCCGGGTCCATATCATTAAGCATACCATCGGGACTACTTGTGTTCTATTTTTATCAAAATCTAGCATGTTATCTCCCTCACGGGTTTACAAATCATTTTATAAAACATTTAAAAGAGTGCGAGGCTATGAACTCACGTTGTTAATGAAAGGCGGATTATCGGCTACGGGCGTGCTTCGGTCACGGAAACCTATATAAATAATAATCGGTCTTAGACTTTGTCCAATGACTTTTATCAAAATAACAATATACATATGATGATTTTGTACATATGATGATGATCAAGTGGGTTTATACATCCTTGTTTACTCATTTCAGTGTTTACGTTTTGATAACTTTTACTAGTTTACTAGTTTTACCTATTCATCTATTTTGAGTCCATTAAGCTTAGTATAAGTTCTTTAACTTGTTTTAATCCCTTTAATACCTATATTATCAGTATATATACTTTCCATGTTGGGCCCAAATGGGTTAAGCCCAATAAGTTCTTTTTACAAGTATTTATCTTATTTAGTCCAATTATTAGTCCAATATGTTTAGTTAGCTCGTAAATGTCCGTTTTTCTTATAGTTCGGGTTTTATCGGTTTTTACTTGTATTAGTTACTTATATATCAGTATATGACTTTTATAAACTTTACATTAGACGGGTTTGATCGTCTAAGTTTTATTTGGCGAAAAACGTTAATTTTACGGTAATAGCCGAAAAAGTCGTAAAAATCAAGTTTATAGTTTTTATTACTTATAAATATTATTTCACCACCATTTATATAATTTATCCATTTAATTAACCTTTTATATATTTATATAAATAAGTTTTATAAGTTAGTGGGTTTTTATTTTACATTTTATACAATAAAATGTGAGTGCTTATATAATAATAATAAACATTAATTCTTAAAATCTGATTTTTAACTTCATGTTCACCATTTTTAACATATCTAGAGTTCTATAATGAATTAGAAGCTCATTTTTGGGTGACATGTTCTTCATATTATGTGCTACATTTAACTTAGTTATAGCTACTGCCCATTTTAAGTTTATCATGACTTAACAGTCCCTACCAAACTACTTATTCAGATTAGACCACCTAACTTGTTTTGATCATATCTCACTCATTATTTTGATTCCATTTGCATGGCCAACTCTCACATGTGTATAACATCTTGTACTTACTGTAAATGGATCATACCATGCACTTTTATCAGTTTTTGTTTTAGTTATCTACTGTTTTTACACAGCCAACTAAATAATCAAGATTTTAGCCTCATTTCTTATAGTTATTAACATTTTTAAGCATATTTATCAACACTTGATCCCCACACAACATTTTTATCATCATATATATATCATATACATATACAAAATGAAAGAAAATACATTTTTTCTTTACAAAATAACAAGAGAAAAATGGAGAGGATGATCTTCTTTACCAACCAAGTGGATTTCTTGTTTTAGGAAGACAAGAACTTGATGAACACAACAAGTAACTCCAAGACCATCAAATATCAAGAACATAGGTTGGAAAATCAGCCCTAGGACACAAGCAAATCACCTCCAATGTTGTTAATATGGCCACCAAATGAGCAAGGCTTCAAGATAACTCCTTAATAGAGCTAGTAAACATGTGTTTCATGGCTAGAAGAGATCAAATGGGGTGTTTGTTGGTTTATTTTGGACGGCAAGGGGATGGAGTATTGAGAGAGTTTGAGAGTATTTTGCATGTATGAAATGGTGGAAGTGAAAACTAGTAGCTAGTTTTGATAGTTAGTGGAATGTGTTAGCTTAAAATGTAAGCTAGGCTAACACTTGTAATGTGTTAGCTTAACTTGATGCCACCTTCATGGTGTGGTGTCAAGTTGCCGTCCAAACCAAGCTAGTGGGGGGGGGGGGGGACAATGTGTTTTGTCCTATCTCACTAGTTTACGGGTATTTCTCGATTCTAGTTTTCTCGATTTGCGTGCCCTCGGGTCGTTTTACGAAAACCATTTTTATAAATTATGAATCAACGTCACAAAACGAATCCAATAAAAATTGTCTCATCAAAAACGGAGTTCAAAAACGTAAATACGTAATCCTAAGGTTTCCGGTTTAGTCGTAAAAGACGCCAAATTATGCACGTAAGCCTAAATTTAAATCCGTAAATTGTGAGTTCGTCAACCAACACAAAAATAAGTTTCAAAATATTATACGAGAAAATATTTCACTACCTGAAAATGTTAGATTGTCACATAAATCACCCTCTAAGTATTTTATAAATTTCGTCCAAAACAGTGTACTCAGATTTGCACTCTAAACTTGTTTTGATCATATCTCACTCATTTTTATGATTCCATTGCATGGCCAACTCTCACATGGGTATAACACCTAATACTTACTGTATATTGATTCCACTTTACCATTTTATCAGTTTAACATTTGGTTACTTACGGTTTTTATACAGCCATCACTTTAAGCATGATTTTAACCTTGTTACCTATGGTTTTTCATCTCTTTAATCATATTTATCAATACTTGATCCCCACATAACATTTTTATCATCATATATTAATCATATACATATACGATAAGAAAGAAAATACATGATTACATAATCAAAATAACAAGAGGATGGGAAGAACAATCTTTATACCACCAAGGTTGTATAGTTTATGATCAAGGCTTGGATTTTGATGGAAGAACTTGTGATAGATCAACACCAATCTTCATGGCCACCAATACTTGTAAACTTCATGTATAAATCAGCCCTTGAAATCACCAAATCACCTCCTTGGATGTTAGAATCACCTCCAATCTTCAAGGCTTCAAAGGTTCTTTATCTTATGTATGAATAACATAGGATTTGTGGTGTAAATTTTGATCAATATGATGGTGGTGGTGGTGGAAGTGGACGGCAATGGTGGAGGGTGAGAGAGAAGTATGTGGTTTTTACATGTTGTAAATGAACAAATGGTTTTGTGATGTGTAGTTTTGAGGTGTAGTTGTAAGCTTAGCTTACATGTGAAGCTAGTTACAAGTGTATAAGCTTCCTTGTGAAGCTTTGACACCTCATGGGTGTTGTTGGACTACTTTGGCCGTCCCATGTGTATAGGGGTGGGATAAACTTGTTTTGTCCCATCCCGTTAATTTACGGGTATTCCTCGATTCTAGTTTTCTCGATTTGTGTGCCCTCGGGTCGTTTTACGAAAAATGTTTTTATAAATCATGAATCAACGACACAAAACGAATCTAATAAAAATTGTCTCATCAACAACGAAGTTCGAAAACGTAAATACATAATCCTAAGGTTTCCGGTTTAGTCGTAAAGGACGTTAAATTATAATCGTAAGTCCTAATCTCTTCTCGTAAATTTGTGAGTTTATGAATCAACACAAATTTAAAATCTCAAAATAATATTTACCGATAAATTTATTTTCTGAAATGTCAGACTGTCACCAAAACGGTGTATGTAAACGTAAGCACGTAACGTTGAATCCTCCGGTTTAGACGTAGTCGATGCTACTTCAAGAAGTAAATCCAAATTTCTTCCCAAAAATAAGTGAGTTCATAATATAACATTAAAATAATGTTTTTAAATAACACTTGATGTACTAAACCAACACCAGAGTAAAACATAATTTCAACCCATGATGTACTAAACCAACACCAGAGTAAAGCGTTTAGTCCCCACGGATCTCGACCAGCAAACCAACAAGTTTCAGTACAGTACACAAACATTTAACAAATTGTTCAACAGTAAAAAGGATGGAAATTGTTTTAGACCAACAAACTTCAAAAGCCAACCCACAACATCCACAGCAAAGCTCCACCATCAATCACCTTCGATTACCTGAAACACATGCTAAAACGAGTCAACAATAATGTTGAGCGAGACCATAGGTTTATCAAATCACATTTGAACACAATAAGAAAATTAATCATAATCATTAATAGAATTGTCGTGCACACAATCTATTTCAAGGCAACACATTGTATTTAAGCTCATGACACCGACCCCTTAACCAATTAGTCACCCACGGAAAATGCCAGCATGACTAGATAAAAACCATTGTCCCTCTAGAGTATCAGTTGCTAGATATACCCAAATCACATTCTCGTAAATTATCCTTCCCAGAGGTTACTCAACGTAAAGCCCTGGTCTCAGATAGGGTGGTCAACCCAATAGTACTAGCATTCGAATAAACGACTATTCCCAACTCACAACATCAAGTCAAAAAATAGTTAACGGTTCATGAATTTGAGGTCTTTAGCAACAAGGTACTCAATACAATGTAAACAACATAGGCAACATTCGGGTCCAACAATTACTCATGACTCTTGTTCATTAATTTTCAAATAGCATGTATCCCCCTCGCGGGTATTAAAACATTTAGTAGCTAGCATGAAAAGCGAGGCTACAGACTCACCTTAGTATAAGAGACCTAGCGTGATGATCATCGATGATAGAGAATGCCTTTCAAACACGAGAATCGTTACCTATCAAATAAGGCGCGTTCATTAATAATTACTCGAGAAATAATACATAATAATATCAAACTCAAACTCATAAAATCACAACAAACTAGAGAGAAAACGATACAAATAATACTATTACACTCTTCTACACATCTACTTTACCATTTTATACTCTCGACAAAATCCGCCGGCACATACCATATGTACTAGCTCATTTACCCCATTTAGACTAACTTAATATCTATAGAAAGTACTCTAACAAGTTTATCAAATGACTTTAATTTTAAAGTTCCTTGCCCGACTCATCTTCGAACTACAAAAATAGGACAGTTTGACGTCATCGATTCATACAACCGTTTTAACTTCTATAAACAACTTCATTTATAAAACCGACACTTAGGTTTGAAATTAGACTCACCCTCTAGGGTTTTCAATTCTTCATCAGTATATGACTCATTTCAAAGTTCAATCTATAGTCCCCGAGATTCGATCCAAATATCGACAACAACTATATGTCGTGCCGATACTCGTCTCCCGGTACACGAATAATCAAAAGATCATAATTTCACGCTCGTTTGGAGCTAGAATCTCTACTTTATATCAAATCAAAGCTAATCGAATTATCTACAACCCTATGCAATTAGTTAAGCCTAAATAAAATCCTAAGGTATCCAAAAATATAGTTTTTCCCACTGATCTAAAACACCCTTCTAAAACTTGCATGAAATCATGTTTTTAGCTAAAACCAGCCAGAGTTATGATCATCCCATAAGACTAATACTAACATATATCAACCATAACACTTGTACCATCATCAAAATCAAAAACCTAAAATCAAAATCAAGTTTTTAACAAAACTTTAGCATTAAAACCTTTTGATCGTCACAAAAATCACATGCATGAGCATGGTTTTGACCTACCAATCTAAAAAAAATGAAACATCATGCATGTACCCGAAATTGATATCTAAATGATCTACTTAACATTCTAAGGATGGGTCTTGTGCTAGTTTAGCTTATATCATAATATAAATTTAATGAAAAATGTTTTTTTGAGCTAGGGGGTGACGGCATGTATTAAAAAGGAAGAGAGAAGAAAGATTTTTGGTGTTGAGTGGTTTCTATGTGTAGTTAGATGAAAAATAAACCTTATATATGGTGGTGGATGGGCCATTTTTGTCAATTTGCAATAGTTGTGGTCTGAAATGAAAATAGTTTGCTAAAAAGCAAGAAATGACTATTAGTCAATTTTGAAAATATTCAAGGAGCTCGGGTTTCATAAAAATACTTTTCAAAAGTTAAAACATACCTCAAATATAATAATATCGACTACCGACTCGACTTAACACGTCATTTAAAAGAAAACATCATAAATAACAAACATCGAACAACCGACAATAAAACGTAAAATATTAGGCATTCATCAACATCACGCTTGCTAATACTCCTTATACTTATTAAATATCAAATATAAGTCTTCAAACATCGATATAAACATAAACCTCCAAAAATAAATATCATCCAAACTAATAAAAAATTTAAAAAATAGTCATAAAGTAAGATTAAGCAATGACCTCGGTCTTAGGTTATCACATCCCCTCCTTCTTAAAAAGAGCGACGTCCTCGACGATTAATCCCCTCTAAACAAATGAGGATACTTATCTTTAAATAAGTCCTCACATTCCTAGGTAAACTCTGGTCCACGTCTAGAATCCCATCACACTTTCACAATCAGAATCCTACTATGCTTCAACTTCTCAACTTCCCTATCCATAATCTCTACAGGTTCCTTTATAAAATGAAACTTATCATCAAGTTGAATTTCCTCCAATGGAATCACCAAATCCCTTTCAGCTAAACACTTCTTCAGATTAGACACATGAAAAGTGTTATGAATAGCCTTAAGTTCATCAGGCAACTCTAACTAATAAGCAACAAAATCCAATCCTTTGGATAATTTTAAATGGTCCAATGTATCTCGTGCTCAACTTTCCCCTCTTTCCAAAACGAATCACTCCCTTCCATGGAGACACTTTCAGCATAACCATGTCTCCTACTTCAAAATTTAACGGTTTCCTTCTGTTAGCAGCATAACTCTTTTGTCTACTTCTGGCAGATAACAAACGCTTCTTAATTTGCACAATCTTTTCAGTCATCTCAAATATCATTTCAGGTCTGGTCAGTTGACTCTCTCCTACATCACTCCAAAAAACTGGAGATCTACACTTACGTCCATATAAAGCCTTAAATGGTGCGGCTTTAATACTAGCATGATAACTGTTATTATACGAGAATTCAACCAACGGTAAATGCTTATCCCAACTGTTTCCAAAATCAATCACACACGCTCTAACCATATCCTCTAACGTTTGAATTGTCCTTTCACTTTGTCCATCAGTCTCCGGATGATATGCTGTACTCAAACTTAAATCCGTTCCCATTGCTTTCTGCAAAGATTTCCAAAACTCTGAAGTAAATCTACTATCACGATCCGAAATTATCGACAAAGGCACACCATGTCGACCAACAATATCTTTCACATACACTGTCGTCAATCTTTCCATACTATCTGTCTTCTTCATTGGTAAAAAGTGAGCAGACTTAGTCAATCTATCTATAATCACCCATATCATATCACAACCACTAGAAGTCCTTGGCAAATCTGTCACAAAATCCATAGTAATCTTCTCGCATTTCCACTCAGGAATTTCAGGTTGCACTAATAATCCAGACGGCTTTTTATGTCCAGCCTTGACTTTCACATAAATGAAACACTTATTAACATACTTGGCTATATCTTCCTTCATATTCGGCCTCTAATACACTTTCTTAAGATCTTGATACATCTTGTCCGATCCAGGATGTATTGAATATTTAGACTTATTAGATTCATTCATCACTAAATCTCTCACTCCTAAAGAATCATTCTCAGACAGACACAACGGTAACCAAATCCTATTCTCAAAATATCTCAATCCATTCGGCCTTATTACAAACAACGGTTTCAACATTCTACTCAAATTTTCTGCCTTAATATTTTCTTCCTTCAAACTATTAACTTGGGCTTTCAATATCATATTTGTCAAATCAATACTATCCATCATTGTCAAAGCTCTAACTCTTAAAGACTTATCTCTTTCCTTTCTACTCAGTGCATCAACTACCATATTCGTATTACCAGGGTGGTAAAGAATCTCGCAGTCACAATCACTCAGCAATTCTACCCATCTCCTTTGTCTCATATTAATTCCTTTTGATCCGAAATATGTTGCAGACTCTTATGATCAGTTTAAACCATGCACTTGGTTCCATACAAGTAGTGTCTCCACAGCTTCAAACCAAAAATCACAGCTCCCAATTCTAAATCATGAGTAGTGTAATTCTCTTTATGCTTCCTTAATTGTCTCGACGCATAAGCTATCACTTTCTCCCTTTGCATCAACACAGCTCTAAATCCTTTATGAGACGCGTCACTGTACACTACAAAATCCTCAGATCCTTCCGGTAAAGACAAAATTGGCACAAAACACAACTTATCCTTCAGCGTATTAAATGCAGTTTCTTCTTCTAATCCCCATTCAAACACTCTATTCTTTTCAGTAATCTTGGTCAATGGTTTAGCAATTAGTGAAAAATTCTTGATAAACCTTCTATAATACCCAGCTAGACCAAGAAATTGGCGAATTTCAGTCGGCGTTGTTGGTACCGACCAATCTTTGATTGCCTCAATCTTAGCAGAATCCACACGAACACCTTTAATATCAATCACGTGCCCCATAAATTTCACTGAGTTTAACCAAAACTCACATTTAGAGAACTTCGCATACAACTTTTCTTTCTTCAACAAGTCCATAATTATCCTTAAATGCTTCTCATGTTCTTCCTCACTCTTGGAATAAATAAGAATATCATCAATGAATACGATAACAAACTCATCCAAATACGACATACACACACGATTCATCAAATCCATGAATACGGCAGGCGCATTTATTAATCCAAAAGGCATCACTTGAAATTCAAAATGCCCATATCGAGTACGGAAAGCTATTATAGGAATATCTTCTTCCCTAACTCTCAGTTGATGATACCCAGACCTCAAATCTATCTTCGAGTATGTTGGGCCAATGAAAGTTTTAACTACGGCCCAATCTAGATTTGTTTAATTAGACTAAGTGTTACTGATCGCTGAGAGGACCAGCGATAGAGACCAGACCAGTGGAAGGCAAAGCCTCAGCTGGCACAACAGGAACATTCAAGTCAAAGACAATGTCAGAGAAGTCGAAGACAATCTGAAGTCATACTCACCAGCGATTATGGATAGCTGGGATTTAGAAGGAATGTGCTGGTGTTCAAGGATCTCTGAGTTGACAATACTCAGAGATCACTTAAGAACCCTAGAAGTTTGATACAAGCAAAGCTTGTCCAATCCTTTTATAGTTTAGGCGGGAGAATCTACTAAGTGTTTTGAGCGGGACAAAACAAGAGATTCAAGATTAAGCCTAGTACGACCTAGTGGGACAAAAGTTGAAAAGTTGGCAGAACTGTTCACCTAAAGTTGTTTAAAGGTATGTCTCGTTTTGGATATGCATTTAATACGTTGTACTCTTCCATTCAGAAGGTGGGACGTATCAACTACTCCCACTAAGGAAGCAACCTCGAACCACTATAAATAAAAGTGAGAAAGGAGAATTAAACCACTCCTTGTGCTTGGATAAATTATCTAAGTTATTTCTCACTTTGGAACCGCTGATCCCTCAGCTGTCTACCAGCGTCTCATTGGTTCCCTTGTAAACTTGAGTCTCGAATCTAGTTTACTTGTTCTAGGGTTCATTTCTTATCGTCATTCAACAAGTGTATTCATAACACTTTGTAATACTTTGTTTATAATAGTTAATTAAGCATTACGCGTTTGAAAAGTATTTCATTGTGTTTTCGTGGTTATACGAGTTATAGTTCCAACAATAGTCATATTAAGGGACTTTCAATTGGTATCAGAGCGGTTTGATTTATAAAACATTTTATAAACCGTTCTTGTTTTTAAAATCAAGATCCTAATATGACTGATACTATACCTCCTCCACCCTTTGGTCAAACCAGTCAAGGTACCACTTCGACCACCGCACCGGCCACCACATCTACTACTATGCCTACACCAGTTGTAAGCATTGGTAATAATGATGATGACCTTCCCCAACTACTTGATGTTCGTGGGGAGTCACATGTGTCCAATGTTCCAGCGTTTGATGAAGAAGATTTTTCATGTTGGAAAAGTGAATTTCTTATATATTTAGATGGCTTAGAACCCTTCTTGATAGAAATCTTAGAAAATGTTCCCTATGTACCACTGGTCGTTTCTCTACCCCTGAGAGACCCATTAAGAAGCCTGTTAAGCAATGGTATCTGTTGAGTCTTAGGATCTAGACTCATCTGGGATATATAACAATGATTGTAATAAGCACAGCGGAACATAAAGAACACAATCAAAGTTATGAACAAGGCTTTCTTATTCATAAAATACTAATAAGCTACTACTATTCCTGGTGCCTAATAGGCTTGACACCAGGAGAACGTACACACACCTTTAGTTTACATTGTATATGAATGAGTGAATGACCATGTGTGCCGAACCCTCTTTATATAATAGAGGTACTAGGGTTACATCACAACCCTAGGTTACTATAGAAGCTAACTATTTGCTATTAGATCCTTCATCTTGTTTTGTCATATCAACTCAAGATATCTAAGTCCCAACAATCTTCCCCTAGTTGATATAGATGAAGGCTAAGCTTCCCCTCGATCCATGCATTCTTCCCCTTTTTGTCACATCAACTCAAAAAGGATCGTCTTCTCCTTAAGAAGTACACGGCAAATCCAGTAGGCTCCATGGAGAGATCACTGATGAAGAAAATCAAGTATAACGAATTTGATGAAGAAGTGGAATCTCCCAAACTTGTGTCTTATGTCTTGCACTAACCACGTGAAGTCGAGCTAGAACAAAATCCTCAAATAAATGAGACACTGAGCACAATAACGTAACCCCTTCAAGCGATAGCAAATGTACGCATAGAGAAAACTATCTTAAACAGGCTACTACTCCTTTTAAGATATGTATAGATCGTACCCCTTCGCTAGATATGTCGAGTCTTCGTCACCATACAAACCAAGCAAGTTATCTTAAAAGGTACTCCCTTCCTTTTAAGATATCATAAGAACACAAAACCTGTGAAAATCAACTACAACATAGATAATCAAATGTCTTCCTCAATGAATCACCCCAACGAAATGATGATGGGTGAGAACTCCTCCTCCAGTAACAGTAGTGACATCAGACTAGTCACTAAAACAGAGTAGTATCAATCTTACTTGACTAGAAGGAACCAAAACCGACCAAAGAAAAGTTATTATACAACAAGCCAGCAGGAACCAACTCCTTCTGAAGTCAGCAAGAATATACGCCTATCAGTAGGAACAAACCAATAGGAACAAACCAGTGGTACGGACCAGTAGGAACCGACTAGTAGGAACCGACCAGTAGGAGCTGATGATTCAACCAAGAGGAACCGAGAACACAACCAACATGAATATATATGACCAGTAGGAACCATAACTCACCAGTAGCATCTCAAACCTCCTTTTTTTTAGAACGTCACCTCAATCTCACTGAAATCCGACCCCCGAGTTATACCATCCATAACGGGCAGGCCCCAGGACCCGAACCACTAGGGGAAAACCCCTAGAACTCACGGCTTCGCACTAAGGAGGAAAATCATTGATTCTTGTCCTTTGCAAGACTTGAACCCATGTCCTAACCCCCTCCCCAAGCTCCAGGAGAAGCCCAGGTGGCCAACTGCTCTAGAGCAGATAGTGCTTTGATGAAAAACAGGATTCTTCACAATGCAGATAGTGCTTTGGTTGTCAATAAAAATTTTGGTGTTCATAAAATTGAACCCATAATCCAGCATCTGATTTTGGATCCACAAAACTTGTCCACAACAGCTAGCAGCAGCAACGTATTCATCTTCTGTTGAAGAAGTAGCTACGATCGTCTGTTTCTTGCATTGCCATGAAATAAGTCTTCGACCCAAAAATTGACAACCACCAGTAGTAGATTTTCTGTCATTATTATCACCTGCATAGTCACTATCACTATATGCTTCAAGAAAAAAAGGTGATTCTTTAGGATACCACAAGCCAAGCTTGGGTTGAGCCTTGATGTACTTGAAAATCTTCTTGACGTCATTCAAGTTAGAAACCGTTGGAGCCACCTGATGTCTAGAACAAGAACTTATGGAGGATCTGGCTCATTCTTGAGTTTGACTTTAGCAACTTCATAAGGTGTTGCTGCTGGTCTAAGAGGATCCATGTCAAACTTCTGAAGGATCTCATGAACATATTTATCTTGACTTATGAAGATCCCATCCGACTGTTGCTTGACTTGAAGACCTAGGAAGAAGGAAAGCTCTCCCATAGCCCTCATCTGAAATTCGCCTTTCATCAGTTGTTCAAACTCATCACACCATTCCTTCTTAGTAGAACCAAAGATAATATCGTCCACATAAACCTGAACAAGGATAATGTCCTTGGTGTTCCTCTTAAGAAATAGTGTTTTATCAATTGTACCTCTTCTATAGCCATTCTTTAACAAGAAAGTTGAGAGACGCTCATATCAAGCTCCAGGAGCTTGATGTAGTCCATAAAGAGCCTTGACCACCTTGTAAACTTTCTTGGGATGAAGTGGATCTACAAAGCCCTTAGGTTGAGTGACATAAACTTCCTCATCAATCTTGCCATAGAGAAATGCACTCTTGACATCCATCTGAAAAACTGTAAAGCCCACATAATAAGCAAAAGCCAAAAAACAGACGAATAGCCTCAATCCTAGCAACCGGAGCAAAAACTTCAGTGTAGTCAATGCCCTCAATTTGATTGTGGCCCTGTGTGACAAGCCTAGCTTTATTCCTTACTACAATTCCACGTGCATCTTTCTGGTTCTTGAGAATCCATTTGGTATTGATTGCTGTCTTTCCATCTGGTAAGTCAACTAGAATCCAAACATTCTGAAACAATAATTGCTGCATTTCCTCCTGCATAGCCTCCACCCAACTTTGATCCTCAAGAGCATGAGTGACTGATCTAGGTTCCACCTGTGAAAGAAAACAAGAAAACAAACAGTGTTGAAAGTCCGTATGATTATTAAGCTTTTGATCTTCGATATAGCTCACAAGAGAATGATGATCAGACGAGGCCTTCTTATGCATTCTGCGTGTCTTGACAGTAGAACCAGGATCTCCAATGATTTGAGTAGTAGGGTGATCTTTGTATGATTGCAACACTGGATTGGAAGCTACCTCCACTACTGGTGCCAAGTTATTAAGATCCCCAACAAAGTCATCATCATATGAAGCAGCGTTGAAAATGCCATCTATTGGTTGTTTATGAATATCATCCAGCTTGGTAGAAGACTTCTGTTGATGGTTCCCTAGATCAGAAGGACTGGAGATTCGAGTACGGGAAGCAGACTCACTAGCCGGACTACCAATAGGTGTTAAACTAGCACTAGGAGTAGTAGTTGGAGTACTAGGAGCAGCTTTGTCAGTAGGCGTATTCAAGGGAAACTTAAAGCCACCTTGAGCAGCTGCTGTAGTAGCTTCTTGTTGTTGTTTGGGTAGAGTGTCAAGAGCTACTTGTGAATCCAATACATCCAATGGAGTTGCATCACTAGGAGGAGTAGGAGAGACTGTGGTGGAGTAGGATGGAACAACAAAAATATCATCCTCGTCATCTGAGTCGGAAAGACTAGAGTGAGCACCTGTACTAGAAGTTGCAAACACTTGTGGACCTGCATCATGGTTAGTTTTGAAACGAAAATATCCTAATGAATCACTAAGATAATCAAGATCAAAGTACCATTCAGGACCCTTGCCTTGGATGTTTGACTTCTCTTCAAAATACCTGAGATTTATAGTTTCAATTACTCGCTTGGCTTGGAGATTGTAGACACGATAAGCCCGAGAGTGAGCTGAATATCCCACAATGTATCCTTCATCTGCCTTGCCATCAAACTTCCCCAAATAGTCACTAGTATTCAGAATGGTGACAGGACACCCAAAAGTCTTCAAATGAGCAATATTTGGAACTTTGGCTGTTAGGAGCTCATAAGGAGTCTTCTTGTGAGGATTTGTAATAGAAACTCTATTCAAAACATAACTTGCAGTATTAACAACTTCTGTCCAGAACATGGTTGGAAGCTTGGAATTGGCAAGCATTGTTCTTGCTGCATCTATTAGAGTCCTGTTCTTTCTTTTTGCCACGTCATTCTGTTGAGGAGTTCTTGCTGCACTATAATCTCTTTTGATGCCTTTAGAACTACAAAGTGCTATGAGGTCTTTATTTTTGAACTCGGTTCTATTATCAGAACGAATACCTTTAACCTTCTTGGACAACTGGTTCTCTATAAGGGTAATAAAATCTTTAAGAATTGAGTAGGTCTCACTCTTGGCACCCATGAAGAAAACCCACGTAAACCTGCTATATCCATCAGTTACCACCAGACTGAATTGTTTGTGGTCAATGCTCCTAATAGAGGTAGGACCAAATAAATCCATGTGTAGTAGCTGCAATGGTTCAGTTATAAGCCTGAGAGAAGTAATGGCCTTGAAGGATGCTTTATGTTGTTTGCCTTTGCTGCAAGCAATACAATTAATATCATTTCTAAATGACTTGGGAGGTAAACCAGAGACCAGGTTCATATTTTCTAGTTTGTGAATGGTCTTGAAGTTCACATGTCCCATCCTTCTGTGCCATTGAGTGGCTTCATCTTCTGTGGCTTTAGCAACCAAACATGCTAGTTGACCAGTAGGGTTGACTTCATTCAGCTTGATGCTATAGAGATTGTGTCTTCTAGGGATTCTAAGCAGAACCTGTGAGTCATCCGGAAGTTTAAAGTCTTTGGATAGCACAAGTGCATCAGTATCCGTAAAGAGAACAAACTGCTTCTTGTCACAAATCTGAGAGACAGATATCAAGTTGAAGTGTTGAAGTGCTTCCACATAGTAGACATGATCAAAATTAAGATTGGGCGTCTGAATTGTTCCTTTGCCAGTGATCCTTCCTTCACCTCCACCAAAATAGACCTTACCACCTTGAAATGGTATAAAGTTAGATAGAAGACTTTTATTTCCTGTCATGCTCCTAGAGCATCCACTATCAACAATTCCTAGAGTAGGATCTTGGTATGGAGTAACCTACAACAACAAGATAATAAAGATGCAAAAGTTAGTGTCTTAAGGGGACCCAAACCTTTTCAGGTTTGAGCCTGCCTTCTGGATCTTTAGTAGAGAGCCAAGAAGATTGATGAGATCCACCATTGTTCTTTGGTTGCCTATGCATCATATTGGTATTATTGTTTGACCAAGAACAACCTGCTGAGGGCTTAACAACAGTTCCCAATTTTCCCAAACCAAAATACATGTGGTCAAAATTATGTGGATAAATTGGATTAAAATTCTGAAAATAGTTACTGGTAGTTCTATTTGATGTTAATCCAATGTTTCTCCAATGATCAGAAGCTAATGGTGAGGTCCTTCTAGAAAAAGAAAACGATTGAGCACTTGGATTGAGTCTTCTAGAAGAATATGGAACAACTCTTGGTGGACCAGGAGCAGGAAATGCTTGATGAACAGAAGAATGTGTGTCATAAAAATCACAATCTTTAATCAAATGAAATGCACTTCCACAAACAAAACATGTTTTAATCGACCTTTTATTAGAATGACATTGTTTCATACTGCTAACTTTATTACACACAAGTCTAGGAGAGTCAATCTTCCTAGGACTCAATAAACCAGGACTAGACACTGAAAAAGTAACTCTCTCTCTTCACACTTCCTAGCACCAGTAGCAGCATGATCATTCGACTTGGAACTTGTAGGTCTCGACTCTTCACTTGAACCACTTGATGCAGAGTCACTGGCTTTGTCACTGAAAGTACACGAGACAAAGTCATTAGAATTAGTAGAACTTTTTGGGGACTCATGCATCTGTGATCCATCCAAGTCATTATGCCTAGAAGTAGGCATGAAAGTTCCAGTAAGAGGTGGAAGGACATCATGCATTTCTGCTGCTGGTTTAAACCTATTGTAACTAGGTTCTCCCTCTTCCTCTTTGTCGGCATCAAAGATACTCGAAAAAGATAAATCAAACACATCTTCTGGATCAATATATTTATCAAATCCTAACCCTCTTATAGTCCTACCAGACATGCTACTATTGATTAATTTTGAAAGATTTTTAGGTGCCTTTTGCCATTTTTCAAATCTCAACATTGTAGCATCTAATCTTTCTTTCATCTCCTGTTTTTCTTTGATACTGTCATCTTTTACCTTTTCTATATATTTAAACATATTTGTTGTGTTATCTAAATCGATACTCAGTATCCTAATTTTATCCTCATACTCACGTTGAGTAATACTTCGTTTTTGGCTAGGTATAAAATCTTATCGTCCGAATCCTTTCGAATTGACTAATGGTTAAAAGTGCGACTCAATTGTCTTTTGGTGAATCAAGAGAATGGTTTGGTTTGTTTATCTAATTTTAAACTATTAGCAAGTAATTAAAGTGTCGTTGAGTAAAATGGAAGAATAAAGATTAATATTTAAAATCACGAGTAAATGATTGGAAACTTAAAGGCAACAATGGAAAAGTACTAGCGCACTAAATAAAACTAACACTTGGAGAATTTTCTAAAAATAAGAACTTAGTTGGAAAGTACTAAAAGAAAGTAAGATCGGAATACACCAAAACAACTCAATCGGAATAAGCCAAAACAAGCCCAGATCGGAATGTATTCCGATCTGGTGGTCGGAATATGGGGCGAATGCACACAATCGGAATACACCAAAAAGTCCCAATCGGAATAACCACAAAGACTACCAATCGGAATATGTAACAAAAGGGCAATCGGAATGTTGCTAAAAGGGTCTAATCGGAATACTTAGAAATGAAGCCAATCGGAATAACATGGATAACACCTATCGGAATATGGGGAAAACAGCTACAATCGGAATATTAAGCAAAGGCTACCGTCGGAATATGAAAGACCTAATCCGATCACTCGATCGGAATAATGAGGGTGCAGATCGGAATAAGGAGAAACCCTTTTCCGATTGATTAATCGGAAAGGGTGGTATGTTGGCTGCTCGGAAAACACCAATCGGAAAGGTGTTTTAACCCTTTCCGAAATGTTTGGGATTCGTTGGGAAGCTAAGAAATAAGCTATTGTGATAAGCTTATTCCAAAAACTAGTACGAACCAAAGCTAAATCGGATCAAATAAGCACTAATCTCAACTTATTCAACCTCAAAATAAGCAACTTTTTGGATCAAACAATAAAAACATAAATTTTTTAAGAAAACTTTTTATAAAGTAAATAAGCTAATCATAAAAGTAAGCCCATAAGCACAAAAGTCTTAAAGCTTAATCAAATGAAAACTTATGAAATGATCAAAAGATTAACTTTTTAAGCACGAAATCATTTAGAAAAACACGGATCATATGATAATCGCACCAAAATCAATCTAAAATCAAAGAAAAGTAGAATGAGATTAAGGATTAAAGGCTTAAAATAGAACTTTGATTAATGAAAATAAGCAATACAAAGTATTTAATCTTGAAAGATTAACAGAGAAGATGAAATTAGTGAGAGAAAGTTTAAGACTTTCTCTCTCTAAAACTAGAAAGAAAATGTAAAAGTGAAAACTAGCTAAAACTATCTAACCACCCTCCTAATGACTATTAGGAGGGTATTTATAGGGAAGGTGGAAGGAGTGCATGTGTTGCATCTTCTTTCTTGCTTTATTCACGTTTTCTCGACTCAACTTTAATTCTTTGTCTTTGTCGTCTCAGGATTTAAACTTGTCTTTTTAATTTTCTTCTTCTATTAGACTTAAGTTCTTCTACTTCGTTAAAACTTCCGTCTTTAGACTTTTTCTTCGATAAATCTTCAGAATAGGTCTTGGACTTCCGTTCTTCTTGCACTCTTGATCTTTTGACTTCGTCTTTTCCTGTTTTCTTCGATAAAAGCCCGTGAAAACCCGTGTTTTCTTCCTTTTTCATATTTTGGTCCTAAAACACAATAAAAACACAAACCACGCATAATTCCGACTTTTACGACATAAATTACACGTTTTGGTCTTGTTATTATTGGAAATAAGTGGTAAAAGGATAAGTGTTTTCACACTTATTAAATCCCCTACACTTGACCATTGCAATGCCCTCATGCAATGCATTAATTTTAAAGCACGGTTTATATTTTCCATCATAAATAACCCACCTTGGCCTTTATTAAATACTAAACATGAAAAGATAGAACAAGTAAAGAAATTAAAAACTTACATTGGGTTTTGGCGGCCATGATCGTTTATCATCCTCAAGTTTCACGTTCCCCATACCAAGCTTAAAAACGAGATCATTGTTATTATAAGTTAGCAAACTATCACGAACTCATGTGGGCCAATTATTCACTTAGACTCCCTTATTCCTAGGTGTATCTCTTATATTTTATTTTTGCCTTGAATGATCACGAGGATGCATTGTTTGACTTATTTCGATAGTTATTTAGTCCGAAAACAAGGTGAACGATTTAATCAATAGTTAGCTAAAGGACCAAATCTTTTAAAACTGTTTCTCGGGACCTCATAAAGTTCATATCTTGGCATAACTCGCTTCACGATTTGAGACCTTTCTCGGACCAATATTTGGCAGCGACTTCATACTTCAAATCTTTGAGAGACGTTCTTGAAATTATGGTCTTCTCTTCATAATAGGAATTTCTTCCCTTGAAGTTTTGAGAGATTCTTCATCTTTGGACCACGACTTCTTCATTTTTCTCCAATCTTTATTTTGGATTTTGATATACAACGATCCGCCTCCTTTTAGGACTTGGATCTATTTATCCTCATACCTTGTTAGGGTCTTTTCGGATAGACTTCTCCATGACTTTTGGGGATTTCTTGCTTTTTGTCGTGTGTCTCGATCCTTCATATTGATTTTCGATAAATGATTCTTCACATCACTTTTGGATCTTTAGCAACAGAATGTAGCCCTCATGCCTTGTTAGGGCCTTTTCGGACTCGCCAATCTTCGCATCCCGCTTCAATAAGTTATGCCTTGGCTATGAACTCTAATCCGTACCGAGCAACTTTTAAACGATCTGGGGCTAGAAGCTAAGTAACCTTTTAAATCGTACCACCTTATTTATTGCAGATAAATTTATTAACAAGCGAAGGGAGAATAGGCTTATAATTAACTCACATAAATTCACGAAAGAATACCAAACTTATAATTGACTTTATCATCTCTCGTTCTCCACAGTTTAAAATCTCAAGGAATGAGACTCGTGGATGCTTAGCCAATTAAATCAAAGTTTTGGGTTTTCGAGTCGCCTATAGGATCTTGCAAATTCTTAGACTTTTTCAAGTTTAGAATTCGCATTTTAAAGTTCCCTTGATAAACGACTCTCTAGGATCAATTATAGGAACTTGTGAAAAGTTCTTGTTCTTAACCCGTGAGAGTTAAGACTTTCGCGTTTCATAGCTCCCTATATAATAGCCTAGCAAAACTTGACTTAAACACGTTAAGGATAATAGCTAGAGTAAACTTAGGTAAGTAAACTCGGGTTGAGTCAAAATGTTCACGACTAAGAAAAATCTAAAACCACTTTATTGAAGAACTATTCTAGCAATGAAAAGAAACTAAACATGATAAAGGAAAATACAACTACACAACTAGGCCAAAATAGATTAAAAATTTTGAAAAATGTTGAAAAATCAAATTTTTCGGTTAAAATGAGGGCAAATACAAGGAAAAGACCACTTACTTCGATAGAAGTCCTCCCTACACTTGAGATAAACATTTTCCTCAATGTTTAAGCATGTGGGAGTAAGCTCCCCTACACTTAGGACATTGTGCACGTTGTTTAAATCTTGTTAAGGAAAGGACAACTAAAGTGAATTCAATGTGAACATATATAAAATATGAATTATTGAATCACAAGAGTTTAGGATAAAACCAGGAAGATGGGATCACGGTATCACGGTTCGTCAAAAGTCATCAAGGTGGATCTTTGAAGCTTTAATCCCTGCACAGCACAAGAAACAAGACAACAAACATATGCGGGGCTCCCCCTACACTTATTATGAAAGCAGTAAAGGATAGAACACGGGTTGCCTCCCGAGAAGCGCTTGTTTTTGTTCACCGAGTCACGAGCCTGACTCGACCCAATTTTAGTTCATGGGGAACGTGGTGAGGGATGGAATCATCTCTTGAGAGATGTCCTCACCAAAGTACAGCTTCAGACGCTGGCCATTCACCTTGAAATTGGGCCCATTCGGCTGAGAAAGCTCAATGGTCCCATATGGAAAGACTTTGGCCACGGTGAATGGACCAGACCAGCGGTTCTTCAACTTGCCAGAGAAGATCTTCAACTGAGAGTTAAAGAGTAAGACTTGATCACGAACGTGGAACTCTCGGTTCTTGATTTTAGCGTCATGAATGATCTTCGTCTTCTCCTTGTAGATCAGCGAGTTCTCATAAGCTTCATTCCTTAGTTCATTTAGCTCGTTGAGTTGAATCTTGTGATGATCACCGGCTTTGTTGATGTCGAAGTTAGCCCACTTCAAGGCCCAGTGCGCCTTATGTTCCAGCTCGATGGGAAGGTGGCATGCTTTCCCGTACACAAGACGATAAGGTGTACAACCGATCGAGGTCTTGTAAGCAGTACGGAAAGCCCACAGAGCATCATCTAACTTATCGGCCCACGCGGCGCGATGCTCTCCCACAGTACGCTCCAAAATTCGCTTCAAGCCACGGTTGGATATCTCGGCTTGCCCATTGGTTTGGGGATGATAGGCGGTGGAAAGACGGTGATTGACACCATACTTAGCCATGACTCTTGCAAATTGATCCTTGCAAAAATGAGTCCCGCGGTCACTGATGATAGCACGAGGAACGCCAAATCGAGCGAAAAGTTGCTTCAAAAAGTTCACAACCACCCTCGCATCATTCGTAGGGAGAGCCTTGGCTTCAACCCATTTATAAACGTAGTCGACGGCGACGAGGATGTACTTGTTCCCTTTGGAGGATGGAAATGGCCCCATAAAGTCGATGCCCCATACATCAAAGATTTCACATTCATGTATGAAATTTTGAGGCATCTCATCCTTATGTGTGATCTTGCCTTGGCGTTGGCAAGCATCACAATGCTTAACCATTTCGTGCGCGTCACGATAAATGGTGGGCCAATAGAATCCAGAATCAAACACTTTTTTAGCGGTGTAGTTGGGACCAAAGTGACCACCGGTGGGTCCTTTGTGGCAAGCTTAGAGGATGTCAAAAGCTGCCGGTCCGTCAACACATCGACGAATGATCAGATCAGCACATTGTTTGAATAGAAAAGGGTCATCCCAAAAGTAAGCCTTAACATCATTCAAGAACTTCTTCTTTTGTTGGGATGTTAACCCTTGGATGAGAATACCACCCGCTAAGTAGTTTCCAATGTCCGCAAACCACGGGGTGCCATCAAGATTGAGATTTATAGACATTAAGGTCTCAAGGGGGAAAGAGTCATTGATCTCTTTGTTCGGATGATCCCCTTGATATGGATCCTCAAGTCGACTCAGATGATCCGCGGCCAGGTTTTCGGCTCCCTTCTTGTCGCGAATTTCAATGTTAAATTCATGAAGGAGTAAAACCCAACGAAGAAGTCTTGGCTTAGAATCATGCTTAGTCATCAACTACTTCAACGCGGAATGGTCCGTGTATACGATGGTGGGGGATAAAACAAGATAGGGCGAAATTTCTCAAAAGCATAGAAAACAGCTAAAAGCTCTTTTTCGGTTGTCGTATAATGCAATTGAGCCCCCGTCATTGTTTTGCTAGCGTAGTGGATTGGTTGGAAGTGTTTATTCACTCGTTGGCCCAAAACCGCACCAATAGCAAAGTCGCTAGCATCGTACATCAATTCAAAAGGCAGCTCCCAACTAGGGGTAACCAAGACCGGTGCCTTAGTTAGCTTATCCTTAAGAAGGTTGAAGGCTTCGAGACACTCTTTAGAAAAGATAAAAGGAGTATCTTTTTCCAAGAGGTGAGTCATCGGGCGAGCGATTTTAGAGAAATCCTGAATGAATCGACGATAAAAGCCCGCATGACCCAGAAAACTTCTCACACCCTTCACGGTTGAAGGTGGAGGTAATTTGGCTATGACATATACTTTAGCACGGTCGACTTCCAGACCGGCTTTAGAGATTTTGTGTCCTAGCACAATGCCTTCTTTTACCATAAAATGGCATTTTTCCCAATTCAGAACAAGGCGAGTGTCTTCGCACCGCTTAAGCATACGTTCCAAATTGGCTAGGCAAGAAGAGAAGGAATCCCCAAAGACCGAGAAATCATCCATGAAGACTTCTATGGTTTGCTCAACCATGTCATGGAAGATAGCCAACATGCACCTTTGGAAAGTCCCAGGGGCATTGCATAAGCCAAAAGGCATTCTTTTGTAAGCAAATGTGCCATAGGGACAAGTGAATGTTGTCTTCTCTTTATCTTGTGGATCGATGGGTATTTAGAAATAACCCGAGAAACCATCCAGAAAGCAGTAATATTCATTACCCGCTAAATGTTCAAGCATTTGGTCCATAAAAGGTAGAGGGAAATGATCCTTTCTCGTGGCATCATTGATTTTGCGGTAGTCTATACAAACTCTCCACCCAGTAACGAGACGGGTAGGAATCAACTCGTTGTTTGCATTGGGCACAACGGTGATTCCGCCTTTCTTAGGCACACAATGGACTGGACTAACCCATGGTGAATCCGAAATAGGGTAAATCATACCCGCATCAAGAAGTTTGATAACCTCTTTTTTGATGACTTCATAGATTTTAGGATTCACCCTTCGTTGGCTTTGAATTGTAGGCTTAAAGTCGTCCTCCATGAGAATTTTATGTGTGCAAAAGTGAGGATCAATTCCACGGATGTCGGAGATTTTCCAAGCGATAGCTCTTTTATGCTTCTTCAACACAGCGACAAGTCGGGCTTTTTCGTCTTCTTTCAGATCCTTAGCGATGATGACCGGTAACTTCTCGTTGTCTTCCAGGAAAACGTACTCATGATGAGGAGGTAGGTCCTTAAGCTCGAGAGTAGGAGGATCCTCAATAGATGGTGAAACTAACGATGGATCATCATTAGTCACCTCTTTAGGAGAAGGAGGAGACAACGGGTCCTCATTGAGAAGTCTCTCAATAGTACGAATGTCTTCATCCTGATTGGTGGACAAATTATCATACTTAATATCGAGAGGACCCAAGCTAGCTTCGAAATCATCCAAGTCACTTTCTCCAAAAGGAGTCAATGTTGGAGCAATTGAGGCAACGGTCTCAACATTGGGTAGAGAAGAAGGAGTACTTTTGCAAGCATCATGAAAATGTTCTTCACAAGCCTCATCGAGAACATCAATAGCATTAACACTCGCATATGAATAAGGTTGCTTAGAAATCTTACCCATGTTGAAGACAATTTTATCGTCACCAACTCTCATGATTTTTTTGCCTGTGGCTACATCAATAAGAGTGCGACCGGTCCTCAGGAATGGATGTCCAACGATTAATGGAACACGAGGATCCATCTCGTAGTAAACGACAACAAAATCCGCCGGGAAGGTGAATTTGTCGACACCAACAAAGACATCTTCGGCTATCCCCACTGGATAAGCAACCGTACGGTTGGCTAATTCCAAGGTCATTTTGGTGGGGACTAGCTCGGGGAGAGATAATTGCTTCCAAACGCTTAAAGGCATTAAGTTTATATTGGCACCTAGATCGGCTAGGGCCATGCAATTCTCTACTCCCGGGAAGTTGCAAGGAATCAAGAAGCGACCCGGATCACCAAGTTTGGTAGGCAATTTCCTTAAGAACACTGCGGAGCAGTTCTCATTAAGTTGGGTCTGAGCGATGTCAAGAAGCTTTTCCTTATCACTTAGAAGATCTTTAAACATCTTAGCGTATTTGGGAATGTGAGCGAGAGCCTCGGCAAAGGAGATGTTAAAATTCAATTGTTTAAACATTTTTAGAAAGTTTGAAACCTGAATATCATCCTTGATCTTTTGCTTCTCTTTCCTCAACCTTGAAGGATAAGGTATATTGGATGAAGAAGAAGGCTTTAGGGGAATAGGATCACTCACAACCACGGTTGGTGGGGAAACGGGGATAGAAGATGAAGGAGGTGGGGAAAGTTGCTCTTTTTGCTTGTTCACAATCACGGGTGGAGGTGTAGGAAGCTCGGGTTCCATATAACCTTTTCCACTACGAGTGGTGATTGCTTTCATCTCCCCTCTTGGATTCGCAACGGTATTACTCGGAAGAGTACCCGAAGAAGAGGGTTGATTACCTTGGATGAGCGAACCAATCATATCACGAAGGTGAACCGCTTGATTATTAAAAGAGTTTTGCATGTTTGCATTAATTTCATTGCTGTGTTTGGCCATGTCATTCCATAGCTCGGCTCGAATATCGTTCCCTTGTTTTGCCATTTCACCCTTCAAGTTGCGGACTTGACTCTGAAGATTCGTCACCATCTCCCGATTAGTCTTCATGAATGTCTCGACATCTGGACTCACTGCCATCGGTTGATTGAAAGGTGGAGCTTGGTAAGCTTGAGAATTTCCTTGAGGTGGGTATGGGTTTCGTTGGGATTGATATTGATTGTTTGTACGAGGTTGGGATTGGTTGTAGCTTTGTTGTTGGTTTTGGTTTGCAGGAGGGAAACCGGGAGGAGCAAGATAATTGTTCGAACGATAACTTAGCAAGCCACGGTCTCCTTGCGGGCGGGCTTGATAGCCTCCCGTGGGATAAGTGCCGTAAGCTGCGTTAACGTTTTCAGAAAAATTGGCTTGGGTAGAAGGACAATCATTATAAGAATGAGGACCACCACATGTGTCACAAGAAATAGCAACGGCTTTAGCTTGTTGAAAGTTGTTTGTGGCTATGGACATGAAATCTTTGTGCATATTCGCGATTTGTCGGGAAAGTTCGGATATCTCGGGATTGGAAGTAGTTGAAGAAACATTGACTCTCTGATTAGATCTTGAGGATGCGGATGAATCCCAATTCTTGTGGTGAGTAGTCATGTTTTCGATCAACTCTCGGCACTCCACCGGTCTCCTTTTCATAAAAGTACCACCGGCGGCGGCATTGATCGTGTCACGATCACGAAAAGTGAGACCATTGGAGAAGGTGTCAATGAGAGTGACGGGGAGCATATTCTGATTTGGACATCGGTCGATCAAATCATTGTACCGTTCCCAAGCATCGAAAAGCGATTCATCCTTCTCTTGCATGAATCCACTGATTTGGTTACGAAGGCTAGTGACCATGGATGGGGGAAAGTAGCGCGATAAAAAGCGTTGAGTCATGTCATTCCACGTATGAATAGAATTCTTAGGAAGAAAGTCAAACCATTTTTCGGCATGGTGAGAAAGAGAGTGGGGAAAAAGTTGGAGGCGAAGGTCATCCATAGAAACACCGGAGCACTTCATGTTTTGGGTTATGGTAATGAATTTGTCAAGGTGTTTGTTGGCATCATCATCCGGAATTCCACGAAACGGGTTCGTTTGCACTTGATGGATCATGTGATGCTTCAATGAAAACTCCTGAGCCGTGACGTGCATTGGCGCAATCGGGCCTCCGCGTCCGTTCATGGTGGGTTGACACAATTCCTCCATTGTGCGTAAATCAGGTAGGTGGACATTGTTGTTGTTGTTGTTGTTGTTATTCAAATTGGGTTGAGGTGGGTGATTATTGTTGTTATTAACACCCGCCATATCTAAATCTTCACGAGTCTCGGGCTCAGAATAGTTCGAAGATCTAGTACGCATACACCTGCAGAAGAAAAATATACACAGAGAATATCTATATAATCTTTTTGGTGCAAAACCTTATGAAAAGAATTGCTTTTTATGATTTTTTAATGTTTTTGTATTTTTGAAGAGTTTTGTATTTTTTAGGATTTTTGAAAATTTTTAAAGCAAGGAAAATAACGTTCAAAGAACGGATCCCAAAAATCAATGCGTCTCTCACTAGAAACCGTTAATCGTAACGAAAAGAGCCGGCAGCGGCGCCATTTAATACTTCGCTTTTGGCTAGGTATAAAATATTATCGTCCGAATCCTTTCGAATTGAATAATGGTTAAAAGTGCGACTCAATTGTCTTTTGGTGAATCAAGAGAATGGTTTGGTTTGTTTATCTAATTTTAAACTATTAGCAAGTAATTAAAGTGTCGTTGAGTAAAATGGAAGAATAAAGATTAATATTTAAAATGACGTGTAAAAATAAATGATTGGAAACTTAAAGGCAACAATGGAAAAGTACTAGTGCACTAAATAAAACTAACACTTGGAGAATTTTCTAAAAATAAGAACTTAGTTGAAAAGTACTAAAAGAAAGTAAGATCGGAATACACCAAAACAACTCAATCGGAATAAGACAAAACAAGCCCAGATCGGAATGTATTCCGATCTGGTGGTCGGAATATGGGGGGAATGCACACAATCGGAATACACCAAAAAGTCCCAATCGGAATAACCACAAAGACTACCAATCGGAATATGTAACAAAAGGGCAATCGGAATGTTGCTAAAAGGGTCTAATCGGAATACTTAGAAATGAAGCCAATCGGAATAACATGGATAGCACCTATCGGAATATGGGGAAAACAACTACAATCGGAATATTAAGCAAAGGCTACCGTCGGAATATGAAAGACCTAATCCGATCACTCGATCGGAATAATGAGGGTGCAGATCGGAATAAGGAGAAACCCTTTTCCTATTGATTAATCGGAAAGGGTGGTATGTTGGCTGCTCGGAAAACACCAATCGGAAAGGGGTTTTAACCCTTTCCGAAATGTTTGGGATTCGTTGGGAAGCTAAGAAATAAGCTATTGTGATAAGCTTATTCCAAAAACTAGTACGAACCAAAGCTAAATCGGATCAAATAAGCACTAATCTCAACTTATTCAACCTCAAAATAAGCAACTTTTTGGATCAAACAATAAAAACATAAATTTTTTAAGAAAACTTTTTATAAAGTAAATAAGCTAATCATAAAAGTAAGCCCATAAGAACAAAAGTCTTAAAGCTTAATCAAATGAAAACTTATGAAATGATCAAAAGATTAACTTTTTAAGCACGAAATCATTTAGAACAACACGAATCATATGATAATCGCACCAAAATCAATCTAAAATCAAAGAAAAGTAGAATGAGATTAAGGATTAAAGGCTTAAAATAGAACTTTGATTAATGAAAATAAGCAATACAAAGTATTTAATCTTGAAAGATTAAAAGAAAAGATGAAATTAGTGAGAGAAAGTTTAAGACTTTCTCTTTCTAAAACTAGAAAGAAAATGAAAAAGTGAAAACTAGCTAAAACTATCTAACCACCCTCCTAATGACTATTAGGAGGGTATTTATAGGGAAGGTTGAAGGAGTGCATGTGTTGCATCTTCTTTCTTGCTTTCTTCACGTTTTCTCGACTCGACTTTAATTCTTTGTCTTTGTCGTCTCGGGATTTGAACTTGTGTTTTTAATTTTCTTCTTCTATTAGACTTAAGTTCTTCGACTTCGTTAAAACTTCCGTCTTTAGACTTTTTCTTCGATAAATCTTCAGAATAGGTCTTGGACTTCCGTTCTTCTTGCACTCTTGATCTTTTGACTTCGTCTTTTCTCGTTTTCTTCGATAAAAGCCCGTGAAAACCCGTGTTTTCTTCCTTTTTCATATTTTGGTCCTAAAACACAATAAAAACACAAACCACGCATAATTCCGACTTTTACGACATAAATTACACATTTTGGTCTTGTTATTATTGGAAATAAGTGGTAAAAGGATAAGTGTTTTCACTCTTATTATTGAGTATCTTGAAGCCACCTCTTTTGTTGTTCCAATGTGTTTAAAGAAGCCTTATAGGCTTGCACCTCTAAAAAATACTTATCATTCTGATCATTTAAGTCATTATATTGGGACAACAATTCTGAATATTTATCATGACAACCAAGAGGACAATGTTGTACCTGAGGTGAGATGCCCATAAGAGCAAACTCGTCTACTTCCTCTGAATCAGATAGATTCCCAGCAATCATTGCAAACACGTCAGTAGAGGACTCAGCTGATTCCAATGTAGTAGTCCGATGATCATTCCAGTTGACCATAGAGTCAACAGATACCGATGCCTTCTTGTCATCCTTTACCTCCTGAACCTTAAAAGCTGAATATATGCTCTTCTCCTGGTCATTCTTGTTAGGGCATTCCCTTGCAAAGTGACCTTGCTGCTGGCAGTTATAGCATCGGACCTTGCTTTTGTCAAACCTTGCTGGATCTCGTGGGTTATAATTAAATTTACGACCTGCTTTCTTCTCAAATTTGTGAACCCTAAGAGTGAGCATGGCCATCTGCCATTTGAGATCCATTTCATCCAGGTCGAGTTTATCAACCTGTTTGAAGTCATCAAAAGCAAGTTGCTGTTGAGCATCAACGTCAGCAACAAAAGAATGAAGAACGGCTTCTACCATGCTACCAGACTTGGCTGTAGGATCAGGAGCAGAAGTATGCTGAAAAGTATGTTGAGAAGACACAGTATTGCTTGGGCTACTAGCATAAGACATGGGACTGGATGCCATAGAACTCACAAAGGCAGAATTAGCAGGAGTGGGAAAAGAATCACTTGAATATCCTCTAACATGAGGTTCAGAAGTTTTGAGCTTATGAAATAAATCATCAAAGTTGAGATAGTCAAGCCCACCTTTTTGCTTTTAGAGAGATTACCACCTGATTCCATGAGTAAGGTAAGGCTCTAAGAAATCTTGCATTAATATCACCATTGTCAGGTTTTGACCGAAGTTGATTCAACTGCCTCAATATCTTTTGGAACCTGTCATACCCTTGATGAATACCTTCAGTTTCTGAGATCTTGAATTCTGTGAATTCATCTCTCAGCATAGATCTTCACATTTTCTTTGACTCCTCATTCCCACCAAACCTTGCTTTTATTCCATTCTAGACCTCTAAAGCATCATCCAAATGGTAGAAGTCACCCATGTGATCATCAGGAAGAGATTGAAGCAAAATAGTTTTTGCTTTAACCTCCTTCTGAATGGCTATGATTTCTTCATGAGTTTTAGGGTCAAGAAGAGTAATATTACCATTCTTGTCTCTTCCAGACAGCTTCCTGTTGTTCCCATTCAGAATAACCTTCCAAAGGTCTTTTTCAGTGTTGGTGATCCACCATTCCATCTTCATTGCCCAACTATCATACTCGTCCTTTTTCAGAAGAGGAAATTTACCATTTGTGTTGGAAACAGTAGCAACGATCTGCTGAGGTTGCAGAGTTTTAGGAGTGCTATCTTCTCCTGTTTGAGTAGAACTTGAGGCAGACATGATTAAACAAAAATGTTAGTAATAAGAAAAATTGATTCTTCTTGTACAGAGACTCTCCCAGGCTCTGATACCACTTGTTGAGTCTTAGGATCTAGACTCATCTGGGATATATAACAATGATTGTAATAAGCACAGCGGAACATAAAGAACACAATCAAAGTTATGAACAAGGCTTTCTTATTCATAAAATACTAATAAGCTACTACTATTCCTGGTGCCTAATAGGCTTGACACCAGGAGAACGCACACACACCTTTAGTTTACATTGTATATGAATGAGTGAATGACCATGTGTGCCTAACCCTCTTTATATAATAGAGGTACTAGGGTTACATAACAACCCTAGCTTACTATAGAAGCTAACTATTTGCTATTAGGTCCTTCATCTTGTTTTGTCATATCAACTCAAGATATCTAAGTCCCAACAGTATCCAGCGGATAGACGTCTTGCTAACCAGGACAAGAGACTCAAAAGTATCATAGTCTCTTGCCTACCCAAGAACATTATGAAGTCTATCATTAAATGAAACTCTACTAAGAAGATGTGGACTGAGTTAGTTCTAGGGTATGAAGGTCCAGAGGAAACAAAAGAAACCAATCCAAGCCCTTAGACTTAAGTTTAATGCTTTTAAAGCTTTGGAAACAGAAACTGTTGCTCAAACTTATACTAGGCTTAAGATTTTGTTGAATGATTTGGGAAATAATGGAGTTGTTCTTACCAAGGATGAGGTTAATGCTACATTTGTCAATAGTTTACCTAGAAAATGGCTTAGCATAAATCAGACCCTAAGAGCAAATAATGCTATCAAAAATGATACTTTAGCCCAACTGTTTGGTAGATATAACTATGAAGAAGGGCTAATTGACTCCATTTACAAATCAGAGACTGATAGGTTTACCACCAATATCACTGGTTCAAAAGCTCTTGTTGCTAACCATTCTTTTCAGGACATCGACTCTGACATAGAAGAGGACACCAGAAGCAGTCAAGATTTTCTTGATGAATTACATGCTGAGTTCCATGACAGAGCCCTTCTAGCTGACCAAAAGAGGTACTACAAGAGATCTGGTAAAGTTGGAGCTGCAAAGGTTGATAAATCCAAGGTGTCATGCTACACTTGTGGAAAGACTGGTCACTTTCAGAAGGATTGCTGGTTAAATAAAACCTCCTCTCCAAGCTTTCCTTCATCCAGCAACAATAGCAGCAAGAAAATTTTTTCCACCTCACCCTTCAAGCAAACTTCTCACTCTGACTCAGAGGGCAAGAAGGACTATAAAGTTAAGTATAAAGCCTTAAAAGTTGAGCTGTTAAAACTCAACCAGAAAGTTGATGATGCAGCTAAGAAAAAGGATGTTAAGAAGACTGAAAAAGGTCTGATTGCTGCCTCATTCGACTGGGATGATGAACCCCTCACATCTGAGGATGAAGGAACCACTACCGTCAAAGCCTTTATGGCTGTCACTGATGAAGAACCCGCTGTGGGTAAAAGTGAAGCAAGATCTGGTCAATGGGTGGACATCACCATGAAAAAGGTACAAAGACTGCTATCTATGCCTGAAGGTCCTGATAGAGACCATGCTAGTGACTATACCTTGGTTGACCTCTACTTTCTGGAAGAGCAAAGAAAAACCTGTTAAACAAATTTCACAGTCTTAAAACAGAGTTAAATCTTTGTCAATCTGATTTTAACAAATCATAAACCATTTGTGAATCTTGCCAATCAACTTCAAAATGAAGTAATAAAATTTTCCATTAAAAAAGAGTCTTTATCTGATGAAAACTCTGAACTCAGAAAAACCATTGAAAAATGGAATTTGGCTCAATCCACAGTGGAAGAAATAGTTGTTGAAGCCATACCAGGTGATGTGGTTCAAGCTATTGGGAGAAAGGGTAGATACAAAAATCATATACCTGTTCCCAGTGTTAAATTTGTCCCTTCAAATGTTTCTTCTCCATCTTCCACCTCTGTGGATGAGATAAACTCTGACAAGCAATCAGAGGTACCAGCCCCACCAAGACTCGCTGGTGCTAACCCATCTGATTCCTTGCTTGGCCCAAAACCTCCAATTAAAACCCCTGGGAATTCAATTCTCAAAGTCGCTGATAAAGCGAACAAAAAGGTTTTTGTGGCCAAGGACTCCAACAAACCCACTCCTCCCCCTAAAGAGTTTTCACCCACCAAACAACTTCTCCTCACCTTGATGGAAGAAGTAAAGGGGTTGAAAGAACAAATCAACCCCAGAGTTAATAGTCCATCTTTTAACTCTCTTGGTGAAGTGTCTAGTAGCTCTAAGGGGAGAGCTTTATTCAGGCCTTGCAAGCATTGTGGTTTCAAAAATCATTCCTCTGAGGGTTGCTCAAAGAAACCAAAATGTATCACATGCGAGTCTACTGAACACACCTCTAGAGAGCATGAGGAGATCATTGCGGTTCAAAGAACCAAAACTCAATTGAGATCAAAAACTCCTCACAGGCCCTAAAGAAGAGCTGAGCCCAAACCCAGAGACAATTCTCATGGTTACAAACCAAATCCCCCATGCAAGTACTGCGGCTTCTTCGACCATTACTCTGATGAGTGCGAGCATTATCCCGGATGTGACATCTGTGGAAGTATGCGTCATGAACCCATAGACTGCAACCAAAGAGGGGGAGGAAACCAGAGAAGGACCAATGTCGCTGGTCAGCGACAGCATGGACCCACTGGAAAGTGGGTTCATCATAGAAACTAATTTGGCTTTGTTATATCTATGCAGGAATATTTGAAGAAATCTGTTTGGTATCTGTATAGTGGGTGCTCCAGACATATGGCATGGGATAAACAATATCTGCATAGATATAAAAAGGTGTCTGGTCCAAAAGTAGTCATTGGAGATGACTCCTCAGGGGCTACTGATGGTTATGGCTCAGTGGCTTGTAATGGAATAACCTTCACAAGGGTCGCTTATGTCAATGGACTAAAGCACAACTTAATCAGCATTAGTCAACTCTGCGATGTTGGCTTCAAAGTTCTGTTCACTAAGACCCAAGGAACAATCTTCAATCAAAATGATGATGTTGTTCTAATTGCACCCAGAAGAAGGGATGTGTATGTCATCGACATGAAATCTTGTCCAGAAGGGACAAACACCTTCTCTATGCTAAAGCATATGATAGTAAAAATTGGCTATGCTATAAGAGACTCTCCCATCTCAACTTCAAAGACATCAACAAACTGGCCAAGAATGATTTAGTAGTTGGGCTTCCCTCTCTGACCTTCACCAAAGACAGACCCTGCTCAGCCTACGAGAAAGGGAAGGACCACAGAGCCTCATTTAAGAAACAACAATCATTCTCTATAAATAAGTGCCTCCATCTTCTTCACATGGACTTATTTGGACCAGTAAAACCTCAATCCCTTAATCACAACAAGTATACACTAGTCATTGTAGATGAATTCTCCAAATTCATATCGGTATTCTTTCTCAAAAGAAAGAGTGATGCTGCTGAAAGAATAATGTCCTTCATCAGAGAAATAGAGAACTTCAATGACTGCAGAGTTAAGGGTATCAGAAGTGACAATGGCACTGAATTCAAGAATCATGCCATTGTAGCCTTTTGTGATAAAAAGGGAATATCACAGAATTTTTCTAACCCACGCACCCCTGAACAAAATGGTTTCGCTGAAAGAAGAAACAGAACCGTCATAGAGGCTGCTAGAACCATGCTCAGCGAATCAAGACTTCCAAAACAATTTCGGGGTGAAGCTATGATCATAGCCTATTATACACAAAACAGATCCATTATAGTGAAGAGACATGGCAAGACCTATTATGAAGTGTATAGGAAGAGAGCCCTTTATGTAAGCTACTTCCATGTCTTTGGTTACCCCATTTTCATTCACATCTATAGAGATCACCTGGGAAAATTTGATGAAAAGTCTGATGATGGATTCTTCCTTGGTTACTATCCCACCTCCAAAGCCAATAGGGTATTCAACATCCGCAGACAAGAACTAGAAGAATCCATCCATGTCACCTTTAATGAAGCAAATGCTATCATTAATCACACCAACATAGAAGAATGTGACATTGACTTCAATGAAGTTAAATCATATCCAGAGGATGATTTCTCAAATCCCAAGGAATCATCTAAGGCCTATGACAAGGACTTTCCTTATGTTCATGCATTTGATCCTCATTCAATCTCTGACATCACTCCAGAGGTTGAAAATGCTGAACCAATCACTCCACCCACTACAGTGAATGCTGATTTCATCGAACCAATCTCTCCTTTTGATGAAGACATTATGGATTAAGAAATAATATGTGAAGATCCCCCAGCATTCATTGAACCTGATGTGACTCCTGAACCCACAGAGACCCCTGCTCCTCAATCCAAATGGAATAGGAACCAAGATATTCTTCTGGTATATTCTTGGTGAACCCTTTGAGAGAGTCACCACCAGAGGCAAATTGAGATCTCTAGAAACCGCCTTAGCAAATGAATGCCTTTTCACTGATTTTCTCTCTGAGGATGAACCTAAGAATGTGGTTGATGCGCTTCTAGATGAAGGGTGGGTTGTTGCCATGCAAGATGAGTTGAATCAGATCAAGAGGAACAAGGTGTGGACTTTGGTAAAAGCACTAGCTGGGAAACAAGTGGTTGGAACTAAATGGGTCTACAGAAAGAAGAGGGATGAAGTTGGCCTGATTGTTAAAAATAAGGCTAGGCTTGTGGTGCTGGGGTATAATCAATATGAGGGGATTGACTATGATGAAACGTTTGCACCAGTAGCCAGATTGGAAGCTATCCGAATCTTCCTAGCCTTTGCAGCTTATATGGGGTTTACTATATACCAGATGGATGTGAAGAGTGCTTTCCTAAATGGTAAGCTTGCAGAGGAAGTATATGTCTATCAACCCCCAGGGTTTGAAAGCAGTGAGTATCCAAATCACGTCTGCAGACTTCACAAATCACTCTATGGGCTGAAACAAGCGCCTAGAGCCTACCCTATCAAAATTCGTACTTGAAAATAAATTTGTCAGAGGTACCATTGATCAAACCATGTTCACTTATAGGTCTAAGGGTGATGTCATTTTAGTACAGATTTATGTGGATGATATAATTTTTTGTTCAACCAATATTACATTGAGCAAACAATTTGCCAAACTAATGACCAAAAAGTATGAAATGATCATGATGGGGGGATTAACCTTTTTCATGGGTTTTCAAATTAAACCAAATTCAAAAGTAATTTCTTGTCAAGAAAAATATGTTAAGGATTTGCTCAAGAAGTATGATCTGTCTGATTGTGCATCAGTGAAATGCCCCATGCTTCCTCCCAATAACTTGGGACTGATGACTCAGGGGTCTCTGTTAATGAGACCTTATATAGAGGCATGATTGGGTCACTGATGTACCTCACAACAAGCAGACCAGCCATACAATTTGCCACATGTCTCTGTGCTAGGTACCAAGCTAACCCTAAGGAATCCCACCTTGTAGTTGTCAAAAGAATTTTCAGGTACTTAAAAGGATCTCCCACATTGGGTCTATGGTATCCAAATGGATCAGGCTTCGACCTCAAAGCCTACTCAGACTCTGACTATGCTGGGTACTGTCTTGATAGAAAGAGCACCTCTGGGAGTTGTCAAATCCTTGGAGGAAAGTTAGTATGATAGAGTGCCAAGAAATAAACTTTGTGGCCATGTCATCAGTTGAAGCTGAATACGTAGCGGCCGCTGGTTGCTGTACTCAAGTTCTCTGGATGAAAAGTTAGCTGGCTGATTATGGGATCACTTATGAAAAGGTTCCCATATTCTGTGACAACACAAGTGCTATAGCCATCTCCAATAATCCGGTACTTCATTCCAGAACTAAGCATATTGACATCAGGTATCACTTTATCAGAGACCATATTTTAAAAGGTGATATTGAGCTTCATTTTATACCCACTAAATACCAGCTCGCTGATATATTCACCAAGCCTCTGGCTGAGCCAAGTTTTACTAGGTTGGTTGCTGAGCTGGGTATGCTCGATATTGGTAAACAAATCTGATAAATGATCTGTGTCTCTGGGCATTAAAGGGAATTGAATGTAACGAGGTAGTTACATTCCAATGCTAGTTAATATATTCCCATATTTAATTCAAATGATTATCCTTTATTGTCAACAACTTTCCCACTTTCCAAGGGACAAAAAAATCACATGAAGAGTCAAGAGGTCCCACTTTTCTTAAAAGGTAAACTTTTGCATTAAATGCTTTAATTGAAAAGCGGCTAAACCTTTTATCAAAACCCTTGACTCATTGTTCAAACTTTACATTACTCATTACTTTCACACACACATACTATTCATCTTCTTCACAACCTCCATTTCTTCCATACATCAACAATGGCGTCTTCATCAACAAACACATCTTTCACCGTCTTGGCCGCCTCAAACGTAGATTTTGGGATACACGATGGTAAGATTGCCCTGAACAACTGTGTAGCTCTCTTGGAACACAACAATTCCCTCTACCATCCATTATTCTCCTTCCTCAAGAACTCCACCATTTTTGAAGCCATTACCAGAGTACCTTCCACATGCTACCACCAATACTTGAAGGAGTTCTGGTACAGTGCCAAAGTTGATCAAACCTCTTCACACATCACCTTCAACCTTTCCACACATCCCCAACCTCTCACTTTTGATCTTCACACCTTTGCTAAAGTCATTGGACTTCCAGTCAATGAAGGCATGTCCGCTGTGCCTGCCAGCGCCACGGTGAAGAAGGCTCTGGCTACCCTTCGTCCTCATGACGACAATGATAAACCTTTCACCACCCAAGGTTTCCAGAACAAATAACTGATCAAAGTGAATTACTTTTCACCCATCTAGAGGATGCTGATGCTTTACATTGTGAAATGTCTGGGTGGAAACCAGGGGTCACATGATCAACTTAATGGTGCCCAGCAAGCAATTGCTTACAGCTTAATTTAGGGGCAAGATATAGGGATCGCTCACATACTTTACTCTGACCTCATTGCTAAGCTAGAAAACAAAGGGAAGAAGAATCGACTGGCTACCATCTGCTACACTAGATATCTCTCTCTTCTCTTAGAAGATATGCTGCGTGAAGGCTACACAAATGATGAAATTCTCCCCTTCTCTCCTTATCACATCACTGCAGCCTCATAAAAGACTCCCTTGGAGGATGAAGTGCCTCTCAGCAAGCACATGATGCAGGTTGCTGGGCTACTCGTTGCTGATGGAGAGCCCTTGATCCCTCACAATGAGGTGAATGCTGAAAGACCAACTGACAAGTCTCCGTCGAAGACCTCTGTGCAGTCCTCTTCTCAGCCCAAGGCGCCCAAGGACAAGAAAAAGAAGAGGAAAGACATCCCCCTTTCCTTTGAAACCCCTTCTGTTAATCCTTCCAAGACAAAAAAGACCAAGAAGAACCCATCCCCTTCTCTGGTGGATGTGGTGGAAGAGCCTATCTCTGACAAACAACCTGAGTCTAGCGTCTCCCAGTCAGCAGACGCGACTAAGAACCTTCTCAACGCTGATATCTCTCAGGTATTAGTTTGCCATTTATTCTCTTGGAAATTCACATACAATCACTCTCAGTATTCTGTAGGAGAGAGTGATGAAGTCTAGGGTTTACCTCAACCCATAGAGTGTTTGTGTCAGCACCTAGAACTCTTAGGATTATCTGTACACTCTGTCTTTACACAAGGATATGATTCATTTGTGCTCATAACGCACCCTGATGATCCTTCACCCTCTGGACTGTGCTCTTGTCCATAACAACTTAAGCAAGCTATAGGTCCCGACCCAGAGTCTCTGTACCTCACGTGGTCTCTGGGTCCCCTCTTATGAAAAGAGTCCCAAAGAATTTATTCTTTTGGGGGGACTGAATAATCACCCTCAGTCTTCCTAGGGGCAGCGATAAAAGGCGACCATTACCTTCAAATATGTCACAACTAAAAGATTCCCAAAGAATTTATTCTTTTGGGGGGACTGAATAATCACCCTCAGTCTTCCTAGGGGCAGCAATAAATGGAGACCTTTAACTTCCGTGAATTCACAATTAAAAGAGTCCCAAGGAGCAATCCTTTAGGGGGATCTGGATAATCACACCCAGCTATCCTAGGGGCAGCGAACGGTGACCATTCACCACATAATTTTCACAAATCAAAAGATTCCAAAGGAGTAATCCTTATGGGGAGCTGGATAATCACACCTAGCTATCTTAGGGGAAGCGAAATGGCGACCCTTCAACATATCTGTTTCACACTTAAAAGAGTCCCAAGGAGAAATCCTTAGGGGGGGCTGGATTATCACACCCAGCTTTCCTAGGGGCAGCGAATGGCGATCTATAACTTCATATTTTTTCACATTGATTACTAACAAATATCATAACAGGCTCATAATATTCATGAAGAACAACAAAATGATGATTCCTATTCCATTGCTGGTGATGAAAATGCTGAACCCCCCACATTGATCTGGATGCCATGTCAGACATTGATTCCATGCCAGAGGATGAGGTCGTCATTGTTGAAGATGACTTGACCATTTCAGACTATGCTGATATGGATGCTGATGATGACCAAGTGACATCAGAATTAAAACCTATCTCCTTCCCATCAATGACAAATGTTCTAGAACTAGCTGCCAAGCAGCTATTGGACCAGAGGCTCTGTACACTAACCCCAGTTCCCTTTCCCACTTTTCCAAATGTGATGGAACTAGGGTTGATGCAACACTTAGAACATTTACAAAACCTCAAGCCTGTCCATGTTCCTCGAATGAAAGATGTTCAGGAACTAGCCGCTGAGGATCTCTGGGTCAAGAGGGGTGACATCAGTAAAGCCAAGCCTAAAGTCACAAATGATGTCATCCTCTCTTAATTGAAAACACTCACCCATGATGCTGAGGAACTCACCACCACCCTAGAGACTTCACTAACTTCATCTGTGGAGTCCTCTATGACTGCACTGCTTCCGCAACTGCTGGGAAATGCCTTGCAAACTCACCTCCCAGCTGTTCTAGACCAGAGTCTTCAGCAATACATACCATCAGTCCTCACAACAGCTGTCAAAGCAAATGTTGCATCTATTGCCAAGGCGTCTGAGCCTTCTAGAAAACTTCTTCAGGAGCTCTTACAAGAGGAACTTAAAGAAATCTGCTTATTTGTCCATCAAGAATTTGTTAAGTTCCTCAAACCTGGATCAGGCATAGCTACTGCCGGCGCTATGCCTGAGGGGGAGAATTCAGCAACCTCCACCTCTGAAGAAGAAGCAGACACTGGTCAGCCTAAGGGGGAGAAATCTATTAAACAACCAGCACCATCAGCAGTGATCCCAACACCCAAACCCATCAGATCCTTCAACCCCATCACTGAGGTAGCAAAGGACAAGGGTAAAGGAATTGCCATTGAGGTACCTGAAATAACCCTGCCCTCCCTCCAAGAAGAAGGTGGATCCACAGCCAAGCACTCCAATCACTATGACTTGATCAAATTTAAGAGCGCTGATGAACCACCACTTACCCCAGAGGAGTTAAAGGTTCAAATCTTGGAACACCAAAGGCTAGAAAACATTAGAGCAGCTGAACTCAAGAGCAAAGAAGCTCTGAACAAACTCTCTCCTGCTGTAAAGGAAGCTCAGCTGGTTAAGCTCAAAGAACTGGAAGTTAAAAGGAGCAACCTTCAAAAGGAATATGAAAGAATTGTGGACCAAAGAGCTGAGCCAGGTCAAATCACCAAATATGCAAGCTACACTGACAAAGACAAAAGAGTGGTGATTACCCTTTACATAGAAAACCAACTAACCAAATACAAAGTCTTCAGTGACTTTAAACTCAGAGATCTGGGCCTCTCTGAATGGTTAGAAATGTTGTCTCTTGCCCAAAAGAAGACTGGTCCTGGTGCTGCCCAAATGATAAAAAACATTCAAGCTAAGCTGAATTGGGTAAGAGACACTACGAAGAAACAGAAGGTACCTCTGCCTCCTCAACTTTCACAACAACAGCCTTCTCAAGGACAAAGGAAAAGAAAAACCCAAATGGGGCCTCTGGTGGAAAAATTGGTCACTGAGAATATTGTTGTAGATGGGATGCACAGAAACCTGGTACTGCCCAAAGAGATCACTAAACCAGTAGGGGGACAAGTATACTTAGAACCAGAGACTGGTATGGTCTTCATGAATGGTAATTGTGAGTATTGCTTTCAGCGGATGAATGAACTACATCTGGTGTCAACCATCCAACTCATCAGACTCAAACAGGGCATCCTAAGGAATTGCAAATTAGTTGAGGATTTTGAGTTTGAAGTTGAGCTGGTCATCAACTCTAGGAGTGATAAAGTTGAAGACAAGAGAATCTGTGATCAAGGCCTCGATCGCTGAAGAACCTTTTATTTGTTGTTTATGTTTACACCACTGGGTGTTCTTGTAATAGACTAGGTTCTTTATGTTTAATAAAACTCTAAGGTATGTTTGTTAAATTATGTGTAAGAAGAAGTTGTGTACTCACTTACAATAATTTTAGACTTAGTATAATTTATAAACAAATAGGGGGAGATTGTTGGGCCAATGAAAGTTTTAACTATGGCCCAGTCTAGATTTTTTTAGTTAGACTAAGTGTTACTGATCGCTGAGAGGACCAGCGACAGAGACCAGACCAGTGGAAGGCAAAGCCTCAGCTGGCACACCAGGAACATTCAAGTCAAAGACAACATCAGAGAAAGCGAAGACAATCTGAAGTCATACTCACCAGCGATTATGGATAGCTGGGATGTAGAAGGAACGTGCTGGTGTTCAAGGATCTCTTAGTTGACAATACTTAGAGATCACTTAAGAACCCTAGAAGTTTGATACAAGCAAAGCTTGTCCAATCCTTTTATAGTTTAGGCGGGAGAATCTACTAAGTGTTTTGAGCGGGACAAAACAAGATATTCAAGATAAAGCCTAGTACGACCTAGTGGGACAAAATGTGAACAGTTGGCAGAACTTTTCACCTAAAGTTGTTTAAAGGTATGTCTCGTTTTGGACATGCATTTAATACGTTGTACTCTTCCATTCAGAAGGTGACACGTATCAACTACTCCCACTAAGGAAGCAACCTCGTATCACTATAAATAGGAGTGAGAAAGGAGAATTAAACCAACCCTTGTGCTTGGATAAATTATCTAATTTATTTCTCACTTTGGAACCGCTGAGCCCTCAGCTGTCTACCAGCGTCTCATTGGTTCCCTTGTAAACTTGAGTCTCGAATCTAGTTTACTTGTTCTAGGGTTCATTTCTTATTGTCATTCAACGAGTGTAATCATAGCACTTTGTAATACTTTGTTTATAACAGTTAATAAAGCATTACGCGTTTGAAAAGTATTTCATTGTGTTTTCGTGGTTATACGAGTTATAGTTTCAACAATAGTCATATTAAGGGACTTTCAGAGTATACACTTGAACCTTGCAATTGATCAAACAAATCATCAATCCACGGCAATGGATACCGATTCTTGTCAGTAAATTTGTTAAGCTCTCAATAATCAATACACATTCGAAATGAACCATCTTTCTTCTTAACAAACAAAACAGGAGCACCCCACGGCGACGAACATGGTCTAATAAATCCCTTATCCATCAATTCCTTCAATTGATCAGATAGTTCCTTCATCTCAGACGACGCTAAACGATACGGTGCACGAGCAACTAGCACAACTCCCGACACTAAATCAATACGGAACTCCACTTCACGATGCGGCGGTAATCCCGATAAATCCTTTGGAAAAACTTCAGGATACTCTCTCATCACAGGCACATCCTCTAGTTTCCTTTCGTTCACACCATCATTACTTATCTGGGCAATAAATACATCACAATCCTCTTCTATAAACCTCATTATCTTCAAACAAGAAACAACTCCCAAACGAGAAGTACACTCATCACCTTTCACCGTCAATACCCTATTCCTTAGCGGTATCTGAACTAATCTCTCTCCACAAACAATCACTGCACCATTCGCAACTAATCAATCCATACCAATAATCGCGTCAAAAGATCCTAATTCTATAGGCATCAAATCAATACTAAACACATAATTCCCTAACTTCAAGGAACAACCTTTCAGTATAGAACTAGTGCTAACAACCTTACCATCTGCTAACTCCACATTATAACTAATTGTCAATCTTACTAGTTCTCTATCCAATAGCTCACTAAAGCTAACATCTACGAAACTTCTATCTGATCCAGAATGAAATAACACACTAGCATAACAAGCATATAGTAAGAACATACCAGTCACCACATTTGGCCCTTGAGGTTTGTCAGCATCTCCTACGACATAGGCTGGAGCAATAGTCCCAGCAGCAACATTGCCTCCCTGTCAAGTGCCAACCCTCGGACAGTTTCCTTGCTTATGGCCACGGCCTCCACATCCAAAACAATTACCCATCTTGACATCATTGGCTCCAGTGACCACACCCTTGTTCTTACAGTCTGCCACTTTATGTCCGGCCTTTCCAAAGTTGTTGCAAGCAGGTGGACAATTTCCAACATGATACAGACTACATCGACCACACTTCGGGTTCACTTTGTTTCCTTGGGTTCTAGTAGCAGCACGAACACCATCATTCCTTCTCAAGTTGTATTGTTGATTCCTATTCGGTCCTTGGTTATTGTTGTTACGATAACCTCCTCTATTCTGACCTTAGTTTGAGTGTGCAGCTTTCCTCTTTCTCTTATTTGCCTCAACAATACTATCCTTTCTATCCTGCAGCTTCACATCCATCAAAGCATGAGCCATCTGAACAGCTTCATCAAAAGTCTTAGGTTTCGACGAAGTAGTCTCTCCCTTGATATTACTAGATAACCTGCTGATATACTGCTTCATCTTTTTACGGTCATCAGCAAAAGCATCAGGACACAACAAACGCAAATCAGAAAACCTTTTGGTATAAGCTACAATATCATTATTCCGCAGCATCAAATGCCTCAAATCATCCTTCAACTAACCTAACTATTCCTTAGGAAAAAACTTCGCAGTTAACAGTCCTTTGGTCACAGTCCATATTCTAGCATTAGCTTCAACCAAACCTACAGTAGCTACCTGACTATTCCACCAACTTAATGCGTCATCCTGAAAAGTAGCTGCAACAAATTTCACCTTACTAGCTTCTGAACATCCACGGCATTCTAAAGTACTTTCAATCTTTTCAATCCACCTCATTAGTTCCAAAGCACCACCAGTACCACGAAATTGGGTAGGTCCACATTTCATGAAACTAGCATAAGAACATGCCTTCTGTACTTGTTGAGCAATAACATTACCTCCAGCTTGACCAACAGCATTTCCTCCAACCGGTTCATCAGTATTTCCTTCAACTGGATTCGCAGCATTCCGTCCAACTTGATCCACAGCATTCCTATTCCCAGTCTCCTGGTTCCTTGCAGCACGTTCGGATTCTAGCGCTCTAGCAATAGCTTGCTCAATCATGGTATTCACAGTAGCAGTTGTCAACTTAGGCGACATATTTAGAGTATTAATTAAACAACAACTTCAACAATGGCAGAAAAATGCCTCCCAACTCCTTCCTGTGTCATCATAGAAGAAAAAGGACAAGTAAGTATTCGTATCAAGATAAGAAGGATTTCTTTGTCAAGACGTGTTATGGTTACTACATGCTCAAACAACATAATTCACACTAAATCATCAACCAAATCACAAAAGAATTAAAAGACAATCATAGATCATGAAGGTAATTTAGATTGCACTTGGAAAATCTCCACAAAATTGTGACAAGTAGTGTCACTAAAACCATTCATCACGACAACTTAAAAGTCATTAAGTTTCATCATAAATTACAGTACCAGTCTACTTAAGTTCTATTACAACAAGGCTAATAAAAATAACATAAAGAAAACACTAAACATCTAATCCCCACAGCTTCTTGTACATTGGTTCATCATCACTGCTGCTATCATCCTCCTCAAAGTCTTCCTCCACTTTTTCATTTCCTTTTCGACTTCTTCCTTCACCTGACTTTACCAACACTTGAGCTTCAGCTTGATTTGGCACATCACGAATCACCACGCCTCGACTAGGAAAATGTAACACCCCCAAATTTATACAATTCAATACAGTGGAAGACTCGTTGGTGTTATGGGATAGCACATTACTCACATCATAGACAACACTTAAAAATCGCGTCGTTTAATAATAAAGCATTTCCATTCATAAATATCAAATTTACATAGGTCCCAAGTCATTGTATTTCATACAGGTTTTACAAAGCATTCGAATGGAAATTTGTTATTTAAGTGCGGGCCATGAAATCTTGTCGTCTTCCGAAGAATTACCTTCAAGTACCTGAGATAAAACTTGTTAAATGAAAAGGTCAGCGAATACGCCGAGTGAATTCATAGAGTTTATTTAAATCAATCAATATAACATCGGTATAAAATTATTACCGAAAATCATTTTGTACAAATCATTATAATAGGCCATAAAATAGCCAAAGTCATTTTATACAAATCCTTATCAAAAATCATAATATAGGCTTTCGCCTTCAAAATCATTATACGAACCAATGTCGTAAAAAATATCATACCATACGTTTTTATAATGTCGTGTAGAGTTAAATAAAACCCGTTATATGAATATGGTTATGTAAAACCAAAACACAAACATAATATCAATAATATGACCCCGTATTGCTAGTCAGGCAATATATTGTAATTCGGTGCGTATAGCAGTATTTCGTTAATTGGATTATTATAAGCCGCATGACATTGTTACCTTACTACAACAAACAACGGGTAGCTAACCCGAAACTCAATTTGCCCATCTAAATATTAGCATGTCGTCACAATAATCACGCTTGTGTAAATCTTCTCATACATAAATTCGCTTACCAATCAATGTGGCATGACGGGGATCAACCGTCAAGGCGCGAACTGGGGTGATCGTCCCCAAATAGTACTATTATATGCATAAGCGTCTACCAAATCCCGGTAGTTCACAATTCATGATAATGGGACTTTTAGTGACATAACCTAACTTTAATAATCCATTTCATTTCATCTATCGGGTCATATAATAATTCATCGGGTCATACAATCATTCGGGTCCAAATCAATACAAAAACCATTGGGACAACTAGTGTCCTATTTTATAAGAACTAACATGTTATCTCCCTCGCGGGTTTATAAAACATTTCATAAAAACTTTTAAAAGAGTGCGAGGCTATGAACTCATGTTGATGTGGGAAAGCGGGTTATCGGCAATTCGGATGTACGGTACGTGCTTCAATCACGGAAACCTAGACAAATAATACTCGTCTTAGACTCTTGTCCAATGACTTTATAAAAATAATAATTATGTATGCATATGATGATTTCATATATATGATGATCAAGTGGGTTTATACATTCTTATTTACTCATTTTTAGTGTTATGTATTGGTAACTTTTATACTAGTTTACTAGTTTTACTTATTTTCATGTGTTAGGCCCAATAAGCCTATTATAAGTTATTTAACTTGTATTAATCCATTTTATACTTATATTATCAGTATTTATACTTTACATATTGGGCCCAAATGGGTTAAGCCCAAATAAGTAGTTTTTATAAGTGTTTAACTTATTTAGTTAAATTATTAGTCCACATATGCTAACTTAGCTCGTTAATATTTACATGTTGTAAAGCTCGGGTTTTATCGGTTTTTACTTTTTATATAAGTTTATATATCAGTATGTGAGTTTATAAAAGTTTACATTAGACGGGTCCGACCGTCTAAGTTTTATTTGACAAAAACGTTAATCTTTCGGTTTTAGCCGAAAAGACGTAAAAATCATGTTTATAGTTTTTATAACTTATAAAACTTACCAAACTACCATTTTTATAAAATGTCCATTTATTTATCCTTATACATATTTATATAAATTTAATATATAAGTTAGTGGGTTTTAATTCACATTTTATACAATATTAGTTTGAGTGCTTATATAATAATATTAAACTTTAATTTCACAAAATCAGTCCTAAGAATCTAGTTTACCAAAATGATCATATCTAGAGTTCTACATGGAGATAGAACCCCAAATATTTATCACAGAAACTACATGATATGTGATTCATTTTATTCCTTTATAGCTACTGATGAATCAACCACTAAGTATTTTATAAAATTCGTCCAAAACAGTGTACTCAGATTTGCACTCTAAACTTGTTTTGATCATATCTCACTCATTTTTATGATTCCATTGCATGGACAACTCTCACATGTGTACAAGTCTCGATACTCACTGTATATCAATTCATCTATACCATTTTATCAGTTCATAATATGGTTATTTACTATTTTTATACAGCCTACTAAATTAAGCAAGATTAACCACTTTTACATATAGTTTTTCATCTTTTTACCTATGTTTATCAACACCAAATCCCCACATAATATTTTGATCATCATATATTCATCATATACATATACAATAAGAAATAAAATACATGATTACATAATCAAAATAACAAGAGGATGGGAAGGACAATCTTTATACCACCAAGGTTGAGTAGTTTATGATCAAGGCTTGGATTTTTATGGAAGAACTTGTGATAGATCAACACCAATCTTCATGGCCACCAATACTTGTAAACTTCATGTAGAAATCAGCCCTTGAACATCACCAAATCTTCTCCTTGGATGTTAGAATCACCACCAATCAATAGAGCTTGAAGAGGTTTCCATCATATGTGTGTATAACACCAAATATTGTGGTTGAAAATTGATCAAAGGGGTGTTTTGGGGTGGTATGGGACGACATCTAGAGAGAGATGAGAGAAAGATGAAGTTGTTTTGCATGGAGGAAATGAATGTGTGTGTTTTGAGTTAGATGGTTTTGATGTGTGTTAGCTTACACATTAAGCTTCAAATGACAAGTGTGCAACTTGTATCTTACAAGTTGACACCTCATGGTGTGGTGTTGCTAGTTTTGCCGTCCCATATTGGGTGTGGGGAAAAAGGGGTTTTGTCTCATCCCCAATTATTTACGGGTACTCCTCGATTCTAATTTCCTCGATTTGCGTGCCCTCGGGTCATTTTACGAAAAACGTTTTCATAAATTATGAATCAACGACAGAAAACGAATCTAATAAAAATTGTCTCATCAAAAACGGAGTTCGAAAACGTAAATACGTAATCCTAAGGTTTCCGGCTTAGTCGTAAAGGACGTTAAATTATAATCGTAAGTCCTAATCTCTTCTCGTAAATTTGTCAGTTTATGAACCAACACAAATTTAAAATTCCAAAATAATATTCACGGATAAATTTATTTCCTGAAATGTCGGACTGTCACCAAAACGGTGTATGTAAACGTAAGCAAGTAACGTTGAATCCTCCGGTTTAGACGTAGTCGATGCTACTTCAAGACGTAAATCCAAATTTTTTCCCATAAATAAGTGAGTTCATAATATAACATTAAAATAATGTTTTTTTAAATAATATTTGAGAATAACATATAAACCATAAATTGACGGATTGTCACAGCATTTACCCCTAAACAGGATCTTTGTCCTCAAAGATCATCTTACCTTACTACTCGTTTCTTATAGAGTTAAAGCCATGTGGGTATTTCCTCCACATTCCATCTTTTCTCACAAGTGCAATTCATTACAATACGCGAGTTTCATCAAATATAACTACGGGAATAAGATCAGGCTTAATGTTGACTTACTATCTCTATCCATGATGTTCACGGGTTTTTGATGAATGCAACTTTTCGCCGATCTAAACTTTATCAAGAAGTGATCAGATTCTCACTTGATAGACATTTTATCAAGTTCGATACACGAAGCATAATTCACACAGCTCTTGAAGTCCTAGGTTAAATCCAGCTTATATGGCTTTCAAACCAATCTTTTACATCATCTCAATCGCCTCATACAACGGGGACTCATATCCCATGATCTTCCAGATCATCAATTTATTTTTCCATGGTTAAAATTTTTGGCCTAACTTCGCTACCCATCTGGAACTTCAAGATCTACATTTCATATTCACATAACCTCCTGGCCACTACCGGCAGTCAATAATCAGATCCTAATTTCAACAATCATTTCAGGTCTCGCGGGTCGGATATTTTGTAAGGTTAGGTTTGTCATCATAGGAAACCTTAAACCTAAAAGACATGTCCAAGTCACAATGGGTATATGTCGGGTGTCTTCATCCCGACTCCTGCTTATAGATGCTCTTATGTTTAGATCCTAACAAGATTCGATCTCGATCCTAACACGATAATTATCAATGATAATCTCTTCAAAGGAAAGCGATTATACGGTTTATTACCAAAGGTCAATCATTCAATCATAAAACAGTGCTTCTAGTATTTTGTATCGCTACTTTACCTCGTCCCTTCGATTGGGGTGGTACACAGTACTCTCATCAAGATTCATTCTCAATGACTACTGAGCAAATCTCTAGAAATTCTTTAAGCGAGGATCTTGATAGATATGATCGATACAGGCACACCATGCTTACATAACTCCTTCAAATACAAAAAGAGTCAATTTCTTCATCAAGAATCTATCATTAACAGGAATGATATTAGCAGATTTGGTCAGTCTGTCGACGATGACCCAAATCGAATCAAATTCAGATGATGAACTTTGCAATAGCTAGACGTTTACTAATGTATTAGGCAATGTATGCCTTCATAATTTGCCATTAGTACAACTTCTTCAGACAAAGATACATTTAGTCAGAAATGTCATGAATAGAATATTTATACTTACGAGATTCCAACATGACTACATCTCAAAATCTCCATATTTAGGCAACCACAAGTGGCCTTTTATACATTTAACGCCTTCGGCTCCTCAATTCTAATGGTTCATATTAACCGGAACCACTTTTATTATTTATATTATCTTTCTTACAAGCATTGTTTATTTTTATATTGTTCGGCAATTTATTTTGCACCTTCATTATTAAGGAACACATCCTAATTGATTCTTTATCCTTCCTATATAATGTGTCAGTAATTACGTTCACTTTCCTAGATGGAATAAATATCATGACCGTATTTATTCGAAAATTCTTTCTTCACATTTTTTAAGTTTTAGTTGTATCTCAACTATTGTTTTTATCAGTTTTGCTCAATCCGACGTAAAAAGCGTCGATAATTACTACAAGTAATTAAATAATAAATATTTAATTTTTATGAAACGTAAACGCAAAAAGTTTTTAAATTTTCTCAGTTTTTCCAATTGTATAAAAATGTTCAAAATAAATTTGAATTTAATTAACAAAATTTTTGTTGATTTATCGGAAATAATTAGTAAGATCCGTAAATGTTCGAAAAATCTTCGTTTATTCTTTGGTAAAAACTTTCAAAGTTGAAAAGCAAAAAGTTTCGTTTCAAGTTTTAAGTCATGGTTTAACGGTTTCCTCAATCCCTCTTAGGTTGTCTTGAGGTATACACAAACATTTACCCCTAAACAGGAGTTTAGTTAAATGATTTGTGTATAAGGGAATAATCCCTTAAAAATCCTTTGTTAAAATATTTGTCAAAACATATTTGCACTTTCTTTTTGGTAAAATCTAAAGTCTTAAATGGTTCTAATCTTTGAAAAGTCAATATAGATCCCATTATCTTATTAATCACACGGTCAAATCATGTAAAGGATTAAGTCTTAAATCATATGTTAAATATTCAAGGTACAGGTTTTTATTGTTCGGCCAATTCGGGGCAGTCTATAAACGATTATTAACTCCTTCCTATTCTTAGAAACAAACAAATGGTCCTTAATGATTACAAGCATGAATTTATCAAATTACAGCCTACACACGTGATTCACAAAATTTATGAATGCTACATGTGTATTAGTCAATCCAAACGACATCACGTGAAACTCATAGTGTTCATTACAAGTTCTGGATGTAGTGATTGGAATAGATAATCTTTTTCGCGGACGCGAAATTGATGATAACCTTGCCGAGGATCAAAAATTTTTAAAATATACGCTAGGACCTCGTAAATTATCGAACAAATCTATCACCGTGGGTAGTGGATATAGATTTTAATCGTCAATTTACTTAGTTCACGGTAATCAATAAACATAAGAAATAATAACACCATAGCTCTTCATAATGACGAGCTTGGTAGAATAAAAGCTTTCTCCGACAACTCTCTCAGTTGTACGGTAATTCTTTTAATTCAGATGGTGCTGACATACAGTGCACACGCCACAGGTGCAACACCGAGAATATAATCGATACCAATTTCAACTTGCCTTAATGGCAAAAGTCTAGGTAATTCACCAGCAAATACCTCCTAAGGTTTTAGATAACAGAAACATCTTTTAATAAATTCATATTAGGTTCTTTCTAGATTATAATATCTATGACTAATTAACAACCATTCACGGTATAATTTCAAGTCTAAACGCAGGATATGGTTACCCATCAAGAATTATTTAGATCACTTTTGATAATCAACATCTTATCATTTAGGGGAATTCTATTCGAGTTCCCATCAATTAAGACAATGCCGTCATGTCATAATCAATCAATTCATTCTACTGGCACTATCAACTTTCCAGTTTCAATACCGTTGATAAGATGTGAACTTCTCAAAAGACTAATATTAACTCATAATCCTTCACAAATTCAAGGATATATGGAGACATAACTACTATTAAAGAGTAAAGTCAACGCATAATCTACGCGAGAGAATTTTAGTTCAGATAAAGACGAAAACATTTAACGAATATGAATATATCCCATGTTTTCATAATTTGAGTACGCATTCGAAAGCTCCTCGGATCGTTACCCAGCTCATTCAAATGAAATCAAATCAAAAGAAATGATAGGAACGTCGATACATCCAGTCGGGTATCAACACTCGATAATCAGATGCTTTTCCAAAGAATCTCACTACAAGAGAATTGGACAGAAAGGGAATATCAATTGTCAAATAAGACAAATTCCACAGATGAGTAAATTCGACTCAAAAGAATAAATAGTACGGGCACATATGTAGGTGTCCCCATCAGTATGTCCCTATTTTTCACTTCTTGCAGATCTCATAAAATTTAATCTTTCACAATCTTCAAAGAAAATGTAGTGTTAATTAATCAGTTTTATGGTGACTACTAATCAGCCTTGCATGGTCCATTGCAAATTGTATGTAGGCGCACAAATATATACAATTTCAAGATTAACGATGCAATACTCAGTTCGTCAAAATTTTATCAACATGTTTATAATAAAACATTTTCATGCTTAATTCTTAAATAAGAATCAAAAATTAATTTACAAAGATTTTCTTTGTTATGAAAACAATTAATTTTTCCAAGGTGTTTTATAAACAAATTCATTTCGATTACGATTACTTATATATCTCACTTTAAATAATCCTTACGGTGATGAAAATTCAATCTTTATCAAGGGATACTGTTTTATCATATAAAAAAACAATCATTGATCTGCAAAAGAGTGATGAAGAGTTGTTCACCAAGAACTAACTACAATATGATAGAAAATGAATTTAGCCAATTAATCATGAGGTTCATGATCTCGATGGCACTCAAAAGGATTAATTCACAACGTAACTTAAATCGAGATGAGTACTTGTTCAATGGTTGCATCACTAATGCGAACATTAGGATGAAGCAATAAAGGATAGGTAACATCGATACATGTAGAATTTAGCAATCAAAGGTAATCTTTTCATTAATCACAAACAAGTCAAATTGTACCGTAACACATTACGTGTCACAATGTCATACAATTCCAATAACTCATCCTACCAACTGATGTCTCAATTAAGTTAGGGATTTTTAAAAGATACCACAATGAATAGTAATCTACAAGAGTCATTAGGTGTTCCACATGTCCCAGAAGATCCATCGGTCTCATTTCAGAAGAAGATTTCTTCAATTTATTTCTTGGACACTAGGCATCCTAGTCAATGGACAATGGCCTAGGAACAACCCTTAACACGAATCAACAATCAATTAAAACCTTAAAATTCAATCACAGATCTTAATGACTTCCTCTTAACAATTTCTTATTCCATACAAGTTAAATTTTACTTTATTCAAGTTTTAATCAACTTACGCTCAATGCGATATCCTACCTCATAATCCAATACTTTCAACCTTATTCATAAACCTTAAAAGGGCAATAAAAGCTCGATATAATCAACACTTAATTTCCAATCCTATAGCTCTTACAACAATAGTTATCAAATGAGTCACTAGTATGAAATGACTCACACATTCAATTAGACTTCTCGGAAAGGTACTAGTGGCATGAGGCTTTTGGGTAATGGTTCCAATGACAGCCTCAAGTGCAACATTCACCCTTTTGATTTCAATTTAAGAATTGGATGACAACGAATCAGATGACACATTTCCTGGTGGTAAGGTTTTGTCAAACTCCACTCTATAAGGAAAGATCGTCATGACATCGATATGAGATACAATCTCGCCAATTCTTATTTAATATCACAATCAACTAATATCTTTATTTCTACAAAAATCAACCATTTGTTGGGATCATAAATACCCACAACTTGGTTTAGATCTAGGATAGCTAGAAATCCTACGAGAATAGCTTCGATTAATTTACTAGGGGATTTAGGGTTCCTTGTGACAATCTACGTCGTATAAATACCTCGTATAAAACCAAAATAATCATCAAACAATCATGTAATCAAATTACATCATATATATATAATCCAAGTTATATATATATATTAAAATAACACTTCTCAGTCTGGCCTTGTCGGTAACTCGGGGATTCTTCGGCACCGTTATAGTCAAAAGATTTTTAGACATTTTTGGAAAAATGTTTATAGTTAAAAGATTTTGAAATGTTTTATTCAAAACCTTGGTTTTAAAAATCTTTCGTTCTCTATAACGAGAGCTCTGGTACCAAACTGTTACACCCCCAAATTTACACAATTCAATACAGCGGAAGACTCGTTGGTGTTACGGGATAACACATTACTCACATCATAGACAACGCTTAAAAATCGCGTCGTTTAATAATAAATCATTTCCATTCATAAATATCAAATTTACATAGGTCCCAAGTCATTGTATTTCATACAGGTTTTACAAAGCATTTGAATGGAAATTTGTTATTTAAGTGCGGGCCATGAATTCTTGTCGTCTTCCCGAGAATTACCTTCAAGTACCTGAGATAAAACATGTTAAAAGAAAAGGTCAGCGAAAACGCCGAGTGAATTCCTAGAGTTTATTTAAATCCATTAATATAACATCGGTATAAAATTATTACCGAAAATCATTTGGTACAAATCATTGTAATAGGCCATAAAATAGCCAAAGTCATTTTATACAAATCCTTATCAAAAATCATAATATAGACTTTCGCCTTCAAAATCATTATACGAACCAATGTCGTAAAAAATATCATACCATACGTTTTTATAACGTCGTGTAGAGTTAAATAAAAACCGTTATATGAATATGGTTATGTAAAACCAAAACACAAACATAATATCAATAATATGACCCCGTATTGCTAGTCAGCCAATATATTGTAATTCGGTGCGTATAGCAGTATTTCGTTAATTGGATTATTATAAGCCGCATGACATTGTTACCTTACTACAACAAACAACGGGTAGCTAACCCGAAACTCAATTTTCCCATCTAAATATTAGCATGTCGTCACAATAATCACGCTTGTGTAAATCTTCTCATACATAAATTCGCTTACCAATCAATGTGGCATGACGGGGATCAACCGTCAAGGCGCGAACTGGGGTGATCGTCCCCAAATAGTACTATTATATGCATAAGCGTCTACCAAATCCCGGTAGTTCACAATTCATGATAATGGGACTTTTAGTGACATAACCTAACTTTAATAATCCATTTCATTTCATCTATCGGGTCATATAATAAATCATCGGGTCATACAATCATTCGGGTCCAAATCAATACACAAACAATTGGGACAACTAGTGTCCTATTTTATAAGAACTAACATGTTATCTCCCACGCGGGTTTATAAAACATTTCATAAAAACTTTTAAAAGAGTGCAAGGCTATGAACTCACGTTGATGTGGGAAAGTGGGTTATCGGCAATTCGGATGTACGGTACGTGCTTCAATCACGGAAACCTAGACAAATAATACTCGTCTTAGACTCTTGTCCAATGACATTATAAAAATAATAATTATGTATGCATATGATGATTTCATATATATGATGATCAAGTGGGTTTATACATTCTTATTTACTCATTTTTAGTGTTATGTATTGGTAACTTTTATACTAGTTTACTAGTTTTACTTATTTTCATGTGTTAGGCCCAATAAGCCTATTATAAGTTCTTTAACTTGTATTAATTCATTTTATACTTGTATTATCAGTATTTATACTTTACATGTTGGGCCCAAATGGGTTAAGCCCAAATAAGTAGTTTTTATAAGTGTTTAACTTATTTAGTTAAATTATTAGTCCAAATATGATAACTTAGCTCGTTAATGTTTACATGTTGTAAAGCTCGGGTTTTATCGGTTTTTACTTGTTTTATAAGTTTATATATCAGTATGTGAGTTTATAAAAGTTTACATTAGACGGGTCCGACCGTCTAAGTTTTATTTGACAAAAACGTTAATCTTTCGGTTTTAGCCGAGAAGACGTAAAAATCATGTTTATAGTTTTTATAACTTATAAAACTTACCAAGCTACCATTTTTATAAAATGTCCATTTATTTATCCTTATACATACTTATATAAATGTAATATATAAGTTAGTGGGTTTTAATTCGCATTTTATACAATATTAGTTTGAGTGCTTATATAATAATATTAAACTTTAATTTCACAAAATCAGTCCTAAAAATATAGTTTACCAAAATGATCATATCTTGAGTTCTACATGGAGATAGAACCCCAAATTTTTATCATAGAAACTACATGATATGTGCCTCATTTTATAAAATTCGTCCAAAACAGTGTACTCAGATTTGCACTCTAAACTTGTTTTGATCATATCTCACTCATTTTTATGATTCCATTGCATGGCCAACTCTCACATGTGTACAAGTCTCAATACTCACTGTATATCAATTCATCTATACCATTTTATCAGTTCATCATATGGTTATTTACTGTTTTTATACAGCCTACTAAATTAAGCAAGATTAACCACTTTTACATATAGTTTTTCATCTTTTTACCCATGTTTATCAACACCAAATCCTCACATAATATTTTGATCATCATATATTCATCATATAAATATACAATAAGAAAGAAAATACATGATTACATAATCAAAATAACAAGAGGATGGGAAGGACAATCTTTATACCACCAAGGTTGAGTAGTTTATGATCAAGGCTTGGATTTTGATGGAAGAACTTGTGATAGATCAACACCAATCTTCATGGCCACCAATACTTGTAAACTTCATGTAAAAATCAGCCCTTGAACATCACCAAATCTTCTCCTTGGATGTTAGAATCACCACCAATCAATAGAGCTTGAAGAGGTTTCCATCATATGTGTGTATAACACCAATTATTGTGGTTGAAAATTGATCAAAGGGGTGTTTTGGGGTGGTATGGGACGGCATCTAGAGAGAGATGAGAGAAAGATGAAGTTGTTTTGCATAGAGGAAATGAATGTGTGTGGTTTGAGTTAGATGGTTTTGATGTGTGTTAGCTTACACATTAATCTTCAAATGACAAGTGTGCAACTTGTATCTTACAAGTTGACTCCTCATGGTGTGGTGTTGCTAGTTTTGCCGTCCCATATTGGCGGTGGGGCAAAAGTGGTTTTGTCTCGATTCTAGTTTCCTTGATTTGCGTGCCCTCGGGTCGTTTTACGAAAATCGTTTTTATAAATTATGAATCAACGGCAAAAACAAATCTAAAAGAAATTGTCTCATCAAAAACGGAGTTCGAAAACGTAAATACGTAATCCTTGGTTTCCGGTTTAGTCGTAAAGGACGTTAAATTATAATCGTAAGTCCTAATCTCTTCTCGTAAATTTGTGAGTCTATGAACCAACACAAATTTAAAAGTTCCAAAATAATATTCACGGATAAATTTATTTCCTGAAATGTCGGACTGTCACCAAAACGGTGTATGTAAACGTAAGCACGTAACGTTGAATCCTCCGGTTTAGACGTAGTCGATGCTACTTCAAGACGTAAATCCAAATTCCTTCCCATAAATAAGTGAGTTCATAATATAACATTAAAATAATGTTTTTTTAAATAATATTTGAGAATAAAATATAAACCATAAATTGACGGATTGTCACAGAAAATACCTCATTGGTATGTCCCACACATTCAACCTTGCATTCCTTTCTTGCTCCTTACGAAACCTTTCAAATTGCTCACTCAAATTCAACACCATTGATCGCAGACTAGCAACTTCATCCATTTGCCTTGCCCGCACATATTCTGACCTTTTCACACTAGTAGCAAATCTATCAAGCTATCTTTCATTTTGCTCAAACCTTTTAATCACTAGGGTTTCAACTACATAACTTTCAAATAAAGACCGATCAAACTTTTTAAGAAACTAGAAAATATCATCATATGATCTAGGACCTGGACAGTACACTTTAGCAATATCATCGTGAATAGATCGGGCACTAGCAGCATTACTAGACTCAACAGAGAAATCATTCCTAACACGGGTAACTCTAGGCAAACCCCTCAAATAACTATCACAAGTAGGCAAAGAAGAACGTACAACAGGTCGCTGACATTCTTGAACAGTCTATGGCACCACAGTTGTTGTCCATATTCTTAGATGATTAAATATAGAAAATAGATGGAAAGAGATGGATTTTATAGAGAGAGAAAGTAGTGAGAGAAACTAGAGAGAAGTGTGTGAAACTATGGGAAGATTAGATTAGAGAAAATGAATCAACCAACACCCTTCCTAACATGATAGGAAGGGTATATATAGCCTTGCTTACATGTGGCATAATGGGCTATATGTTTGATAGGGCCGGGGTGGAATAAAATGCTTAGTACCTTGAAAGAGGCCTTTTAAGCTAGCCATCAAGCCCGTAAATCACAACTATTTTAACTAACTATTACAACGTTCTAATAAATGTTACAATATAAACCTATGACCGAACGTTCTTGTTTGACTCAATATTTTGAGGCTAACAATCTCCCCCAATGTGAGGTCGTTCCTCTTCGATATTTGGAGTTCAATGGAGATTATAAATTTCGTCATAAATGAGTCTTGAACGTGTAATAGTAGTCTTGTTCCTTCATGCTATGATCTTTGATCCTTTGTCATTCTCTTTCGACTTTATCTTTAAACTTGAGATCTTCAAATCATTCTTGACTTGTCTTTGTCATCTTGCGATCTTGTGTCTTTATCCACATGCTCATACTTTGTACAATCTTGAAAGCTTAGTAACAATCTCCTTTGAAGAGAGGTCATTCCTCTACATTAATTGATAAGGAATATTTTGATCATTAGAGTCGCGGAAGTCTTTAGCTTTCTTGATTGTTGAATCTCTTTGGGCATGAGAATGTAGTTTTCAATCTTTGACTTTGTTGAGTACACCGTAATGACACCTTTTTGAAACAAAACATAGACACGGACTGAATGGCTTTGAAATTCGTCCTAAATCGGTAGCGTTTTAACTCCGGTCGGTGAAGACCGTTACACGATATTAAATATCGTACCTGTGATTAGGTAGATTCAATTAAGAATCTCCTTGACAGGGTTTCGCGGTAGTACTAGCCGTTCTCTTTACTCGACCGTCTCAAAGCAAGACTACAAACATAAAGAGTGAATCAATTGGATAGATATCCTCCTGATTAACGTCGTCAATTCAAATTCCTGGAACAAGTTTGATTCATTAAGAATCTTACCATTGTTGCTTTCCAGTTGAAACAAGCTTGATTCATAAAGAATCTCGCAAGTTACCTACCGTAGCGCTGTTTGATGTTGACGCTAGAAGGACTTCCATTCGTCATTGTGAATATTAATAAATATCACTCTGAATGTTCTGGCAAGACCATAAAGATATTGCGTAGAATCCTGAAACGAGTTTGAATCAATTCAAAAACAAACGACTGTTGCTTTTCAGTTTACACATGTTCAATTCTAAAAGAATCTTACACATGACCTACCGTAGTGTTGTTTGATGTTAACACTGGAAGGATTTCCACTCATCATTGTGAATACTAAGTAGTATCACTCAGAGTGTTCTAGCAATATCGCAAGGATATAGCGTAGGACTCGCTTCATCGTCATCCGTGTGTCCTAACGAGATTTGATTAATCTCTTGGCTCTAGACTCGATTAGTGCACTATTAGTGGTCGGAGGCTGGAGCAGATGCCACCTATTCAATATCAACTATCTCGGAGTGACAAAGTCAATAGAAATCGTGTTGATCTCCATGACAATAAAACAAACTTCTTTTGAGAGAAGCCTGAGTTAGCTGGGAAAGAGTTGTGCATTACATCACTGGGTCCATGATGCGTTGTCTTCATGACGTGTTGACCCGGTTTCTGCCTAAGTTGTATGGAGGGCTTCTTTATTTACACCCTTTATCCTTACATTTCTTTTCATTCTTCAACCCCTTCAATGCTTACCAAGACATCATTACTAGCACCTTGTTGTGATTGTTCTAGTGTTAGCATCAGTACTTAGTCGGCATTCAGCTTCGTTCACATTCTACTCCATCTTTCCTAAGGACTTCTAATAGTCTATTGGATTGTCCCTTGGAAGATTCCTCCGGTTCTGGTTGGATCATATGACTTAAACCTAACCGCCCTTTTGACACGAATAATGTCGTGAATTAAAGATGTTGTAGGTATTTGTTCGACACCATGAGTGCTTGAGTCTTTAGATCACATTTTAATCACTTTTTCTCTCCTATCTCTAATATATAAAATCGTTTGACATTAGAGATACCAAATTTGATTAAAATATGTTTTGAAAAATAGTCTTGAAAAATTTCGGGTGAAAAATGTGTAAAACTTAGCATGAATTTGGAACGCTCCCCCTAAAAAATTGATCTAGTTGAATTGTCATTGTGAGGACATGATCCACATTTCACTTTTTGAGGATAGGAGTTGTTGAACATACAATTTTTGAATAATTTTAAATATCATTGAGAAATTCTTGAAAAAATTATGTTTAATGCTTTTTGAAAAACTCTATTTCTTTTTGGCGAAAAAGTTTTTCTAAAGCATAAACTTGAGTTCATAGACTTTGAATGTCTTGAAAAATCAACTCAAGTGTAAGAAGATTTCTCTTCTTTTGCTGAGGGTAAGGGCACTAAAGCGTACACTCCCCCGTGAATATAGATCCGGGTTGCAATCTGAAAGTGATTATAAGCCATTGTGTTGAGCTCAAAACGTTGAATGTTTTGTGACAAGCTCAACCCAAGATAGATTGCTCTACCCGTTGTTGGAAAAATTGTCCAAATAGACATTTTCCTTTATTAAAAGTAGAAATGACATGTTTTGAAAAATATTTACAACTTTCATTCGAGCTTTATGTACACATCCATGTCGTTATTGAGCGACATTTCTAGTTATGTCCATATTATCGATACTGAAAGACATGCCGAGAAGAATATTTTTGGATTTTGAAAGATTTTTAATTTTGTGTTTTGCTTTTATGTGTTTTATATTTTTGTATTTTGCTTTTTCAAAGATATTTACAAGTAGATGTTTGATAGATGAATTAAGCAGGCTTCTTTGCCAGAATCTCCAGTTCTGCTGGAGTCAAACATCTCATACCAATTTGCCTAACTAGATACCCAAACCTCTCTTTCGAAAGAGCTTTTGTGAACAAGTCAGCTAATTGGTAGTCAGTTCCAACAAAGTATAGTTCAACAATACCCCTTTCAACTTGTTCCTTAATGAAGTGATATCTGACATCAATGTGCTTCGTGCGGGAATGCTGTACCGGATTGCAGGAGATGGCTATGGCGGACTTTGAGTCACAGTACATAGGTACTTTATCAAAGTGGAAGCCATAATCCGTGAGATGTGTTCTCATCCAAAGAACTTAAGCACAACACGCAGATAAAGACACATACTCCGCTTCGGCTTATGAAAATGATGTGCAATCCTGCTTCTTGGAAGACCATCCCACAAGCTTATCTTGGCCTAGAAATTGTGCACCACCAGAAGTACTTTTACATGTATCAAGACATCGTGCATGATCATAATCTGAATAGGTCGTTAGAAAGAAACCGGTTTCCCTCAGATACCAGAGTCCTAAATGAATGGTATTCTTTAGGTACCGAAAGATCCGTTTAACCTCCTTGAGGTGCTTTTCAGTGGGTCGTGCTTGATACCGTGCACAATAACACGTATCATGTAGTCTGCTTGTTGTTAAGTATATGAGGAAGCCGATTATGGAACGATATTTCGTTTGATCTATGGCATCTCCCTCCAAATCAGTATCTAGGGATGTGGTTGATAATGGTGTTCCAACTGGGTCACATGAGGTCGTACTATGCTTTTTGATTATCTCTTGAGAATACTTAGCTTGGTTGATAAAGATACCACTTGGGGATTGGTGACTTGAATTCTATAAAGAATTTTAGTTCGCCCAGCATTCACATTTCAAATTTGTTGTGCATTACTTTTTCAAACCATTTGAAAGTTTTGGGTTTTTAGACCCGAAAATAATGTCATCAACATAAATCTGCACAAGCAAAATATCATCCCCATATTTATAAGTGAACAGAGTTAGATCGATGGAACCTTTTGAGAAACCTTTGGATACGAGAAATTTTGAGAGCTCATCGTACCCCGCCCTTGGAGCTTGCTTAAGTCCATTAAGTGCTTTGTGGATACGATACACCTTGTCCGGATAATGAGGATTGACGAATCCTTCCGGTTGCGTGACATAGACTTCTTCCTTCAAAGGACCATCAAGAAATGCCGTCTTTACGTCTATTTGATAGACAATGAATCCCTTATGTGCAGCATAAGCAAGAAAAATCTTGACAGCTTCCATTCGAGCTACTGGTGCAAATGATTCTTCAAAATCAATACCCTCTTTCTTGCCATACCCTTTATCCATAAGCCTAGCTTTGTTCTTGATGATTATGTTTTCTTCATCCATCTTGATTTTCCAGACCCATCGAAGATTCAATGGAATTACATCGTATGGTCTGCCAACAAGTTCCCAGTCTTAATGTCTTTCAAATTGAAGAAGTTCATCTTGCATCGATTCAATCCAAGCATGATCAGCCATGGCTTCTTTGATGTTTTTCGGTTCTCCTGTACTCACGGCGAGTGCGAACATACAAACAGTACCATCGATTTCAAGCTGTCGTCTTGTACGAACGGGCTGTGAAGGGTTTCCAATTACTTGAACCAAAGGATGGTCTCGGGTCCAATGATGTGTTGAAGGATGTCGTTGGTAGAATGTATGCATATTTGACAGATCAACATGGTGAGTAGAAGACTCTCCAGTTTCGTGTACTGGTGTACCGAATGGGTTGTGAAAATCGTCATCGTTAAATAATGCATCGTCTGCTTGATTTGTGTTCTCTGGAGCAATGACGGTAGTTGTGGATGTTGTAGGATCGATTGTTGAAGTGATATTATGAGGAGGTAAATCTACAGAAACTCGTGTTGAAGTAGATGAAGTTGTATCCTTTTGTTAATGATGATCGGTATCATCATTCTTATCTTGAGTGACAGCGGAAGACTTCGATACAACATGTTTCTCCCCCGTGAAATATTCATCATACATTGGTCCATATAACATTTCCAACTCTTCAATTTTCGTGTTGACTGTCATATCTACTCGTGGAACATTTCCTTGAACCAGCTTTGAACTTGACGGTTCATTGTTGCGGTCTTGAGTTCCGAGTTCCGTGCAGTTGTGAACGGAAGTCGTTTGTCGTTGTGGATCGGGACTTAAACTATTTTGTTCAAGTGCCATTTCTTGTAATTCATCAAATCTGACATGAATAGTCTTGATTATCAGTTGTGTTCTCTTGTTGTAAACTCTATATCCCTTTGACTGAGTTGCATATCCCACAAGAATGCATGCAACACCTTTCTCTTTCATCTTGTCCAGATTTTCATTATCACGAATAATGTAACACGTACATCTAAAAACATGAAGGTGTTTGAGTGAAGGTTTTCGATCATGAATTATGTGATATGGTGTCTTTTCGTATCTTTAGATAATTAAGGATCGGTTTTGTGTGTAGCATGCGGTTGACACGGCTTCGGCCCAAAGGAATAGTGGTAATTTTGAAGCGGATAATAATATTCGAGCAGCCTCAACTAACGTATAGTTTCGTCTTTCAACAACGCCATTTTGTTCGGGTGTTCGAGCAATAGATGTTTCATGTTCCATTCTTTCGGCTTCAAAATGATTCCTCAGAGTTGAGTTCAAAAATTTTGTGCCTCTATTAGTACGAACCACTTTTACTTGATCTTGAAGACCACGTTGTATCATTTTAAGGAATGTGATGAGAACTTCAGGTGTTTCATCCTTGGACCTCAAGAAGTGAGTCCATGTTTACCTTGAGTAATCATCGACAATTACCATAAAATATTTCTTCCCATTGATACTTTGAACACGCATGGGACAACACAAATCTATATGAAGAAGATCTAACCATCCTTTAGATCTTGGTGTAGTCTTTGTCTTAAAGATACTTCTTTTAGCTTTACAAAGCTCACAAGAAGAACAAAGATGATCTTTGATGAATTTCAAGCTTAGAAGGCCTCTCACAATATCTTTCTTGGAAAGCAAGTTGATGGTATCAAAGTTGAGATGAGAAAGACGTTGATGCCATAACCATGCCTGAGTCGTTGAAGCTTTAGCCATGAAGAAAATTGGAGCTGATGAAGTTGTGTCTTGTAGTGAAATTGTGTATAGATCAGTACCTCGTGAACCGGTGAGTAAATCATTCCCATCATAATAATGAACAAAACATGTCTTCTTTCTGAAAGCAACCTCCAATTCTGCATAACAGAATTGACCAACAGAGAAAAGATTGTGATTGAGCCCTTCGACGTAGTATACCCTTTTGATCGTGATATTCCCCTGAACCGAATCTTCATATCCTAGGATCGGTGCAAATTGATCATTTTCGAATCGGACCGTACCCAGGAACTTCTCCACGAAGTTAATTAGAAGCTTGAGATTCCCCGTCATGTGCTTCGTGCATCCGAAGTCCAGTATCAAGAGAATTATTTGTATCACTTGCTGAAGAGTTAGAACACGATGGAGCATTTTCTAAATTGGATACCACAGTAGTTGTGATTGTAGAATCATTAGTGTCCTTAGCAACATTTAAAGGCATACTAACACTCGTTGTCACATTTTCTGTCCTAACTTTAGGCATCCATTTATAACCCGGAGGACATTGATTAGCAAACCACCATTTCCAAGACTTGCTAGCAGACTCATTTACTTCCCTAATTCTGCTTCTAGGGTCCTTAATGGTGGAGTCTGATGCATTACTTTTCTTAGTGGGGGTTGCACCAGAATGGTTCACTTTGCGTTTATGTTTACTAGCACTAATAGGCATCGCAACTTGATTCTTAGTTCTAGTATCTACGCCTTTGACATTATTAATAGCACACATAGAATGATTAGCATTAGCACATTTGACATAAGCAAATTTAACATTCAAAGCATTCAAATCGTTATTACACGCGATTACAGACTTTTTATTCTTAAAAACATTCCAATTCCTAGGGTGTTCTTCTACTTCCTTCATCTTCCCTTGACTCCTGTGTTTCCAGACCATATCATTCACTTGAGTGCTCTTAAGCTGAGGCCGGCTAACACTAGCAGTGGAGACTACTCCTGTAGTAGAAGACAAACGAGTATTAGTGTTTCTAGAAGTCTGAGGCGAGTGACTAACTTTGTTTGTAGGTTTAGTGGTCATTCTATACATCCCTGGTTTAATCACATTATTGTGCTTAATGCTTGGTGTTTGAGTATTCCATATGGGTTGAGTCTGTGGTAACCTTTCCTTTCCAACTGTCTCGGGGGCAAACACAGGTTTTGCAAACGAGGAATTTGAGAAAGCAGATGGTTTTCCCAAGATAGAGGTTCTATTCACTTTAGAGGCATTTGGTTTTCTAACAACAGGTTTCTTAATGCTAGGTTCCACAACTTTCCTACCCATCTTAGCAATGAATTTCTTCAACTCTGCTATTGATGTCTTTTTCTTGTAACTGAGCTTTCAAATCTGAAATATCAAGACTTTGTTCGTTTAGTAATCGACATGACTTAGATAATTTTACTTCCAAAGGTTTATCATTTAGAAAACTACCAACTTTCTATTACAAAGCAAGTTCAAGTGAATGACAATGTTTTTGAAGATAATCATATCTATGTTGACGTAACGAAAACTCTTTTTGGTGAATTTTATTCGAAAGCTCAGTTTCAAGACGTTCACACTCTTTGACTTGATCAAAATATATGCATGCAACATCAGAGTATTCATCAATGTCAGCACAAGATGTAACATAAACACACATAATATCTTTTGAGAGACATTCATCTAAGAGTAGATCATATGCTGTAGAACACTCGTCTCTTTCAGGTTGATGGTCGTTCTCTTCTTGTTCAAGAGATTCCACATATTTCAAATCATCAAACATTTCTTGCTTAATTAATGTTTCAAATTCCAAAATATGTTTTTGCGTTCTTTTCGCAAGTGGAATCAAAATACTTTTCACAAGCACAGTTATATCGTGAGGAATTTCTTTGTTTCCTTTCGAAAGTTCACGTTTTTTCTAGTCATCATCAACAACTTTTTTGAAATTTTCAATGTTACTCCTGAGAATACTAAGTGCTTGATTACTCTTGCTTACAAGAGCTTTATATGGCAAGTACTCAATAAATTTTGAAACATTAGTTTTCTTAGTGGCAAAAACTTGTCTCCATTTAATTCTGATTTGTTCACATTTGAAAAATATTTGCTCACGAGTCTTCGGTGTTTGCGGTTTAAAAAGACCATAAAGACTGTTTTCATAAGCATAATTATATGGTTTAACAAATTCTTTATTAACTTTTGGTCTACTCTCTTCTTCCAAATCGTTTGTCTCTTCACTATCGGGCCTAACGACAAGACAATCAAGATCGGTCCATTTGGACTCATCAAGATATAAGTGCTGATTCTCAGATTGAGCTTGCTCAAGGTATTTAGGATTTGCAAAACTAGGTCTATCCTTGAAAAACGAACGAGGTAAAACATTCTCATGGTTTTAATTGATTGATTAGTTTTGTAAACAATATTCTTGTAAAAATCAATTTGAGTTTTAAGTTCTACCATTTTGTCGATGTCATTCGCTTGTTTAGTTTTGAAATCCTTTTCCATCTTTTCAACCACAACTTTCTTTTCATTAACAAGTTTAGTTTTATCCTCTTGAAGAAAACCATTTACTTGAGTTAGCTCATTGACTTTAGTGGTAGCAAGATACGTTTTGTGATGTTCAGTACTCAAAGAGGTGTTATAATTATGTTTCTCTTGTTACAGAAGCTTCATAGTTTCGTTATATTTCTGTTGATAATCGTCCTTTTTGACGTTAATTAAACACCCTTTGTACCCCTCAATCTCATTGATCTTATGAAGAAGCTGGGCTCTATAGCTATCTATGGTCTCATTAGATTTGATTAGAGCAGCTTTGCATTCTTCAAAATTTTGAGTGAGCGTAGCGTTTGCCTTCTTTAATTGCTTTTGACTTTTTCTAGTTTCTTTGACATCTTTTTGTAAAGAAGCAATTAAGTTAGCAAGCGCAATACGCTCCTCATACTCATTTGCATGTTGATCATCCTCAGACTCATTATTGCACATGTCTGATGAATCGGGTGTGGTATTGCTATCAACCGTTTCCATTATACATGTGTCATAAATGGCTTTGGGTAGATCACAATGCTCATGAATATTACCAAACACATTATATTCCTCTTCAGTGTGTACCTTTTCGATTGGCTCAATATCAAAGATAGGACCATTGTCATCTTCAATGACGTTGAGAACTTCTTCAACCTTTACCATGTACAAGTAATGTGCTTCAAGTTCTTGGTCAGAGACTTCACCATCAGTATCATCAAGCATTGCTCCTTCCTCAGCCGATAATTAAACCCCAACTTCCATCTTCTTGCATAGCAGCATCTTTTCCTTATGATAGCCAGAGTCCCTAACCCATTTTTGCTTCCTACATTCCTTTTCCATATGCCCATAGCCTTGACAATTAAAGCACTGAATCCCACTTTGCTGAACCACTTGAGTACCAACAGTTTCCCTATTCCCAACAGCAGTAGCAATCCTCTGAGTATCATACTTAGCATTTTGACGATCATATCGTGCAGACCCCTCAACATGTGTTGGATTACGTCGATCATACCTAGGAGGACATTCATCCCGTTGACGTGTGTCATACCTTCGAGGACTCTCAACATATTGGTTCCTTGTGTTTCGTGCGGGAATGTTGTACCAGATTGCAGGAGATGGCTATGGCGGACTTTGAGTCACAGTACATAGGTACTTTATCAAAGTGGAAGCCATAATCCGTGAGTTGTGTTCTCATCCAAAGAAATTAAGCACAACACGCAGATAGAGACACATACTCCGCTTCGGCTTATGACAATGATGTGTAATCCTGCTTCTTGGAAGACCATCCCACAAGCTTATCTTGGCCTAGAAATTGTGTACCACCAGAAGTACTTTTACATGTATCAAGACATAGTGCATGATCATAATCTGAATAGGTCGTTAGAAAGAAACCGGTTTCCCTCGGATACCAGAGTCCTAAATGAATGGTATTCTTTAGGTACCGAAAGATCCGTTTAACCTCCTTGAGGTGCTTTTCAGTGGGTCGTGCTTGATATCGTGCACAATAACACGTATCATGTAGTCTTCTTGTTGTTAAGTATATGAGGAAGCCGATCATGGAACGATATTTCGTTTGATCTATGGCATCTCCCTCCAAATCAGTATCTAGGGATGTGGTTGATAATGGTGTTCCAACTGGGTCACATGAGGTCATACTATGATTTTTGATTATCTCTTGAGAATACTTAGCTTGGTTGATAAAGATACCACTTGGGGATTGGTGACTTGAATTCCTATAAAGAATTTTAGTTCGCCCATCATTCACATTTCAAATTTGTTGTGCATTACTTTTTCAAACCATTTTGAAAGTTTTGGGTTTGTAGACCTGAAAATAATGTCATCAACATAAATCTGCACAAGCAAAATGTCATCCCCATATTTATAAGTGAACAGAGTTAGATCGATGGAACCTTTTGAGAAACCTTTGGATACGAGAAATTTTGAGAGCTCATCGTACCCTGCCCTTGGAGCTTGCTTAAGTCCATTAAGTGCTTTGTGGATACGATACACCTTGTCCGGATAATGAGGATTGCCGAATCCTTCTGGCTGCGTGACATAGACTTCTTCCTTCAAAGGACCATTAAGAAATGCCGTCTTTACGTCCATTTGATAGACAATGAATCCCTTATGTGCAGCATAAGCTAGAAAAATCTTGACAGCTTCCATTCAAGCTACTGGTGCAAATGATTCTTCAAAATCAATACCCTCTTTCTTGCCATACCCTTTAGCCACAATCCTAGCTTTGTTCTTGATGATTGTGTTTTCTTCATCCATCTTGATTTTCCAGACCCATCGAAGATTTAATGGAATTACATCGTATGGTCTGCCAACAAGTTCCCAGTCTTAAAGTCTTTCAAATTGAATAAGTTCATCTTGCATTGATTCAATCCAAGCATGATCAGCCATGGCTTCTTTGATGTTTTTCGGTTCTCCTGTACTCACGGCGAGTGCGAACATACAAACAGCACCATCGGTTTCAAGCTGTCGTCTTGTACGAACGGGCTATGAAGGGTTTCTAATTACTTGAACCAAAGGATGATCTCGGGTCCAATGATGTGTTGAAGGATGTCGTTGGTAGAACGTATGCATATTTTACGGATCAACATGGTGAGTAGAAGACTCTCCAGTTTCGTGTACTGGTGTACCGAATGGGTTGTGAAAATCGTCATCGTTAAATAATGCATCGTCTGCTTGATTTGTGTTCTCTGGAGCAATGACAGTAGTTGTGGATGTTGTAGGATCGATTGTTGAAGTGATATTATGAGGAGGTAAATCTGCAGAAACTCGTGTTGAAGTAGATGAAGTTGTATCCTTTTGTTGATGATGATCGGTATCATCATTCTTATCATGAGTGACAGCGGAAGACTTCGATACAACATGTTTCTCCCCCGTGAAATATTCATCATACATTGGTCCATATAACATTTCCAACTCTTCAATTTTCGTGTTGACTGTCATATCTACTCGTGGAACATTTCCTTGAACCAGCTTTGAACTTGACGGTTCATTGTTGCGGTCTTGAGTTCCGAGTTCCGTGCAGTTGTGAACGGAAGTCGTTTGTCGTTGTGGATCGGGACTTAAACTATTTTGTTCAAGTGCCATTTCTTGTAATTCATCAAATCTGACATGAATAGTCTTGATTATCAGTTGTGTTCTCTTGTTGTAAACTCTATATCCCTTTGACTGAGTTGCATATCCCATAAGAATGCATGCAACACCTTTCTCTTTTATCTTGTCCAGATTTTCATTATCACGAATAATGTAACACGTACATCTAAAAACATGAAGGTGTTTGAGTGAAGGTTTTCGATCATGAATTATGTGATATGGTGTCTTTTCGTATCTTCGGATAATTAAGGATCGATTTTGTGTGTAGCATGCGGTTGACACGGCTTCGGCCCAAAGGAATAGTGGTAATTTTGAAGCAGATAATAATATTCGAGCAGCCTCAACTAATGTACAGTTTCGTCTTTCAACAACGCCGTTTTGTTCGGGTGTTCGAGCAATAGATGTTTCATGTTCCATTCCTTCGACTTCAAAATGATTCCTCAGAGTTGAGTTCAAAAATTTTGTGCCTCTGTCAGTACGAACCACTTTTACTTGATCTTGAAGACCATGTTGTATCATTTTAAGGAAGGTGATGAGAACTTCAGGTGTTTCATCCTTGGACCTCAAGAAGTGAGTCCATGTTTACCTTGAGTAATCATCGACAATTACCATAAAATATTTCTTCCCATTGATACTTTGAACACGCATGGGACAACACAAATCTATATGAAGATGATTTAACCATCCTTTAGAGCTTGGTGTAGTCTTTGTCTTAAAGATACTTCTTTTACCTTTACAAAGCTCACAAGAAGAACAAAGATGATCTTTGATGAATTTCAAGCTTGGAAGGCCTCTCACAATATCTTTCTTGGAAAGCAATTTGATGGTATCAAAGTTGAGATGAGAAAGACGTTGATGCCATAACCATGCCTGAGTCGTTGAAGCTTTAGCCATGAAGAAAATTGGAGCTGATGAAGTTGTGTCTTGTAGTGAAATTGTGTATAGATCAGTACCTCGTGAACCGGTGAGTAAATCATTCCCATCATAATCACGAACAAAACATGTCTTCTTTCTGAAAGCAACCTCCAATTCTGCATAACAGAATTGACCAACAGAGAAAAGATTGTGATTGAGCCCTTCGACTTAGTATACCCTTTTGATCGTGATATTCCCCTGAACCAAATCTCCATATCCTAGGATCGGTGCAAATTGATCATTTCCGAATCGGACCGTACCCAAGAACTTCTCCACAAGTTAATTAGAAGCTTGAGATTCCCCGTCATGTGCTTCGTGCATCCGGAGTCCAGTATCAAGAGAATTATTTATATCACTTGCTGAAGAGTTAGAACATGATGTAACAATTTCTAAATTGGATACCACAGTAGTTGTGATTGTAGAATCATTAGTGTCCTTAGCAACATTTAAAGGCATACTAACACTCGTTGTCACATTTTATGTCCTAACTTTAGGCATCCATTTATAACCCGGAGGACATTGATTAGCAAACCACCATTTCCAAGACTTGCTAGCAGACTCATTTACTTCCCTAATTCTGCTTCTAGGGTCCTTAATGGTGGAGTCTGATGCATTACTTTTCTTAGTGGGGGTTGCACCAGAATGGTTTACTTTGCGTTTGGGTTTACTAGCACTAATAGGTATCGCAACTTGCTTCTTAGTTCTAGTATCTACGCCTTTGACATTATTAATAGCACACATAGAATGATTAGCATTAGCACATTTGACACAAGCAAATTTAACATTCAAAGCATTCAAATCGTCATTACACGCGATTACAGACTTTTTATTCTTAAAAACATTCAAATTCCTAGGGTGTTCTTGTACTTCCTTCATCTTCCCTTGACTCCTGTGTTTCCAGACCTTATCATTCACTTGAGTGCTCTTAAGCTGAGGCCGGCTAACACTAGCAGTGGAGACTACTCCTGTAGTAGAAGACACACGAGTATTAGTGTTTCTAGAAGTCTGAGGCGAGTGACTACCTTTGTTTGTAGGTTTAGTGGTCATTCTATACATCACTGGTTTAATCATATTATTGTGCTTAATTCTTGGTGTTTGAGTATTCCATATGGGTTGAGTCTGTGGTAACCTTTCCTTTCCAACTGTCTGGGGGGCAAACACAGGTTTTGCAAACGAGGAATTTGAGAAAGCAGATGGTTTTCCCAAGATAGAGGTTCTATTCACTTTAGAGGCATTTGGTTTTCTAACAACGGGTTTCTTAATGCTAGGTTCCACAACTTTCCCACCCATCTTAGCAATGAATTTCTTCAACTCTGCTATTGCTGTCTTTTTCTTGTAACTGAGCTTTCAAATCCGAAATATCAAGACTTTGTTCGTTTAGTAATCGACATGACTTAGATAATTTTACTTCCAAAGGTGTATCATTTAGAAAACTACCAACTTTCTATTACAAAGCAAGTTCAAGTGAATGACAATGTTTTTGAAGATAATCATATCTATGTTGACGTAACGAAAACTCTTTTTGGTGAATTTTATTCGAAAGCTCAGTTTCAAGACGTTCACACTCTTTGACTTGATCAAGATATATGCATGCAACATCAGAGTATTCATCAATGTCAGCACAAGATGTAACATAAACACACATAATATCTTTTGAGAGACATTCATGTAAGAGTAGATCATATGCTGTAGAACACTCGTCTCTTTCAGGTTGATGGTCGTTCTCTTCTTCTTCAAGAGATTCCACATATTTCAATTCATCAAACATTTCTTGCTTAATTAATGTTTCAAATTCCAAAATATGTTTTTGCGTTCTTTCCGCAAGTGGAATCAAAATACTTTTCACAAGCACAGTTATATCGTGAGGAATTTCTTTGTTTCCTTTCGAAAGTTCACGTTTATTCTAGTCATCATCAACAACCTTTTTGAAATTTTCAATGTTACTCTTGAGAATACTAAGTGCTTGATTACTCTTGCTTACAAAAGCTTTATATGGCAAGTACTCAATAAATTTTGAAACATTAGTTTTCTTAGTGGCAAAAACTTGTCTCCATTTAATTCTGATTTGTTCACATTTGAAAAATATTTGCTCACGAGTCTTCGGTGTTTGCGGTTTAAAAAGACCATAAAGACTGTTTTCATAAGCAGAATTATATGGTTTAACAAATTCTTTATTAACTTTTGGTCTACTCTCTTCTTCCAAATCATTTGTCTCTTCACTATCGGGCCTAACGACAAGACAATCAAGATCGGTCCATTTGGACTCATCAAGATATAAGTGCTGATTCTCAGATTGAGCTTGCTCAAGGTATTTAGGATTTGCAAAACTAGGTCTATCCTTGAAAAACGAACGAGGTAAAACATTCTCATGGTTTTAATTGATTGATTAGTTTTGTAACCAATATTCTTGTAAAAATCAATTTGAGTTTTAAGTTCCACCATTTTGTCGATGTCATTCGCTTGTTTAGTTTTGAAATCCTTTTCCATCTTTTCAACCACAACTTTCTTTTCATTAACAAGTTTAGTTTTATCCTCTTGAAGAAAACCATTTACTTTCGTTAGCTAATTGACTTTAGTGGTAGCAAGATACGTTTTGTGATGTTCAATACTCAAAGAGGTGTTATAATTACGTTTCTCTTGTTATAGAAGCTTCAGAGTTTCGTTATATTTCTGTTGATAATCGTCCTTTTTGACGTTAATTAAACACCCTTTGTACCCCTCAATCTCATTGATCTTATGAAGAAGCTGGGCTCTATAGCTATCTATGGTCTCTTTAGATTTTATTAGAGCAGCTTTGCATTCTTCAAAATTTTGAGTGAGCGTAGCGTTTGCCTTCTTTAATTGCTTTTGACTTTTTCTAGTTTCTTTGACATCTTTTTGTAAAGAAGCAATTAAGTTAGCAAGCGCAATACGCTCCTCATACTCATTTGCATGTTGATCATCCTCAGACTCATTATTGCACATGTCTGATGAATCGGGTGTGGTATTGCTATCAACCGTTTCCATTATACATGTGTCATCAATGGCTTTGGGTAGCTCACAATGCTCAGGAATATTACCAAACACATTATATTCCTCTTCAGTGTGTACCTTTTCGATTGGCTCAATATCACAGATAGGACCATTGTCATCTTCAATGACGTTGAGAACTTCTTCAACCTTTACCATGTACGAGTAATGTGCTTCAAGTTCTTGGTCAGAGACTTCACCATCAGTATCATCAAGCATTGCTCCTTCCTCAGCCGACAATTAAACCCCAGCTTCCATCTTCTTGCATAGCAGCATATTTTCCTTATGATAGCCAGAGTCCCTAACCCGTTTTGGCTTCCTACATTCCTTTGCCATATGCCCATAGCCTTGACAATTCAAGCACTGAATCCCACTTTGCTGAACCACTTGAGTACCAACAGTTTCCCTATTCCCAACAGCAGTAGCAATCCTCTGAGTATCATACTTAGCATTTTGACTATCATATCGTGCAGAACCCTCAACATGTGTTGGATTACGTCGATCATACCTAGGAGGACTTTCATCCCGTTGACGTGTGTCATACCTTCGAGGACTCTCAACATATTGGTTCCTTGTGTTAGATGATGTTCGAATATTGTTGTTTGTGGGTTTAAATATTTTCTTGTAGGTCTTCATAATGAAAGCAATTTGTTGTTTCATCTCCCTATCCTTTTGAGCTAGTTCTTCATCACTGTCCTGTTCAGATGATGGCTCAGGTGATGGTGATGGTGCTCTTGGTTCTTTGTCTCGTGATCTTGTAGGAGCTGAATACTTGATGAAGTGGAGTATCTTGGTGAAGAGGATGTAGTGGAGTATCTTGGTGAGGAGGATGTAGTGGAGTATGACTTTAGAGCACGAGAGTGATGATCTTGGACGTGTTGAGTGGTAGACACCAAAGCAAGTGGATTAGCAGTCTTTGCTATCCTTTCAGCTCGAAGTTCATTCGCCTCATTTTGAAATTGTTTCAAAATGTCAAAGAGAATGTGATAGTTCACCTCATCTAACTTACTCTTTTGTTTCACCAAAGTTATGAACCGTGTCCACTCTGGTTGAAGTTGTTATATAAATTGCACATTGACTTGCATGGTGGAGACTTGCAAATTGTTTCTTGTCATCTCATTCATCATCTTGTAGAACCTTGAGTAGTATGAATCAATTGATTCCCCATCCAATGAAGTAAACTTACCAAAGTTCCAGAACAAGTTAGTTTTGACATCTTGCTTGTTAAGTGATTCTCCTTGTTGCAAGCGTTCAATGGCAAACCACATTTCTTTAGCAGTAGAGCAAGAATCAACCGTAGAGTAAATATCATCCCCAATCCCACTGAGAATCAAATAGATTGCTTCTTTCTCTACATCAATCCAAGCACGTTTCTCTTTGGATGTGTTCTCATATGTTTCCTCAATCGTAACCGGTCGTCGAATCAATTGCTGGAATTGCCGGAATGGTTATTGTAGTGAGAGTATAGGGTCCTTCTTTGATGCATCGTCGAAGAACATTACCATTAGGTTTAGTGTCAAGATATCGAAGGAATCGTGATTGCCATTGTGCATATCGACCGGTCACAAGCATTGGTGGTCTCTCTTTATTTCCCGCCACCATGATGTTGTTGTTCGTCACACGATACTCTATAGTAGAATCCATCTTGATAAGCTTTAAAATGCTGAAGTGAAAAAGGATCTTAAGTAAATGTGTTGTGATTGTTGTTGTGGTTTAAATTCCGAAAATTGCAATTTTTCTTCAGTCCGACAATAAATTCCCCAGTCCGATAAAACGGTAGACCAAAAAATTTTGTAATCCCCAAATTTTGAAATTGAGGTAGAAATGTAATAAAACTAGTATGGAAAAAATTTGAATTTACTTGACGGAATGTCCATCGGAATGTTGTCGGAATGTAGTATCGGAATGTTATCGGAATGTTGTCGGAATGTAGTATCAGAATGCTGTCGGAATGTAGTATTGGAATGCTGTCAGAATGTATAACTGTCGGAATATGAGTTGTCGGAATAAGAACTATCGGAATAACTGTCGGAATAATAAACCCTTTTTCGATGGAATTCCGTCAGAATAACTGTCAGAATGTAAAACCCTTTTCCGATGGAATTCTGTCGGAATAATTGTGCAGTTCCGAAACTTTAGGTAAAAAATGAGATTTTTGACAAGAAATCCGTGATTTTAACCAACCAAAAGCAACCAAAATCCCTACCACAACTATGTAGGAGATGTAAATCAAGATGTAGAGCACGGAAAGCACAAGAAAAACTTGAATCCGAGATGATTTTAGGAGTAAATCACACGAACCAAGTAGAATATCAACAACGAATCACAAAACTACCCCTTGGCGATTGATACCAATTGTTGTCCCATATTCTTAGATGATTAAAGGTAGAAAATAGATGAAAAGAGATCGATTTCTAGAGAGAGAAAGTAGTGAGAGAAAGTAGAGAGAAGTGTGTGAAACTATGGGAAGATTAGATTAGATAAAATGAATCAACCAACACCCTTCCTAACATGCTAAGAAGGGTATATATAGCCTTGCTAACATGTGGCATAATGGGCTATATGTTTGATTGGGTCGGGCTTGGATAAAATGCTTAGTACCTTGAAAGAGGCCTTTTAAGCTAGCCGTCAAGCCCACAATGTCACGACTATTTTAACTAACTATTACAACGTTCTAATAAATGTTACAATATAAACCTATGACCGTATATTCTTGTTTGACTCAATATTTTGAGGCTAACAACATCAGAACTCGGAATATAACTACCCTAAATTACCTCATGGTCAGTCTGTCCAACAGCATTAGGAGCAATCCCATTAATAAGTGTGAAAACACTTATCCTTTTACCACTTATTTATAATAATTACAAGACCAAAATGTTTATTTAATGTCGTAAAAGGCGGAATTATGCGTGGTTTGTGTTTTTATGGTGTTTTAGGACAAAAATATGAAAAAGGAAGAAAACACGGGCTTTTACGAGCTTTTATCGAAGAAAAAGACAAAAGACGAAGTCAAAAGATCAAAAGTGCAAGCAGAACGGAAGTCAAAGGCCTATTCTGAAGGTTTATCGAAGAAAAAAGTCTAAAGACGGAAGTTTGACAAAGTCGAAGAACCAAGTCTACTAAAAGAAGAAAATTAGAAGACGAGTTCATTTTATCATTCGACTAATCCCGAGACAAAGACGAGAAAGACGGGTTATTTAAAAAAAGACGAGAAGACAAGAGTAAGAAGAAAGCATCACACCATCCACTCCTTTCCCTATAAATAGAAGACCTTCACTTTCATTTTAGAAGTTAGTTCATTTTTTTTAAGTTTTCTCTTAAGGTAATTAGTAGTAGGTGTAACTTTCTCTCTCTAGTTTTACTTTCTCTCTCTAAATTTTCTTTCAAGTTTGCTTAAATCTTTCATCTTTAAATCTTGTAATCTTGAATCTTTAATCTTCATCTTAATTTCAAGCTTTTCATAATCAATCTTATTCTTCCTTTCTTGTTTTAATCTTGTGTTTGATTTGGTAAAAGTATGTAGTTTGTTTCATCTTTATGCTTATTTTATTAAAGTGCTTATCTTTTTGTTCTTATCATTTTTATGTGATTTATGGTTTTAGCTTATTGTGCTTTTTGATTGATTTGTTATTTACTTATTTTTAATAAAGTGTTTTTAAAAGTTTCATCTTTTAAAAGTTGATTTTATAAATTTTGCTTATTTGGTGTTTTGAAAGTTTTTAATTCGTGGCTTATTTATATCTTCTTAATATTGATTTGGTTAAGTTTTTGGTAAGTGCTTATTTGGTTTTTTCTTATTTCCCTTTTACATTCCATCATAAAGTTCTAAGGGTTTTTAAGGTTCCGATCGAGTATTGTGATCGCATAAGCCTTAGGGTTTCTACTTGCGATCAAATACTGCGATCACAAACTGCGATCCAGACTGCGATCATAGACTACGATCACAACCTGCGATCCAACTACGATCTCGAGTTGTGATCGTTAGTCGCGATCATTGGTTGCGATCGTTGGTTGCGATCGTTGGCTGAGATCGCTGGTTGCGATCCAAGTTGCGATCGCTCGTTGCGATCTAGGTTGCGATCGCTCGTTGCGATCTGATTGGAATCCTTTGTTTTTTTTCTTAGTTGTTTTTCAAAGTTTATTTATTTCCCACCATTCTTGTCAATTTCAAGTTTAGATTGTCTTGTCTTATTTTATCTTTAAATTTACTTTTTATTAAGTCCTAAATTTTGTTTAATCTCTTTATAATTGTCATTTGTCTTAATTCATTTTAGTTTAAATAGATAATCAAAAGCTCCCCCTTTTAGTTAACAAAAACGATAAGTCCACCCTAAACCATGATCAATTCGAATTGAATCGAGTACGAACAAAACACACAGAATCAACAACTCATAAGAATCTTGTCATATTAAAATGGCGCCGCTGCCAGCTCTTTTCGTAAAGATTAACGGTTTTTTGTGAGAAAAATTGGATTTTGGGATCCATTCTCTTGGGAACGTTATTTTCATAGCATAAAAAATTTCAAAAAATCCTAAAAAATATAAAATTTTCAAAAATCCAAAAAAATAAAAAAACAAGATAAAAAATCAAAAATATTGTATTGCATTTTTAGTGTATGCGTACTCGATCTTCGTCTAATCTTGAGCCCGAGACTCGTAAAGACTTAGATATGGCCGGTGTGAATAATAATAACAATCCACCATACCCCGTTGTGAATAATAACAACCATCACCCTCAACCCGATCTTCGTACGATGGAGGAGTTATGCCAACTGACAATGAATGGACGTGGAGGACCGATTGCGCCGATGCAAATCATGGCTCCCGAATTTTCGTTGAAGCATTACATGATCCAACAAGTTCAAAATGCTTGCCCATTTCGTGGATTACCGGATGATGATGCTAACAAACACCTCGATAAATTCATAACCGTCACTCAAAGCATGAAATTGCCCAGTGTTACCATGGATTTTCTCCGTCTTCATGTTTTTCCACACACTTTATCCCACCATGCCGAAAAATGGTTTGATCGTCTTCCTAAAAACTCAATTCATACATGGGATGAGATGACTCAAAGATTTTTGTCGCGCTTCTTTACACCATCCATGGTAACTAGTCTTAGGAATCAAATCAGTGGTTTCACTCAAGAACCCGATGAGTCTCTTTTTGATGCTTGGTAATGTTATAATATCTTGATCGATCGTTGTCCTAACCATAATATTATCCCCGTCACTCTAATTGATACTTTCTACAACGGTTTAACTTTTCGTGATCGTGATACGATTAATGCCGCCGTCGGTGGTACATTTATGAAAAGAAGACCCGCGGAGTGTAGAGAGCTTATAGAGAACATGACCACTCATCAAAAAAATTGGGATTCATCCGCATCCTCAAGAAATAACTCTTGGTTCAATGTTTCTTCTACTTCATCAAACGCCGAGTTATCCGAACTCACCCGTCAAATAGCCGAGATGAACAAAAATTTCTTAACCATGGCTACGAAGCCATATCAACAAGTTAAAGTTGTAGCACTTTCTTGTGAGACTTAAGGCGGTCCTCACTCATACACCGATTGTCCTTCTACTCAAGACAATCCTTGTGAGAACGTGTACGCGGCTAACGGTAACTTTTCTACGGGAGGATATCAAGCAAGCCCTCAAGGTGACCGTAATTTGCTAAGTTATTGTTCAAACAATTTTCTTTCACCACCCGGTTTTACTCCTCAAAACCAAAACAACCTCAGTCGTAACAATCAAATCCAACCTCGAGCTCCTAATCAATATCAAACCCAAAGAAATCCATATCCACCTCAAGGAAATAATCAAGTTTACCAACCACCCACCTATCAACCACCCGCATACCAAGCTCCACCTTTTAACCAATCCACGACATTTAATCAAGAGATCGAAACCTACATGAGGACTAATGACGTGTAGGTGAAAAATCTTTAAAGCCAAATTATTAACTTAAAAGGTGACATGGCTAAACAAGGGAATGATCTTCGAGCCGATCTTAGGGATGACATGCGAAACTCTTTAAGCAATCAAACAAATGACTTAAGGGATATGATGGCTAGTTTCTTCCCAAGTAATCAACCCTCTACTTCGGGTTCTCTTCCGAGTAACACCATTGCAAATCCAAGAGGGGAGATGAAAGGAATCACTACCCATAGTGGAAAAGGCTATAAGGCACCCGAGATTCCTAAACCTACTCCAGTGATTGTGACAACGGATAACGAGCAACTTTCACCAATTCCTTCACCTTCCAACCCCACCCCTCCTCCACCCAAGGATGTGAGTGAGAATTCCATTCTAAAGCCTTCCTCTCAACCCGACATACCTTATCCTTCAAGGTTGAGGAAAGAGAAGTTGAAGAACAAGGATGATATTCAAGTTTCAAACTTTCTTAAAATGTTTAAACAATTTAACTTCAACATCTCCTTTGCCGAGGTGCTCGCTCACATGCCTAAATATGCTAAAATGTTTAAAGATATTCTAAGTGATATGGAAAAACTTCTTGATATTTCTCAAACCCAACTTAATGAGAATTGCTCCGCGGTTCTTTTAAGGAAATTACCAACCAAACTTGGTGATCCGGGTCGCTTTCTCATTCCTTGCAACTTTCCCGGGGTAGAAAATTGTATGGCCCTAGCCGATCTAGGTGCTAGTATCAAGTTAATGCCATTAAGCGTTTGGAAACAATTATCTATACCCGAGCTAGTCCCCACACGAATGATATTGGAGTTAGTTAACCGTACGGTTTCTTATCCGGTGGGGATAGCCGAATATGTCTTCGTCGGTGTCGCCAAATTCACCTTTCTGGCGGATTTTGTTATCAGTGACTACTAGATGGATCCCCATGTTCCATTAATCGTTGGACGTCCATTCTCGAGGACCGATCGCACTCTTATTAATGTAGCCGCAGGCGAATTAATCATGAGAGTTGGTGACGACAAAATCGTCTTTAACATGGGTAAACTTTCTAAGCAACCTTATTGACACGAGAGCGTTAATTTCATTTACGTACTTGATGCGGCATGTGAAGAACATTTCAAAGACGCTTATAAAAGTGGTCTTTCTCCTTTACCTCATGTTGAGAACGTAGCCTCTATTGCTCCATCATTGACTCCATTTGGAGAAAGTGACTTTCTTTTGAAAGAATTTGAAGCAACTTTAGGGGATGTGGACTTAAAATATGACGATTCTCCCTCCGATTGGGAAGAAGACATTCGTACCATTGAGAAACTTCTCAATGAGGACCATATTTCTCCACCTTTTCCTATGGAAGTTACAAACGATGATCCAAATTTGATTAAGCCTTCCATCGATAATCCTCTGGATTTATAGCTTAAGGATTTACCGTCTCATCTTGAATACGTTTTCCTAGAAGTCAATAAGAAGTTACCCGTCATCATTGCAAAGGACTTAAAAGAGGATGAAAAATCTCGAGTTATCGATGTGCTCAAAAATCATAAGAAATCAATTGCTTGGAAAATTTCCGACATCCGCGGAACTGATCCTAAATTTTACACTCATAAAATTCTAATGGAAGATGACTTTAAACCGGCAATTCAAAGCCAAAGAAGGGTTAATCCAAAAATTCATTACGTCATCAAGAAAGAAGTTATCAAACTTCTAGATTCCGGAATGATTTACACTATTTCGGATTCGCCATGGGTTAGTCCCGTCCATTGTGTACCTAAGAAAGTCGGAATAACCGTTGTTCCCAATGAAAACAATGAGTTGATTCCTACTCGACTTGTCACGGGTTGGCGAGTTTTCATAGACTATCGCAAGCTCAATGATGCCACTCGTAAGGATCATTTTCCTCTTCCTTTCATGGATCAAATGCTCGAGCGTTTAGCAGGTAATGACTACTATTGCTTCTTAGACAGTGTCTCCGGGTATTTTCAAATTCCTATCGATCCAAAAGACCAAGAGAAACCACATTCACTTGTCCTTATGTAACATTTGATTACAAAAGAATGCCTTTCGGCTTATGCAATGCTCCTGGGACTTTCCAAAGGTGTATGATGGCTATATTTCATGACATGGTTTGTAAAACCCGCATGCTTTTACCATGAATAGTACCCTTAAGATCGTACGTACTAGATTAAAACTTTCCTTTTATAGTATGATTATGTTTACGTGTTAGGATTTTACGTATTACGTACGTGTTAGAACACGATAAGTATTTATTAGGCACAAACACGCAATAATTATTTGACAATAATTAATCACGAACATGCGATCATGAAATCATGAACGTAATTAAATCACGAACTAATATTAATTATGTATATATATTTATTACGAGCGTGAATAAATATATTAGGTCACGGTAAATATTTAACGAGAACACACTAAACGCGAACACAAATAAACACGAACGAACACTTAAACAACGAGACACGGAAAACGGTACGGGTACCCCATGTTGGGGCCCCTACCCGCGGCAATATTAAGGAGATGGGCCAAGCCCATCTCAAAATTTACTAAGAAGGGGTTATGGTAAATTTTGCTAGTCATTTTCACATTACAGTAAACTTAAACAAAAACCTAACAGATTTTTCTCCTTCTCCTTCATCCTCTCTTGTGGCCGCCGCACATAACACACCAAAAGGGGGGTGTTTAGTTGATTTTGAAATTGAATCTTGTACGTGTGTTCGTGTGTGTTCATCCTCGTTAGATCCACGCATTCGGTATACCTCTTTTTAATCTTTTTCTTTTGTTTGATTTAATAAATTAATAAGAACATGATGTTTTTGAAAACCTAATAGAAAACATAAATCAAACATGTAATTCGTTATCAGGTAAATCAAAACGGATGCTTTTAGGGGTGTTTGTTTGGTCGACGCCTAAACCGAACCACAAGGGGGTCTCGGTTTGGCTTGTAGACCACCACCGAGACCATATGGTCCCGGTTTGGTGGTGTGGGTCCCACGACAGCAGCAAACCAAAGGGAACCCCGAAGTGGTTCGGCTTATGGTGTCGATTTCATGTCCGGTTCACGGTTTATGTTAAGATTATTTTTTTTATAATCATATGTTAAAATTAAATTAATAAATATGACATGATTAATTTAATAAACATGACTTAGGTTATAATTTAATTATTAGAATCATGGAATTATTAACCTAAGTATTTTATATTTTCTAGACTTTATAATTAATTAATTATTAAAAACCATAGTTGTAATTAGTTAATTAACATGACTTAGGTTATATTATTAATAAATAATAATACATTTTTTAACCTAAGTATTTAACTTTATTTAATTAAAAACATGATATATTTAATTAAATAATTTTAACCTATAGTTTATTTAAATTACATGTAATAATTAATAAACTATACATTATATCATTATGACTTAGAAAATAATCAGAAAACACTTAGGCTTATTTACTTAGCTTATTTAACCAGCTTATATCTAATTATGGAAACTTTCTATTTTAGAAACTTATTTAATTAAGTCAGCTAATCTATTTATAGAAACTTTCTATTTTTAGAAACTTATTTTATTCAGGCAGCTAATCTATTTATGGAAACTTTCTATTTTTAGAAACTTATCTATTTTAAGCAGTAATTCTATTTTTGGAAACTTTCTATTTTTGGAAACTTTCTATTTTTGGAAATTTCTATTTTTGGTAACTTTATATTTTTGGAAACTTTCTATTTTTGGAAACTTTCTATTTTAGGAAACCTGCTATTTTTGGAAAGTTACTTATTATTACACAGTAAGTATAATAATACATGAAAACCAGATATACTTAATCAGAATAGACAGAAATATAAAACATGCACAGTTTAAGGCTTTAAACAGTAAAACATGATATGAACATATAAAATAAGCTAAGACATGATATAAAACCAGATAAGTATTTAGTATTCAGATACTTATTCATTTATGTATTTATGTAGCATTAGTGATACCGAAGTAGGATTCTCCTCAGTTCATCTTCTTCGTTCACTGGACATAAGGTACGGATTCCCGTCCTTTCAGTATGGACATTCTTTCCTTATTAGGAATCCCCGTATGTAGCCAAATGTTTTCCCGTAGTATAAGTTTATATGTTTGACTTGCTTATGTTTAATTTAGAATACCTATAGCCATATACATGCATGACCAATTTCACCTAGTTATGGAGGTACCATAACCATAACATTAGAGGCACTGATGTTATGACTTCACCACGGCGGAGTGATTGCTCGTGGCGTCCCTTCAGCTTTTGGCCATATTATTGTATTTATCATGTGGGGCGTATGGGTGCATCCTAGTTACATGTTTTTCAGCAGATTACTCAGTGTGAATGTGGTGTGTGCCTTGCATCCTTCACAAGGAGCTGATCCCTCCTACCCAAACCAGTATATTAAATTAGAGGCAGCCCCTCTAATTTGCATGATGAGGTCACCCCTCCAAGTATTCATGCACGGTGGATTTTCATGACCTATATTGGCTAATGGTAGAACATGTTAAACAGTTTTTATATGATAAACATAAGGCTTTTCAAACTATAAAACTAGTTTTACCAAGACTTAACCAGGTTATTCGGGACTTAGTTTTCTTCCGCTGTTATATGTTATATGCTTATCCTATTCATGCTTTATTGTACATCCGTGCACTGAGCGTATTGCTCAACCGTTTTCCTTTTCTATGTTCCCAAAACGGCAGGTACTCAGGGACGCTCGTAGACTTTAAGCGTACGTGCATATGGACTGGAAGCTTTCTAGCCTTTCTTTACTTTATGCATTTTCTTACTTTGATACATTTGCTATGGACATTGTTTAGTCCTTTCCTTTTCAATACTTATGTTTGTGTGTGATGAGCTTACTTTTGGACTACCGATGTTTGATTCCGGTATTTTCCTTTTATATGGTCATGTAATGTTTAGACATTTTTTCTTGTATGCTTTGATGACACACCATAATTACGCGTGACATTCCATTATCAAAATGGGGTGTTACAATTATGGTATCAGAGCCAAGGCTTCGACCTGTAGGCTCTCAAATATGACCTGTGATTAGTGGGTAGTCACTATGGTCTTCCTAGAACTGACAGTCGTTTTCATGCATTCATCATTTTTATGCATACATATATATGTCATTGTCGCAGGTTTATGACTAAGTAATGGTTGGTACATGACTGGCCCTATTTAGTCGCATGTGTTTTATCGAAACTTTTAAATTTGGGACCGACCCATAGGCGTCCCCTCGCCATGTCTTTTATTTTGGGTGAACTGGCCGTAGGCGTTCACTCTCGAGCATACAAAAGTTTTCATAAAACTGCATCATGCATTCATACACAAAATTTTCTTGCATAAAATTTTTTTCTCTTGAAATTTTGGTATAAATTTTTTTCATGTATATATATTTTATGTTTTGATCTGTTTAATCATATGTTTTATGTTATACTGTTAGATGGTTCTCACACGCGAACAGGAAAAACTTAATGCTGCAATCCAAGATGCAATGCAAGCTTTGCTTCCTCAACCAAGGAATGACATCAGGGCTGAGGTTCAAGCTGCCAACAATCAGCAGCATAATCAGGCACCTCCTCCTCCTCCTCCTCCAATGACATTGGCAGTATGGCTGGAGAGATTCAACAAGCTCCGTCCTCGAGATTTTGAGAAAACAGATAGCCCCGTTGATGCTGAAAGCTGGTTGGCTCACATCGAGAAGATTTTCAATGCTATGGGTTGTGACCCCGCATACAAGGAGAGGTTGGCATGCTATCGGTTCGAAGGCGATGTGCTAAATTGGTGGTTAGCGTTGATGCAGTCTGAGGGAGGTGACGAGTGGGTTGCTGGTTTGACTTGGGCTCAGTTCAAGGACAGGGTGATGGATCAGTTCTTTCCCAAGGCTGAGCAAGACAAGCTCAAGAGGGAGTACCATGGGATCCGATAGAGAGCTAGGGAGAATAGCAACGAGTTTATGCAACGCTTTCTTCGCTTAGCTGGTTTCCTTGGTGCAGCAGCATGTACTCCTGAAGAGCAGGCACACCACTTTAGGTGGGCTCTTCGCACATCGGTCGCAAACAACCTGGTGTGTGCTACGTTCAACACGGTAGCACAAATGGCCGATTCAGCACGTAAGCTGGAGATGCTGCAGGAGAGAGATGAGTTTGGGGAAGCTGAGAGACCCGACAAGAGGTAAACATTCATATTCAAGCGGTGATCAATCCGTATTCTTTCCATATATGTCAATTGTTCATCTCTTGAAAATGTATCTTCCAGGCAGAAAACTGGGGACCGGTCTCAGCCGGCTACTCAGCTGCAGCCTCATCAGCCCAAGGGAAATGGTCAGACTAACGACCATTCTGCTACGGATAGGCGTGGCGGAAATGATAATTTCCGTCACAATGCTGGACACTCCAACAGCAGCAGGTCCTAATACTTACGCATTTTTCTTATGATTTCATGTTATAACTCATATTCTGAAACTTTAGCAAAAAAACTTCTACCAGGAACCATGGAAACGGTAGGGACCAGAACCAGAGAGGTTCACAGCCTAGCCGTCCAGCTATCACTGGTATTCAATCTTACGATTTTCCGCATTGTCCTTTGTACCCTATTATCATTGCTGATGTAAAATGTTTTATCAGGTTCCCAGCCAGCCAGAGCACCTGCTGGAGAATATACTCATCCTCTTTGCTCTACTTGCCACCGTAGGCACCCAGGGCCATGTCGTCGTAACATTGACGCATGCTTCAAGTGTGGTCTTCCTGGCCATATCATGAAGGATTGCCGAAAGGGAGAGATAGAGGGCACATCGAGACATGCTGATTCCAAGCCGCCTCCTACCACCGGGCGTGTCTACACGACATCTCGAGACCAGGCCAACAAGTCTACAGGTACCATCACTGGAATCTTGTATATGTATGGTCAAGCTGCATGTGTTCTTTTCGATAGGGGTGCTACTCACTCGGTTATTTCTACTGCTTATGCTAAGAACATTAGGATGCTCCCCATGCCACTAGAGAATAGGCTTACTATTTCCACGCCTTTGAGGGACTCTGTATTCATCACCCATGTATACAAGAGTCTTCCCCTAGAATTTGACGAGAAGGTTCGACCTGTTGACGCACTTCCGCTGGACATGAATGACTTCGACATGATTTTGGGCATGGATTGGCTATCCAAGCATCATGCTACCATAGACTGCCATTCATATCGAGTTATCTTCGGTGATGTTAATGCACAAGAGTACATTCATAACGGGTTCGTACTCGGACGGTCTGTACAAATCATATCTACCCTGCAAGCGCGTGCACTACTGTCACATGGCTGCGAGGGTTATCTAGCTATGGTTCACGACGTGGATGCTGAATCTCCATCAATTTAGGATCAACCAATAGTGTCGGAATTCCAAGATGTTTTCCCAGAAGAACTTCCGGGCATACCACCTGCATGAGAGGTGGAATTCAGTATCGAGCTTATTCCAGGAGCTGAACCAATCTCCAAGGCTCCTTATCGCATGGCTCCCATAGAGCTGAAGGATCAACTGCAAGAACTTCTTGAACGAGGTTTCATTCGACCGAGCGCATCTCCATGGGACGCACCGGTCTTGTTTGTTAAGAAGAAGGACGGCAGTATGCGTCTTTGCATAGACTATCACGAGCTCAACAAGATTACTATCCGGAATAGGTATTCACTGCCACGTATAGACGATCTGTTTGACCAACTCCAAGGGGCCAAACACTTCTCCAAGATTGATCTTAGGTCAGGCTACCATCAGCTACGGGTTAAGGAGCAGGACATCGCCAAGACTGTTTTTCGTACCCGCTATGGCCACTACGAGTTTGTAGTTATGCCATTCGGCCCGACAAATGCTCCAGCAGTTTTCATGGACTTGATTAACAGAATCTTCCATGAATATCTGGAAAAGTTCGTCATTGTCTTCATCGATGACATCCTGATTTTCTCAAAGTCCAAGGAGGAACACGAAGACCATCTTCGTACAGTACAACAGATTCTTCGCCAGAAGCAGTTGTATGCTAAATTCTCCAAGTGTGAGTTCTGGTTAGACAAGGTGGAATTCTTAGGTCATATTGTATCAGCAGAAGGAATCATTATGGATCCAGCGAAGGTTGAGGCCATTACTAAGTGGCCGAGGCCGACATCAGCGACGAAAGTCCGCAGTTTCTTAGGCTTAGCTGGCTATTACCGTAGGTTCGTGGAGAACTTTTCCCGCTTAGCACTACCAATGACCAAACTGATGCGAAAAGGGGAGAAATTCGTCTGGACAGAAGAACGAGAGAAGAGCTTTGAAGACCTGAGGCAGAAGCTAGTATCTACACCTATTCTTACTCTCCCATCTGGTACGGGTGGATTTCAAATCTACAGTGATGCATCGGGGAAAGGACTTGGTTGTGTTCTCATGCAACATGGGAAAGTGATCGTGTACGCTTCACGACAGCTTAAGCCTTATGAAGAAAATTACCCCACGCATGACTTGGAACTTATTGCAGTCGTGTTTGCATTGAAGATATGGAGGCACTACTTATATGGAGAATCATGTGACATTTTCAAAGACCACAAGAGCTTGAAGTATATCTTCACTCAACGTGAATTAAACATGAGGTAGAAGAGATGATTAGAGTTGTTGAAGGATTATGACATTAATCTACAGTATCATCCCGGAAAGGCAAATGTAGTAGCAGATGCTCTTAGCAGGAAGTCCGGAATGATCAACGGCATTAAAATTGAGGAGGAAATCATAAGAGACTTGGAGCGACTAGACATCGAGATCATGGTACGTGGACAACACGGTTACTGGGCTAATCTTAAAGTAGAACCCGAGTTACTCTCTAAGATCAAGGAAGCTCAGAAAGATGACGGAGAAATCTGGGAGATAGTACAGAATTTGGAGAAACAGACGGAATTCAGAGTAGATGCATATGGTATTGTATGACAGGGCACAAGACTTTGTATTCCCAATGATCAAGAACTCCAGGAAGCCTTGTTAGATGAATCTCATAGCTCCCCATTCTCTATACATCCTAGTTCGACTAAGATGTACCATGACATCAAGCAGTACTTTTGGTGGAGTGGTATGAAACAGGATGTGGCCACTTACGTCTCCAAATGTCTTACCTGCCAGCAGGTTAAGGTCGAGCATCAGCGATCTGGCGGTCTCCTTCAACCGTTAGATATTCCAGAGTGGAAGTGGGACAAAATCACCATGGATTTTGTTACTGGTCTTCCGCCTACCAAGAGGAAGCACGATGCGATTTAGGTTATCGTAGATCGACTTACCAAATCAGCTCATTTCTTACCGATACGCAAGGAAGATCCGGTAAGTAAACTCGCCGATACGTATAGAAGAGAGATCATGAGACTCCACGGTGCTCCATCCAGCATCGTCTCAGACAGAGATCCTCGATTCACTTCGCGCTTTTGGAAGAGTCGGCAGAAAGCTTGGGGTACACAACTTAAGCTTAGCACGGCTTTTCATCCTCAAACGGACGGACAGTCGGAGCGAACGATTCAGACATTAGAAGACATGTTGAGGTCATGTGTGTTGGAATGGACGGGTGATTGGGATGATTATATCTGTTTGGTGGAGTTTGCATACAACAATAGTTGGCACGCAAGTATCAAGTGTGCTCCTTTCGAGATGTTGTATGGCAGAAAGTGTCGCGCCCCAATCTGTTGGGATCAGGTTGGCGAGCGAACACTTGAAGGACCAGAAATCATAGAGATGACCAATGAAAAGATCACAGTAGCTAAGCAGAAACTTCAGGAGGCACGGTCACGTCAGAAAAGCTACGCCGATAAGCATCATAGGGACATACATTTTAACGTAGGAGATCACGTCTTCCTTAAGGTTTCACCGGCACGTGGGGTTAGACGCTTCGGGATTAAAGGGAAGCTCAGTCCTCGGTTCATCGGACCGTTTGATATCATTGAACGAGTCGGTGAAGTATCTTACCGGTTAGCGTTACCTCCGCAGCTTTCGCAGGTACACAATGTGTTTCATGTGTCCTTACTCAGAGGGTACCAGTATCATCCCCTTCACATGGTTCAGTATCCACTGGAACAGATACATGAAGATCTCACCTTCATATAAGAACCCAAACGAGTTCTTGAAAGACAAGAACGAGTCATGAAGGAAGACGATTCCATTCGTCAAAATCCTATGGAGGGATCATACCGAGCGGGAAGCCACTTGGGAAACAGAGGAGTCTATCCGGGCTTCTTACCCTCATTTCATATTTTGTATTCGGTTATGTTGTTCTTTTCCAGTTTACTTTATCTGTAATTCGGGGACGAATTATTCTTTTTTAGGGGGAAGAGTTGTAAAACCCGCATGCTTTTACCATGAATAGTACCCTTAAGATCGTACGTACTAGATTAAAACTTTCCTTTTATAGTATGATTACGTTTACGTGTTAGGATTTTACGTATTACGTACGTGTTAGAACACGATAAGTATTTATTACGCACGAACACGCAATAATTATTTGACAATAATTAATCACGAACATGCGATCATGAAATCATGAACGTAATTGAATCACGAACTAATATTAATTACGTATATATATATTTATTACGAGCGTGAATAAATATATTAGGTCACGGTAAATATTTAACGAGAACACACTAAACGCGAACACAAATAAACACGAACGAACACTTAAACAACGAGACACGGAAAACGGTACGGGTACCCCATGTTGGGCCCCTACCCGCGGCAATATTAAGGAGATGGGCCAAGCCCATCTCAAAATTTACTAAGAAGGGGTTATGGTAAATTTTGCTAGTCATTTTCAGATTACAGTAAACTTAAACAAAAACCTAAAAGATTTTTCTCCTTCTCCTTCTTCCTCTCTTGTGGCCGCCGCACATAACACACAAAAAGGGGGGTGTTTAGTTGATTTTGAACTTGAATCTTGTACGTGTGTTCGTGTGTGTTCATCCTCGTTAGATCCACGCATTCGGTATACCTCTTTTTAATCTTTTTCTTTTGTTTTGATTTTAATAAATTAATAAGAACATGATGTTTTTGAAAACCTAATTAAAAACATAAATCAAAGATGTAATTGGTTATCAGGTAAATCAAAACGGATGTTTTTAGGGGTGTTTGTTTGGCCAACGCCTAAACCGAACCCCAAGGGGGTCTCGGTTTGGCTTGTAGACCACCACCGAGACCATATGGTCCCAGTTTGGTGGTGTGGGTCCCACGACAGCAGCAAACTAAAGGGAACCCCGAAGTGGTTCGCGGCATGGTGTCGATTTCATGTCCGGTTCATGGTTTCTAGTCAAGATCCGGTTCACGGTTTATGTTAAGATTATTTTTTTTATAATCATATGTTAAAATTAAATTAATAAACATGACATGATTAATTTAATAAACATGACTTAGGTTATAATTTAATTGTTAGAATCATGGAATTATTAACCTAAGTATTTTATATTTTCTAGACTTTATAATTAATTATTTATTAAAAACCATAGTTGTAATTAATTAATTAACATGACTTAGGTTATATTATTAATAAATAATAATACATGTTTTAACCTGAGTATTTAACTTTATTTAATTAAAAATATGATATATTTAATTAAATACTTTTAACCTATAGTTTATTTAAATTACATGTAATAATTAATAAACTATACATTATATCATTATGACTTAGAAAATAATCAGAAAAACACTTAGGCTTATATACTTAGCTTATTTAACCAGATTATATCTAATTATGGAAACTTTCTATTTTTAGAAACTTATTTAATTAAGGCAGATAATCTATTTACGGAAACTTACTATTTTTAGAAACTTATTTAATTCAGGCAGCTAATCTATTTATGGAAAATTTCTATTTTTGGAAACTTATCTATTTTAAGCAGTAATTCTATTTTTGGAAACTTTCTATTTTTGGAAACTTTCTATTTTTGGAAACTTTCTATTTTGGAAACTTTCTAATTTTTGGTAACTTTCTACTTTTGGAAACTTTCTATTTTTGGAAACTTTCTGTTTTAGGAAACCTGGTATTTTTGGAAAGTTACTTATTATTACGCAGTAAGTATAATAATACATGAAATACCAGATATACTTAATCAGAATAGACAGAAATATAAAACAAACACAGTTTAAGGCTTTAAACAGTAAAACATGATATGAACATATAAAATAAGCTAAGACATGATATAAAACCAGTTACGTATTTAGTATTCAGATACTTATTCATGTATGTATTTAAGTAGCATTAGTGATACCGAAGTAGGATTCTCCTCAGTTCATCTTCTTCGTTCACTGGACATAAGGTATGGATTCCCGTCCTTTCAGTATGGACATTCTTTCCTTATTAGGATTCCCCGTATGCAGCCAAATATTTTCCCGTAGTATAAGTTTATATGTTTGACTTGCATATGTTTAATTTAGAATACCTATAGCCATATACATGCATGACCAGTTTCACCTAGTTATGGAGGTACCATAACCATAACATTAGAGGCACTGATGTTATGACTTCACCACGGCGGAGTGATTGCTCGTGGCGTCCCTTCAACTTTTGGCCATATTATTATATTTATCATGTGGGCGTATGGGTGCATCCAAGTTACATGTTTTTCAGCAGATTACTCAGTGTGAATGTGGTGTGTGCCTTGCATCCTTCACAAGGAGCTGATCCCTCCTACCCAAACCAGTATATTAAATTAGAGGCAGCCCCTCTAATTTGCATGATGAGGTCACCCCTCCAAGTATTAATGCATGGTGGATTTTCATGACCTATATTGGCTAATGGTTAAATATGTTAAACAGTTTTTATATGATAAACATAAGGCTTTTCAAACTATAAAACTAGTTTTACCAAGACTTAACCAGGTTATTTGGGACTTAGTTTTCTTCCGTTGTTATATGTTATATGCTTATGCTATTCATGCTTTATTGTACATCCGTGCACTGAGCGTATTGCTCAGCCGTTTTCCTTTTCTATGTTCCCAAAACGGCAGGTACTCAGGGACGCTCGTAGACTTTAAGCGTACGTGCATATGGACTGGAAGCTTTCTAGCCTTTCTTTACTTTATGCATTATCTTACTTTGATACATTTGCTATGGACATTGTTTAGTCGTTTCCTTTTCAGTACTTATGTTTGTGTGTGATGAGCTTACTTTTGGACTACCGATGTTTGATTCCGGTATTTTCCTTTTATATGGTCATGTAATGTTTAGACATTTTTCCTTGTATGCTTTGATGACACGCCATAATTACGCGTGACATTCCATTATCAAAATGGGGTGTTACATGGTTGAAGAAACTATGGAAGTCTTTATGGAAGATTTCTCGGTCTATGGTGATTCTTTCTCATCTTGCCTTACCAATTTAGAACGTATGCTTAAACGGTGTGAAGACACTCGTCTCGTTCTTAATTGGGAAAAATGTCATTTCATGGTAAAAGAAGGCATTGTTCTTGGTCACAAAATTTCCAAAGCTGGTATCGAAGTCGACCGTGCTAAATTTGACGTCATTGCTAAGTTGCCGCCACTTACCACCGTCAAAGGAGTTAGGAGTTTTTTAGGTCATGCGGGATTTTATCGTCGTTTCATCCAAGATTTCTCTAAGAAGCTCGACCAATGACTCACCTTTTAGAAAAGGATGTTGTGACAATCCGTCAATTTCAGGTCGTTAATTTAATCTCGACTGTTACGTATTACGTGTTTACTTTAATGAGAATTTTAAATTATCGACTAACCGAGAAGGTTATGACTTGAAACTAGCGTAAGAATGTCGATTAGATAAAAACTGGCAAGGAAAACGTTAGGTGTCGATATTATTTCTCAAATTATTATAAGAATGATTTTATTATATTTAATCTTTATTTCTCATGTTTTACGTTGTAACGAATAACGAGAACTACTAGTGATCGCGATACCGACGGATGCTCAAAATTTTATATTTTATTATCGATCATTTCGATATTTAATATTGTCGACGATATCGTTATAGTTATGTAATAAGTCGTTATATTATTATTTTTCATGTGCGTTTAAACTTTAAAATATATATATATATATATATATATATATATATATATATATATACATATATATATATATATATATATATATATATATATATATATATATATATATATATATATATATATATATATATATATATATATATATATATATATATATATATATATATATATATATATATATATATATATATATATATATATATATATATATACATATATATATATATATATATATATATATATATATATATATTAATAAGTGTGTAAACACTTATCCTTTTGCCACTAAAATCACGGAAAAACAAGACCTAATCATGTGTTTTACATCTTAAATGTCGGAATTATGCGTGGTTTTGTGTTTTGTGTGATAAATAGGTACAAATGATCAAAAGAAGATAAAACACGGGATTTCACGGTCAAATGTCGAAGAAAAGTCAAGAAAGAGACAAAGACGAAGTCAAAAGACCAAAAGTGTGCCCAAGATAGCGAAAACCGGAAAAACCAGCACGAGTTTGAAGAAAAATATCGAGGAAGCCAAAACCGAGCTCAACTTTAGAGGATTTAATCATTTGTCGAGTTTATGAGCTAAGTGGGTCCCACATGTGCTAAATGGGCCTGAAAAGCCCATCAATATTGGAAGAGTTCACATACTTTATAAACTTGGGTCAAAGTTTGGGTCAAAGCCCAAATCTAAGAAAAAGGAGACGGATGGGAGATATGTTTAGTATTGGGTAACAAGCCCAAAATGTATATCCTAAGCCCAATTTGATCTAAATAAAACGGAAGAATAATTTAGCTATTTGCTAAATAACACAAACGGATGGAGGGATTTAGTTCTTTTGCTTGACCGGTCAAACTTCACAAACCCACATTCACTCACCCTCTTCCACTTTCTCCTTCCCCTAAAAAAACGCACATTCCCTCACAAACCCTAATTTCTTACTGGCACTATTTACCTCACCCAAATTTGGGGGTTTTACCCTAGAAGGGTAATTCATACCAAGGGAATTAATTCCCCATAAAAATCGCAGCTCCACCCAACTGTGGTCCTCCCTCTACCTACGTGGCATCAATTGAGTGGCCAAAACACATCACCATCCTTCATTACACCAATCATCTAAAGCGACCTCAGCAAGAAAGAAGCACAAAACTAACACAACTTGCCACCTTGGCAATCCGTGGCTACAAGGAAGATTCTCCACCGTTTGATCAAGCAAGAAAGAGAGAGAATGAAGATTAAAGGCTGTGATTTCACTCCGTGTTCACCAAGGAAGACTAGAAGGTTCGGGGATCCTTATAAAAACCCCCTCTCTCACATGTAATGTTTATGTTTTTCTTTATTTTTAATTTTTAGAAAATAGTTAATTAGGGTTTCGGTATTGTAATTTTCTTTTCAAGTATTGTAAGTTTGAGTTTTAAATTAATGAAAAGTTATTTAGTTTTAAATCTCGTTTGGTTTTAAGATTACTGTTCTTGATTTACTCATTTTATAATAATTTTGCTACTGTCTCATCTCGAATTAAATATAAAAAAAAAAAGAAAAAAAGAGAAAGATAAAGAAAAGTAGTGAATAATCTCCCCCACTGGGAGATTATAAATAAATGTTACTGTTCAAGCCGAGGTTGGTTCGCTAGTTCATTGGTTCTCGATTCAAGGTGGTGTTGGTTTAAATTAATCGAAGGTTTTTGTTTGGAGATCATTGTGGTTTCAAATCGTTGATGTTTTCGGTTCAGTTTGGTATTGTTTGATTCGAAAATATTGATGTTGTTGACGGAGGTGTTAGTTTCGGTTTGAGCTCGCTCAGCGCGACGCTACGTCCCAAAGGTTTTCGCCAAACGGTTTGATCTTTCTTTTAAATTTAAGTTAAGCTTATTGTTTATTTAGAGTTTTGATATTCTGCGTTAGTTTGATTTATTTGCTATTTGTTTAGTTTAGAGTAAATCTGTTTAGAGTAAATCTGTTTATTTATTTGCACTTTGTTTTACTTTGCTTATTTGCTAATTAAATAAGTTGATAAACCTGCGTTTGGAACTGCTTATTTTGGGTTTGGAATTTGCTTATCGAACTTTTGGATTTGCTTAGACTGTGGATTTGCTTTGTCGACGGTTATGTTTCGTATGACTTAGACTGATAGGATAGCAAGTTAATTTACTGGTTTCACTAATTTGGATTTTGATTGCTTATTTTGTATTAATCTAGCTTTATTGGTTGTGGTTTATGCTTGTTTGGTTATAGCTTATTTGGAGTATTGCTTATCTGGATTTAGCTTATTGTTTGCCTTCTATTTGTTTTTTCTTTTGCTGCTATCACCTCAGACCCAATTGGTCTGAGGGTGTATTCTGTCAAAAAAAAATCAGTTCCAAAAAGTAAAAAAAAATAATAAGCAAATTCGTCTCCAAAGGGTTTCGAACCCCAGACCTTTCGCATAACACCCCAACGCCTCATCCATCTGTTCTAGCTCTTCTTTTGTTAATTAGTTTACGTAAGGTTTTTAATATAGGGTAGTTAGTTCTGTCAGATTAATACTATATTAAGTTTATTTTTATTTTAATTAAAAGTAATTAAATAGTTTATTTTAATTTGTTTTTTTTCTTATAAAATAATAAAAAGATAAAAAAATATTTTATTTAATTTGTTTTTCAAATTAGTTTTTAGTTCAAAATTAATATAGGTTTTATTTAAAAGTAGTTTCAAAATAGATTTGTTTAAAGTATATTTTTAATTAAGTATTTAGTTTAAAAAGTTTTAAATAGATTATTTTTTAAAAAGTTTAGTAGAAGTTATTTTTATAGATTTATTTTTATAAATTTTTTTTTTAGATAAATTTTAATAGCTTTTATTTTTTAAAAATTAGTTTAAAAATAGTTAATTAAATTAGTTTTCATTTAATAGTTTTAAATTAGTTTCTAAAAAAAACACCCAAAAAGATATTATTGTACCAAAAACAATTTAAGTTGAAACGATAAAACCGGAAATCAATTCAAGTGAGTCGAGGAGAAAACGAACTTAAACAAAAAGGACTAAAAATCCTAGTTTCAAATTGGCGCCGTTGCCGCTTCGCTCGTACGATTGACGATTTTTTCGTGAAGACGTTTGGATTTTGGGATCCGTTCATTCTTTGAACGTTACGTTTCTTGCACACAAAATCGAAAACACAAAAAAATCAAAAAACTTTAAAATACAAAAAAAAAAAAAAAATTAAAAAAATTAAAAAACCACAAAGCAATTTCTTTCCTAAGAATTGCACCAAAAAAATTAAAAAAAAATCAAAAGTAATACGTTTTCCTAAACGTATTACACCAAAAATATTACGTATTAGTGTTAATTTTTCGATTCGATTTATTTCGATTTTTCTTGTGAATATATATTTTTCTAAAAAAAATACAAAAAGATTTTTCTTTTACTATATTATATTACGTAGCACAATAAATTACCTACTTATCAAATAAGGCCTTAGTTGGGATTTCATCACCTAACTATTGTATTCGAATCCATAACGAGAAAAAAGGGCAAAATAGATAAATACTAGTAAGACGTTTGAACTCAAAATATACAAACTATAAGGTGGGTATAAGGCGACGCGCTATAAAAGGCCGTCTAAGGAAAAAGGGTTTTAAGTGCTTTGTGCCACCTCGTTTCCCCGCTTGCTTGTGCGTATATTGAGAGGGACGACCGATTATTGGTTTGCCAACTCAAGTAGTATTTTACGTATATATTTTTGTAGATTTTTCATATTGCTCCTCGAGAGGGAAAATCCTTTTCCTCTCAAAGTCGACCGAGGTCACCTACCTCACTCCAAAGTTTTAATTGTATGCGCACTCGCGCGCGTACATACATACCGAGTGGTGTACCAAATACTTCTAATTCTTCTAAAAAGAAGAAGAAGAAAAACAAAAAGACCGTCATTAAAGCCGATCCCGAGTATCGAGCTTTCAACAATACGATGGCAACGGATAATCGACCAATGATTGAGATTCTACAATCTCACGTTGAAGGAAACGATGACGCGATTGTGGTGCCGAATATTGGAGCTAATCATTTCGAACTTAAATCGGGTTTTATTCAAATGGTTTCCGCTACACCATTTTTAGGTCGTACTAATGATGACCCACACGCTCATATCAAACGTTTCATCCAATTAGCTAATACCGTCAAATACAATGGGGTGCCCCAAGAGGCCGTTCGCCTCCAACTTTTTCCTTTTTCCCTCGAGGGACAAGCCCGGATTTGGCTTGATAAGGAACCACCCCAAAGTATTACCACATGGATCGACTTAGAGACCAAGTTCATTAACTACTTTTTCCCACCATCACGGACCACTTCCTTAAGGAATGAAATAATCAATTTTGAGCAAAAATATGGGGAAACGTTTAGTGAGGCTTGGGATCGTTTTAAAGATCTTTTGAGAAAATGTCCACAACACGGTTTTACTAAAGTTCATCAAATCAACACGTTTTATAATGGTTTAACTCTAAACGACCAAGACTCACTTAATAGTGCCGCGGGGGGCAATATTCTTGTGAAAACAATGAACGAGGCTTGGGCCATTATTGAGAACAAGGCTAAAGTGCAAACCAAATGTGTTAGGGCTAATATGGCAAGTGCTAGTACGAGTAATAGTGAGGTGAATGATCAAATTAAAGAGCTTACTTCAATTGTGAAAACCCTTGCTCTAAGAACCGACGCCCTCACTACAAATGTGCATGCCGTGAAAGAAAAAAGTGAGACGTGTGAGACTTGTGGTGGACCACATTCATACTTTAATTGTGACAAGGTTTACAATGATCAACAAGAAGTTTATGCTTATAATAACAATGAACTTGATCGGATTCAATTCAAACCAAATGTTGATGTTAACCATTTGTCTTACAAATCTAATAACTATTTGGCTCCCCCGGGTTTTGTAGCACCACAAAGACCACCCCCACCCGCCCAAAATAGGAACCAAGCTCCTCAACGGGGTAATTTTCAAGGAAGTTCTAATCAACGGGGTTTTAATCAAAATCAAGGGAATTTTCAAGGGCAAAACCAAGGGTTGAATAATCAAGGATATAATAACCAAAGTTTTCAAAATCAAGGATTTAATCAAGGTTCTAATCAATATCAAAACCAAGGTTTTAATAATCAAGGTTACAATCAAATGAATATGCATAATCCTCAAATGGACTTGGTTCTTCAAAAATTATCCGACCATGAACGAATGATGAGAGAGATGCAAGAATCGACCGATAAGAAGTTTTTGACTATGATTCAAACCTTTCGTCCCCAAGGTACCCTTCCCTCAAACACCGTGACCAATCCTAGGGTTAATGTTAATGCTATCACTACTAGGAGCGGTAAGACCACCGTAGAACCTTCCCCACCTAACCAAGGACCCGAGATTCCTTCTTCTTCGATACAACCTCCCTCTTCTTCCACTTGTGACATACCTCCCGTTATGCATTCGTCTACACCTTATGTTCCACCGATACCCAAATTTTATACCCCACCTTCGGTTCCAAAACCGGTTCCTTCACCTTCTATTTCTACTCCTCCTCCTCCTCCTCCAAAGGATGTGAGTGAGCAATCCACTCCAAAGCCTTCATCTCAACCCAATATACCTTATCCCTCAAGGTTGCGGAAAGAGAAATTGAAGAATAAGGATGATATTCAAGTTTCGAACTTCCTAAAAATGTTCAAACAATTGAATTTTAATATCACCTTTGCCGAGGCGCTCGCTCACATGCCTAAGTACGCTAAGATGTTTAAGGATCTTTTAAGTGATAAGGAAAAGTTGCTTGATATCGCCAATACCCAATTGAATGAGAATTGTTCCGCGGTTCTTTTGAGAAAATTACCTGTTAAGTTAGGAGATCCCGGTCGATTCCTTATTCCTTGTAATTTTCCGGGTGTTGAGAATTGTATGGCCTTGGCGGATCTCGGAGCGAGTATCAATCTTATGCCATTATCCGTGTGGAAACAATTATCTTTACCCGAGCTAGTCCCCACCCGTATGACATTGGAATTAGCTAACCGTACGGTTGCTTATCCGGTGGGGATAGCCGAGGATGTTTTCGTAGGAGTCGACAAATTCACTTTTCCCGCCGATTTCGTCGTCGTCGACTATGAAATGGATCCCCGTGTTCCCTTAATTGTGGGACGACCTTTCTTGAGAACCGGGCGTACATTAATCGATGTAGCCGCGGGTGAACTTATCATGAGGGTCGGGGATGACAAAATCGTCTTTAACATGGGTAAACTTTCCAAACTTCCCGATGAGCCCGAATCCGTGAATTTCATCGATGTGCTCGACGAAGCATGCGAAGAACATTTTCACGAGGCTTGTAAGAGCGGGATTTCTCCTTTACCTCATGTTGAGACCATAGCTTCTATTGCTCCTTCATTGACTCCATTTGGAGAAAGTGACTTAGATGAGTTTGAAGCTAGCTTAGGTCATCTCGAGATTAACTAGGATAATTCTCCCACCACTTGGGATGAAGACATTCGTACGATTGAGAGACTTCTCAATGAGGACAATATCTCACCACCCACTCCAAAAGAAGTTACAAACAATGATCCTACTTTGACTAAGCCTTCCATAGATAATCCGCCGGATTTAGAGCTTAAAGATTTGCCGTCTCATCTAGAGTACGTTTTCTTAGAGGATGATAATAAGTTGCCCGTCATTATTGCTAAGGACTTAAAAGAAGATGAAAAATCCCGACTTATAGATGTGCTTAAGAATCATAAGAAAGCAATTGCTTGGAAAATCTCCGACATTCGCGGAATTGATCCTAATTTTTGTACTCATAAAATTCTCATGGAAGATGACTTTAAACCCGCGATCCAAAATCAAAGAAGGGTTAATCCAAAAATTCATGAAGTCATTAAGAAAGAAGTTATCAAACTTCTCGATGCCGGAATGATTTACCCTATCTCGGATTCGCCATGGGTTAGTCCCGTCCATTGTGTGCCTAAGAAAGGCGGAATCACCGTTGTTCCCAACGAAAACAACGAGTTGATTCCTACTCGACTTGTAACGGGTTGGCGAGTTTGCATCGATTATCGTAAGCTCAATAATGCCACTCGTAAGGATCATTTCCCTCTTCCTTTCATGGATCAAATGCTCGAGCGTTTAGCGGGTAATGATTTCTATTGTTTCTTAGATGGCTTTTCCGGATATTTTCAAATCCCTATCGATCCACAAGACCAAGGGAAAACCACATTCACTTGTCCCTATGGAACATTCACTTACAAAATAATGCCTTTCGGCTTATGCAATGCTCCCGGGACTTTCCAAAGGTGTATGATGGCGATATTCCATGACATGGTTGAAGAAACTATGGAAGTCTTTATGGACGATTTCTCGGTATATGGTGATTCTTTCTCTTCTTGCCTTGCTAATTTAGAACGTATGCTCCAACGGTGTGAAGACACTCGTCTCGTTCTTAATTGGGAAAAATGCCATTTCATGGTAAAAGAAGGCATCGTCCTTGGTCATAAAATTTCCAAAGCCGGTTCGAAGTCGACCGTGCTAAAGTTGACGTCATTGCTAAGTTACCTCCGCCTACCACCGTCAAAGGAGTTAGAAGTTTTTTAGGCCATGCGGGATTTTATCGACGTTTCATCCAAGATTTCTCGAAAATAGCTCGTCCAATGACTCATCTCTTAGAAAAGGATGCTCCTTTCATCTTCTCTCAAGAATGTCTCGACTCTTTCGAACTTCTTAAAGGTAAATTAACTAAGGCACCGGTCTTAGTCTCTCCAAATTGGGAGTTACCTTTCGAGCTCATGTGCGATGCTAGTGATTTCGCGATAGGAGCGGTTTTAGGTCAGCGAGTTAACAAACATTTCCAACCCATTCATTATGCTAGTAAGACAATGACGGGGGCTCAATTGCATTATACCACTACCGAAAAAGAGCTTTTAGCTGTAGTGTATGCTTTTGAGAAATTCCGCCCCTATCTTGTGCTTTCCACCACCATCGTTTACACCGACCATTCCGCCTTGAAATACTTGTTGACCAAGCAAGATGCTAAACCGAGACTCCTTCGTTGGGTTTTGCTCCTACAAGAATTTAAAATCGAAATTCGTGATAAAAAAGGAGCGGAAAACCTAGCCGCGGATCACCTTAGTAGACTTGAGGATCCGTATCAAGGGGAATCTCCAAATCAAGAGATTAATGAATCCTTTCCCCTTGAGACCTTAATGTCTATTAATTCCAATCTTGATGATACCCCATGGTTTGCCGACATTGCAAACTATTTGGCGGGTGGTGTTCTTATCGAAGGGTTATCGTCCTAACAAAAGAAAAAATTCTTCAAGGACGTGAAAACGTACTATTGGGACGACCCTTATCTTTTCAAGCAATGTGCGGACTTAATCATTCGTAGATGTGTTGATGGGCCGGCGGCTTTACAAATCCTTGAAGCTTGCCATAAAGGACCTACCGGTGGTCACTTTGGTCCTAATTACACCGCTAAAAAGGTGTTCGACTCCGGATTCTATTGGCCCTCCATTTATCATGATGCACATGAAATGGTTAAACATTTTGATGCTTGCCAAAGGCAAGGCAAGATCACACATAAAGATGAGATGCCTCAAAATTTCATCCAAGAATGTGAAATCTTTGACGTATGGGGCATCGACTTTATGGGGTCGTTTCCATCATCGAAGGGTAACAAGTACATCCTCGTAGCCGTTGACTACGTATCAAAATGGGTTGAAGCAAAGGCTTTACCTACTAATGATGCGAGGGTGGTTGTTAACTTCTTGAAACAATTGTTTGCTCGATTCGGTGTGCCTCGTGCTATTATTAGTGATCGCGGGACTCATTTTTGCAATGATCAATTTGCACGAGTGATGGCTAAGTATGGTGTCAATCACCGACTTTCCACCGCGTATCATCCTCAAACTAATGGACAAGCCGAGGTTTCTAACCGTGGTCTTAAGAGAATCTTAGAGCGAACCGTGGGAGAGCATCGTGCTTCATGGGCCGATAAATTAGATGATGCTTTGTGGGCTTTCCGTACCGCTTATAAGACACCTATAGGTTGTACCCCTTATCGCCTTGTGTACGGAAAGGCGTGCCACCTCCCCATTGAGTTGGAGCATAAGGCTTATTGGGCCTTGAAATGGGCTAATTTTGATCTTAACAAAGCCGGTGATCATAGGAAAATCCAACTCAATGAACTCAATGAACTTAGGAATGAGGCTTATGAAAATTCATTAATCTACAAGGAGAAAACTAAGCTCATTCATGATCTAAGATTAAAAACCGAGAGTTCCATGTTGGTGATCAAGTTTTATTATTTAACTCTCGGTTGAAAATCTTTTCGGGTAAACTTAAGAGCCGTTGGTCCGGTCCATTCACCGTGGCCCAAGTCTTCCCTTATGGCACCATTGAGTTATCCCAACCAAATGGGCCCAACATTAAGGTGAATGGCCAACAGGTTAAGTTGTACTTTGGAGAGGACATCTCTCATGAGATGATTCCATCCCTCTCCACGTTTCCCTTGAATTAATTCGGGAAATCGAGTCGAGCTAGAGACTCGTGATAAATAAATCAAGCATCGTATAACTAGGTTAGATTTTTACCTTTACCATCCTTTCCACCCTTTTTCACCTTCATCCATTGTCCACCAATAAGTGTAGGGGGAGCCGAGTAGGTTGTTTGTGTGTGGTGATTGTGTGCAGGGACATGTGCTTTGATGAACCACTTTTGGTACTTTTGATGAGACCCGTGATCCCGTTTTCCCGTGTACCCGGTTCTATCAAAACTATTGTGATTCATACTTGTATATAAATAAAACAAATAAATGTAATCACTTTAGTTGTCCCTTCCTTAGCTCGATTTTAAACAACGTACTCAATGTCCTAAGTGTAGGGGAGTTTATTCTCCCACATGCTTAAACATTGAGGACAATGTTTATATCAAGTGTAGGGGGCCTTCTATCGAATTTTAGTGGCCTTTTCCATGAATTTGACCCCATTTAACCAGAAAATTTTTAAAATTTTTCAACGTTTTTCAAATTTTTGATCTATTTTCGCCTAGTAGTATTTTTATTTATTTTCTTTCCTTTTATTATCGCATCATAATAATTTCCATTTCAAGAATAAAGTTAAAAAAATAAATAAATAAATAAAATGGTTTAACAAGTTTAGATGTCTTTGATATATTAGGCCCGTCGTGAATATTTTGACTCAACCCGAGTTTACTTATCTAAGTTTACTCTAGCTAGTATCCTTAACCATATGGACCTTAATTGGTTTATTAGGCTAAGCATCCACGAGTCTCATTCCTTGAGATTTTAAATTGTGGAGAACGAGAGATGATAGAGTTAATTATAAGTTCGGTATTCTTTCATTAACTTATGTGAGTTAGTTATGAGCTTTTTCTCCCATCACTTGTTAATAAATATATTTGCAATAAATAAGGTTGTACGATTTAAAAGGTTACTTAGCTTCTAGCACAAGATCGTTTAAAAGTTGCTCGGTATTAATTAGAGTTCATAGCCAAGGCATAACTTATTGAAACGGGACGCGAAGATTGGCTTATCCAAAAAGGCCCTAACAAGGCATGAGGATACCCGAGTCCAAAAAGGCCCTAACAAGGCATGAGGATTCACTTTTTGCTAAGGATCCTAAGATGATGTGAAGATCATTAATCCAAATCAATATGAAGGATCAAGACACACGACGAGAAGCAATTACTCCCCTAAAGATCATGGAGAAGTCTATCCAAAAAGACCCTAACAAGGTATGAGGATAAATAGATCCAAGTCCGAAAAGGAGGCGGATCGTTGCATATCAAAATCCTAAATAAAGAAGAGGATAAATGAAGAAGTCGTGGTCAACGTTTGAAGCATCTTTCACTCCTAATGAAGATGTATACCAAAATGAAGAGAAGACCATAATTTCAAGATCGTCTCTCAAGATTTGAAGTTTGAAGTACAAGCCAAATATCGGTCCGAGAAAGGTCTCAAATCGTGAAACGAGTTATGCCAAGATATGAACTTTTTGAGGTTTCGAGAAGCAGTTTTAAAAGATTTTGTCCTTTAGCTAACTATTGATTAAATCGTCCCACTTTATTTTCGGCCTTAATAAATTATCGAAATAAGTCGAAAATGCATCCTCGCGATCATTCAAGACAAAAATAAAATATAAGAGATACACCATAGGAATAAGGGGGTCTAAGTGAATAATTAAACCGCATGAGTAAGTGTTAGTTGTGCTAACTTATATTAACAATGATCTCGTTTTTAAGCTTAGTTTGGGGAACGTGAAACTTGAGGATGATTAATATTCATGACACCAAAGCCCTAATCTAAGTCTTAGACTTCTTAACGAGTTTCTTCCATCAATAATTTTCAAGTTCATAAAGTATTTTAACTTTTGTTTCCTTTTAAGTTTTTATCTTTCCGTCATAGTAGTAATAGCATATTTTAATAAAGGCCAAAATGGATTGATTATGAGAGAAATGTAACTTTATGCTTTAAAACTATGCATTGCATGGGGTCATTGCAATGGTCAAGTGTAGGGGATTTAATAAGTGTGTAAACACTTATCCTTTTGCCACTAAAATCATGGAAAAACAAGACCTAATCATGTGTTTTACATCTTAAATGTCGGAATTATGCGTGGTTTTGTGTTTTGTGTGATAAATAGGTACAAATGATCAAAAGAAGATAAAACACGGGAGGCACAAGTCATCCTCGTACCGGGCTTGGACCATGTCTCCCGAACAATCTCAGTACATATGGCGCAAGACGATTCCACATATCGAGGTCGGAATGGGATCGGGTGTTTTCACGTCTCACCGTAGTGCCCGGTTTGTCTTGATTTCCGATTGATGAACAAGAAGGAAAATGGAATTCTTGGATTTCTGCTGGCAAGGCATAAGAGCCGTTACCTATGGCCTGTGTGATCTTCTGCGGAATTAGCCAATGAATGTCGCCTAACGCCGCGACGGGGACCGGTAGAAGCAGACACAAATTGACTCACTACATGAACTGCATAAGCAATATCTGGACGAATAACAGTAATATATAAGACCCTTATTACCTCCGTAGAAGTCACATTCTGGGGAGGCTCGGCTTCTACCCAGGGCAGAAGGTGGAGAAGGCTGGGCCGTAGCTACTATACTAGGAAAAAAGTATGACCTCTTTAAGATCTGGGAAATGTCGAAGAAAAGTCAAGAAAGAGACAAAGACGAAGTCAAAAGACCAAAAGTGTGCCCAAGATCGCGAAAACCGGCAAAACCAGCACGAGTTTGAAGAAAAAGATCGAGGAAGCCTAAACCGAGCTCAACTTTATAGGATTTAATCATTTGTCGAGTTTATGAGCTAAGTGGGTCCCACATGTGCTAAATGGGCCTGAAAAGCCCATCAATATTGGAAGAGTTCACATACTTTATAAACTTGGGTCAAAGTTTGGGTCAAAGCCCAAATCTAAGAAAAAGGAGACGGATGGGAGATATGTTTAGTATTGGGTAACAAGCCCAAAATGTCTATCCTAAGCCCAATTTGATCTAAATAAAACGGAAGAATAATTTAGCTATTTGCTAAATAACACAAACGGATGGAGGGATTTAGTTCTTTTGCTTGACCGGTCAAACTTCACAAACCCACATTCACTCACCCTCTTCCACTTTCTCCTTCCCCTAAAAAAACACACCTTCCCTCACAAACCCTAATTTCTTACTGGCACTATTTACCTCACCCAAATTTGGGGGTTTTACCCTAGAAGGGTAATTCATACCAAGGGAATTAATTCCCCATAAAAATCGCAGCTCCACCCAACTATGGTCCTCCCTCTACCTACGTGGCATCAATTGAGTGGCCAAAACACATCACCATCCTTCATTACACCAATCATCTAAAGCCACCTCAGCAAGAAAGAAGCACAAAACTAACACAACTTGCCACCTTGGCAATCCGTGGCTACAAGGAAGATTCTCCACCGTTTGATCAAGCAAGAAAGAGAGAGAATGAAGATTAAAGGTTGTGATTTCACTCCGTGTTCACCAAGGAAGACTAGAAGGTTCGGGGATCCTTATAAAAACCCCCTCTCTCACATGTAATGTTTATGTTTTTCTTTATTTTTAATTTTTAGAAAATAGTTAATTAGGGTTTCGGTATTGTAATTTTCTTTTCAAGTATTGTAAGTTTGAGTTTTAAATTAATGAAAAGTTATTTAGTTTTAAATCTCGTTTGGTTTTAAGATTACTGTTCTTGATTTACTCATTTTATAATAATTTTGCTACTGTCTCATCTCGAATTAAATAAAAAAAAAAAAAAAAGAGAAAGATAAAGAAAAGTAGTGAATAATCTCCCCCACTGGGAGATTATAAATAAATGTTACTGTTCAAGCCGAGGTTGGTTCGCTAGTTCATTGGTTCTCGATTCAAGGTGGTGTTGGTTTAAATTAATCGAAGGTTTTTGTTTGGAGATCATTGTGGTTTCAAATCGTTGATGTTTTCGGTTCAGTTTGGTATTGTTTGAATCGAAAATATTGATGTTGTTGACGGAGGTGTTAGTTTCGGTTTGAGCTCGCTCAGCGCGACGCTACGTCCCAAAGGTTTTCGCCAAACGGTTTGATCTTTCTTTTAAATTTAAGTTAAGCTTATTGTTTATTTAGAGTTTTGATATTCTGCGTTAGTTTGATTTATTTGCTATTTGTTTAGTTTAGAGTACATCTGTTTAGAGTAAATCTGTTTATTTATTTGCACTTTGTTTTACTTTGCTTATTTGCTAATTAAATAAGTTGATAAACCTGCGTTTGGAACTGCTTATTTTGGGTTTGGAATTTGCTTATCGAACTTTTGGATTTGCTTAGACTGTGGATTTGCTTTGTCGACGGTTATGTTCGTATGACTTAGACTGATAGGATAGCAAGTTAATTTACTGGTTTCACTGATTTGGATTTTGATTGCTTATTTTGTATTAATCTAGCTTTATTGGTTGTGGTTTATGCTTGTTTGGTTATAGCTTATTTGGAGTATTGCTTATCTGGATTTGGCTTATTGTTTGCCTGCTATTTGTTTTTTCTTTTGCTGCTATCACCTTAGACCCAATTGGTCTGAGGGTGTATTCTGTCCAAAAAAAATCAGTTCCAAAAAGTAAAAAAAAATAATAAGCAAATTCGTCTCCAAAGGGTTTCGAACCCCAGACCTTTCGCATAACACCCCAACGCCTCATCCATCTGTTCTAGCTCTTCTTTTGTTAATTAGTTTACGTAAGGTTTTTAACATAGGGTAGTTAGTTCTGTCAGATTAATACTATATTAAGTTTATTTTTATTTTAATTAAAAGTAATTAAATAGTTTATTTTAATTTGTTTTTTTTTCTTATAAAATAATAAAAAGATAAAAAAATATTTTATTTAATTTGTTTTTCAAATTAGTTTTTAGTTCAAAATTAATATAGGTTTTATTTAAAAGTAGTTTCAAAATAGATTTGTTTAAAGTAGATTTTTAATTAAGTATTTAGTTTAAAAAGTTTTAAATAGATTATTTTTTAAAAAGTTTAGTAGAAGTTATTTTTATAGATTTATTTTTATAAATTTTTTTTTTAGATAAATTTTAATAGCTTTTATTTTTTAAAAATTAGTTTAAAAATAGTTAATTAAATTAGTTTTCATTTAATAGTTTTAAATTAGTTTCTAAAAAAAACACCCAAAAAGATATTATTGTACCAAAAACAATTTAAGTTGAAACGATAAAACCGGAAATCAATTCAAGTGAGTCGAGGAGAAAACGAACTTAAACAAAAAGGACTAAAAATCCTAGTTTCATATATACATATATATATATATATATATATATATATATATATATATATATATATATATATATATATATATATATATATATATATATATATATATATATATATATATATATATATATATATATATATATATATATATATATATATATATATATATATATATATATATATATATATATATATATATATATATATATATATATATATATATATATATATATATATATATATATATATATATATATATATATATATATATATATATATATATATATATATATATATATATATATATATAGGTTTGCGTTCTTGTAAGAACCAGGCTTAAGATAAAAATAATAAGAACCAGTAGTTGAAAGACATGTGGAAAATGGTAATTAAATAAATCAAAATATTCTCTGTTTTCTAAAAGGGGTATTAAAGACATTTGTATCGTTCTATTTTTTTCCTAGCCTCTTGAATCGTCATTTATTGTTCAGTGGAAAAAGATTGAAAACTTATCTCTCAAGAAAAAGGCACATAACCTCCATAGTATCCATGTGAAATTATAGTTTTTTAAAACAATTCTACTGAGCCTCTAAACTTTCATTTTTTTCACGAGTAGGTGAATTTTGTCTGATCATGACTAAATTGTTGAATGAAATCATATCTTTGGATGTGGCATTTATAAGATCTATTGCACAGACCAAATCATATATGTATTCGCGAGACACGATGGTATCCAATCATGTATATAATGTCGACAACGATCCAGCGAACTTATCGCCATTTACCGTAGCTGTTAATTCGAAAAATGATATTAATGGGTGACTCGATGAGGCTTCGAGTGGTTGATGCCACAATAGTTTGTTTATCATCCATTTTTTGTTACTCTTTTAAAGATATATTTGTTACTTTGTTCATAAGATGGCTCATTTGAGTTGATGTGCGTTTAGTTATAACTTTGTTGTCCATGTATTTTCAATCTAAGTTTAAGAGGCTGTTTTCAAAATTAGTTTGCTGATATATTATTTTGGTAATGTGTATCACCATGCACCATACTAGTAACCGTTCAAACTAAGGTTCCAAGTTGTATATATCAGTAGTACTTCAGATTTTATAGTGACCTCATAAACCAACCAAATGAACATAAGTATCGTAAACTTAGGCTGTTAATTAAATTTAGATAAAGAAGTATTGTGTCATTACAAGTGCGTTAACGATTAGATGCGTCACAAAATATGTAACAAAAAAATTAACATGTCACTAATAATGTATCATTGATATAAGTATGTAAAAAAACTAAGTGTGTCGAAAAAAACTTACAAAGTGACCAACAATGTGTCACAAAATTTACGTGTCAAATATGTCGTAAAGACGTAAACTGTGTGTCACTAAATATTCAAAAATATTCAAAAAATGGTAGTGTGTCACTATAAATGAAATTATAAATGTATCATAAAATTTAGTGTCACAAAATTAGGTTGTCAACAATAATTATTATAGAATTAACGTGTCACTAATGTATTATAGATTTTATGTGTCACAAAAGTATGTATCAAAATCTTGAAAGTATCACTAGAAATACATAATGGAACTAAATGTATAAAAAAAATATATTGTAACTAAAAATGTGTAATACGTAACACTACAAAGATGTGTCACTAATTATTGAATATCGATAACGACTTTTTTATATGGATAAACTGGTATCTTAATACCTTATAAAAGATTTAAGCCATTTTTTATTATTAGAAGTCTTAATTTTTTAAGCCTCCAACATTTCTTGTAATAGAAAGATTGTTGTTACTTTGTTATTTATTGCACAAATAAATTTTATTAAATTTAAAATTATTAATAGGCTTAATTTTAAAACATCCGTTACACATAAAATTAAAACACATTTTAATGAGCTCATTTTAATAGGACCATTTTGTATGCTATTTTTCAGTGAAATTAAAAGTTAAAACTTTTCATCACACACATAATGAAAAAGTTAAATATTTTAGATTTTGTAAACTCAAAACGGACTAACGTTAACACAAATTATTTAAAAAGCTTGTAACCGTCCATTTAAAATATTATAGTAAAATATATTAAATTCTGCGTTGTAACAGGCATAGAGGTTTATAAAGCCTAATCTATACTATTTATACTACTTTATATTATAAAGTATTTAGCACATTCTAAATAAGTAAGTCTTAAAAAATTAAGCCAAAAACATCACTATAAAAAGAAATTAAAAAGTTAAAGTAATATTATTTATTTCGTAATTAAGCGTCTTTATGATTAGTCCATTTCATAACCGTCTTCATTAACTTTTGTAATGAGAGTTAAATATTATTGATAGTTGTAGAAATACGTCTTTTAGGAAAAAGAGCGTAAAATAGGGAAGTGTGCACGACGATTTAGGAAAACCATGTGTGAATGACCCTAAAAGTGAGTTCGTTCTCAAGGAGGCACGTGTGTTGTGTAATAAATTGATATTGATTAAACACTTTGTGTTTATTTGAGTTTTCAAAAATAGGTTTTGAAAAGGTTTAAATTTTTCAGAAATTCATGAGTTTTAAGAAGTGAAAGTGGATTGAAATTCTTGTTTTCCTGAATCTATTCTTGTTTCAAAACGTGTTAAGTTTCAAGGTTTATTGGCTTCAAGTTTTTAAAGAGAAAGTTTGATAAAATCAGAAAGTTTGTATTGTTCTTGTGTGATCTTAGCAGGTTTCCATTGGGTTTGATTGTTTGTTCAAGGTCCTGCACAGGCCCAGGCCTGTTTGGAGGTGGTTAAGCAACCACTAAGGGACCTGGATGTAGGTCCCTCAAGGTAAAATCCTTGATTCTATTTCAGTTTTCATAAATTGGTGATTTTGTGTGATTTGTATGAGTTATGTGAAATCTGCATGAAAAGTTGTTTATGTGGTTTAATTTGAGGTTACTTGGTTATATGCATGATTCAAGTGTTCATAATCAGTTTGGTAGGATTTGAAATTGATTTGGTTTGAAAATATTGTTTTTCAGTTTTTTTAAGGAGTGTTTGGATTAGGGCTTCAGTAGGGTGTAATGATTTAATCTTGCTTTAATACCTGTCGAAACACACTCATAGGGTTGCTATTAGGTTGTAAGTGTCATTGGTTTTCAGTATTGTGGAAGTTTACACACATTTGTATGCTTAAACTTTGGAAAAGTGGTCAAAATCAGAAACTGCCATTTGCGTCTAATTTTGTGTGAATTTGTGCCTTCATATTTGGATAATCTGTTAGAGTAGGGTTGTTTTAGGTTTGTGTGTTGCTTGTATGCTGTTTGGTTGAGTATTGTGCAAGTTGTTGAGCTTTGTAATTCACATTTGTGCCAAGTTTACCAGCAAACATTCATTAGTCAACATAGGCCTTGGTCAGTAACATTTGTATGCCATATTGTGCTTGATTCTGTTCGATCTTGCTTGTTTTGTGCTTGACTTGACTCCCTATACTCAACTGAGTATAGGGGTGCCCCATTTGTCCAATAAACATCCACAAATTCCAAGAACAAGACCTCTTGTTCCTAATCTGCACAAGTGAAGATAACTTCTTTCTTTGTGTTCATCAAAAAGTTTATCTGGGCACGTTTTGAATTTTCTAGCTTGATTCTTGTTTGTTTGGTGATTAAATTGGTGTTTTAGTGTAAGTAAGTGTTACTGTTTTTGGGTTTTAAAGTTTAAAAAAAGAAAAAAAATATAAAAAGTTCAAAAAGGACTGGCCAGGACTCGAACCTGCGCCATCCTCCTCACAATACAACACACATACCATTACGCCCTTGGGTCTTTTACTGATAAAGACTCAAATCAAACATTATTTAAAGGGTTGTTGTTTGGGCTTTTCATTTTTAAGCCGTGGCTAAATAAGCTCATTTGAGCATATTGGATAAGCAATGTAGCCAGTTTTCATTTTTCCTAGGATTAGTTTATAGTTTAGGATTTTTTAGCACTAAGTTGTGATTTTTCTCTTTCTTTATTTATTTTTTATTATTTTTTATTTAGCCGTTTTTAGATAATTAGTTAAAAAAATAGTAAAAATAGGTTTTAAATTTTATAAAAGTAGTTTTTAGGTTTTTATTTATATTTTTGAGGTTTACATCACAAAAAGTTTTCAAAAAGTCTTATTTTTGATTTTATAGGATTTTAGGGTTTTTAACCAACTTTAAAATTTAATATAAAATTATTAAATAGGTTTTAGAAACTTTTAATTGCATTTCTGTCTTAGTTACATTATTTTAGATTTTTGGTAATTTTTTAGAATTTTTTATAGACTTTGAATTTTTTTTTGATTATTTTAATATTATTTTATTATTAAAAATTGAAAGTTGGTTTTTTCTACTTTTTTCATTTTTCCTAGATTGTAGACACTAAATTAGGAATTTTGTAACTTTCCAAATATTTTTAGGGCTTTTCATTTATTTTCTAGAATTAATTTAAGTTTTAATTTATTTTAATAGTTTTTAAGTGTTTAAAATAAGTTTTATTTGGTTTTAAAATTTCAAAAAATACTTTTTAGCTTAATTAGGTTATTTTTGAGGTTTACAAACTTTAAAATCTTGTTTAGGGCTTTTTAATAATTAATTGTGATTTTTAGGGCTTTAATTAGCATTAAAAAGTCATTATCTAATTAATTAAAAGGTTTTAGCAAGTTTGAATTTTTTGTAAACTCTTAGAATAATATTGTGGACTTTTAGTAATTTTTAGGAATTTTTAGGAATTTTTAGGTTAAAATTTTATTTTTTGCACTATTTACGGTTTTACGTGAACGATTTTTCGTCTTAGCTCGATTCGTCTTCGTAACCGTCTTTTCTTTTCTTTCTTATTTCTCTTTTCTTTTCTTAGCAATATAATCACAAACATTAATCAATTCAATACACAACACACGTGCCTCCTTGAGAACGATCCCCACATTGGGTCATAACTTGTGGTTTTCCTAAACCGCTCGTTAATACTTACCGCTTTTGCCTTCCTTTTCCTAAAGGGGTAAAAATACATATATCAAAATGGCGCCGCTGCCGGGGAGGCGTGTTGTGTTTTGATTGAACAATTGTTGTTTTCTTTATAGCCATAATTAGTATTTGTATTAGTAGCACTCTACTAATACGTATTATCGTTTTTCGGTTTTTGTGTGAATACTATTACTATATTGTATACGTAGAACAATAAATTCACAAGTACTCCAAATACGTGAGCAATCACAACCTTGACTTGGGAGGTCATTACCCAATCATTGTATTCGAATCTCAAACCAAAGAAAAAGGCAAAAATAGATAAATACTTTCGTGAAGCTCGATTTTGAAAAATACAAACTATAAGGTGGGTATAAGGCGGTTGTATTTCACGACCTTAAGGAAAAAGGCTCTTAAGTGCTTCGCGCCGCCTCGTTTCCTCCGCTTGCATGTGCGTATTTGATTTTGAAAGCTAATCGAGGGTTTTGCCGCCCAAAGTATTATTAAGTACCATATATATTTTCTTGGTTTCTATTGATTAAACCCTCTTGAACGATTTGGTGTTCCACCATCGTTCTAAAGTCATCGAAGGCGTTCACTCCACGTGATCGTTTTTATTCCTTGAGGCTTCTTTAATCGAGAGATTTGATTAAGGAGGAGATTTGTAGATTTTTGTCTACTTAATACATTTCACCAATTTCCAAAAAAGTTAATACCATCAAAAACCACAAAAAAAATAAATTGAAAAATACAAAACACCAAAAAGAATCTTCTTTGCTCGTCTCCACGTTGTACGTGACGTTTATGCTAACTCTTAATCAAGCAAAACGTGCACGTAGAAGAAAGAACAAAACTCCCACTCCAACTCATTCTAGTGAGGAGTCTCCTATTGACGAACCCATTGTACGAGAAGCACCAACCATGGCGAATCGAACTATGATGGAGTTACTTCAAGCACCCACCGAGGGTTATGGAGAAGCTATTGTGATTCCCGCAATCCTTGCGGAGAATTTTGAGGTGAAAACGGGTTTGTTGTCGATGATCCAAAACAACAAATTCCGTGGTGATGAGAAGGACAATCCACACAACCATATCCGCCAATTTAATCGTCTTACCGCCACTTGCAAATTTAAGGATGTCTCGAATGACTCGATTAAGATGATGCTTTTTCCGTATTCCTTAGCGGGGCCCGCTAAAATTTGGTTAGAGAAAGAGCCACCCAATTCTATATTGACATGGAAGGATCTCGTTTTGAAATTTGTGAACCAATTTTTTCCGCCCTCTAAGACTACGCATTTGAAAAATGAGATTTCTAAATTTTCACAAGAATCAAATGAAAGTTTTTCAACGGCTTGGAATAGGTTTAAGGAGATGTTACATGAATGTCCTCATCACGGTTTTTCCGACTTGCACCAAATTGACACGTTTTACAATGGACTTAATGATCATGAAAGAGATTATTTAAATGCCGCCGCGGGTGGTAATTTTTTGTGTAAAACGGTTGAGGAAGCTTTGGTCATAATTGAGAATAGGTCTAAGGTTTATAGCCCTCGTAACACACCGGGTGTTGCCAAATTGGGCTCGTCATCGTCTCGTAGCATTAATGCTTTACATGATGAAGCAAATGAAGAAAATCGATTTTTTGATAGATTTGCTAGCCTTATGTCCCATTGGAAAGCTCAAGAAGCTTCCAATTCCGCTTCGGTTAAAGCGGTTTCTAAGAGTTGTTTGTCGTGTGGTGGAGCTCATGATCTTTCCGAGTGCATTACCGCGGATGGTAACACTTCGAGTGCTTATGTAGCCACGGAAACTTATAACCAAATCGGTCAAGGTTCCCGCCAAAATCAAGCTCCACCAAATCAAAATGCTAATAACTATCGAAACAACAACCAAGGTGGAAATTACCAAGGAAATCAAAGGAATTACAACAAGGGTAATTATCAAAGTGGAAATGGGCAAATTTCTAACCAAAACCAAAACCGTGATTTTCAAACTACGACTCAAGGTTTTCAAAATGATCACACCAAAAATCTTCAAGGAGAATTTTTGAATTATGCTAAGGCTAATGATGCTAAGTTTGATAATATGCAACGTGAAATGGTTAGCTTAAGATCCGAGTTGAAAAACGAGCTTAAAAACGAACTTGATAATGAACTTAAAACTCATGCTAATAAAATGGAAGGAAATGTTCAAAGACTCCAACAAAATCAACAAAAAATGGAGCAAGGTCAACATGAGATTAAGCAAGAATTGTTAAAAGCGGGTGCTAGGCAATCTAAATTTGAAGACCGTATAGGAAAAATGTTTGAAGCTATCATGTGTAAGCCCTCTTCTTCGGGTGGTCTTCCTAGTGATACCATCGTGAACCCGAAAGGAGAATTGAAGGTTATTACTACTCGTAGTGGTAAAACTTTCAAAGAACCCATTTCCCGTCCAAGTACTTCTATTGAGAAGGAAAAAGAGAAAGAACCCGAGGTGGTGGTAGAAAAGGAGCAAATTACAAGCCCACGAAGTACCGCTCAAACCACACCTATGGTTGAACCAATACCAATCATGGAACCCGAGATTCCAAGGCCGATGCCTATGCCTATGCCCCAACCCAAACCATTTTTACCCTACCCTTCAAGACGAGACAAGGAAAAGGCACAAGAACGTAATAATTATCAATTTGAACTCTTTATGAAAATGTTTCGTGACTTGCATTTTAATATAAGTTTTGCCGACGCCTTAGTCATGATGCCTCGATTTGCCGCGAACTTCAATAGTATGTTGAATAACAAAGAGAAATTGCAAAAATCGTCTAGTTGTTCATCGGTTTTTCTAAGCCGCATACCTCAAAAAGTCGGTGATCCTGGCAAGTTTTTAATCCCATGTGCTATACAAGACATGGAAGAATGCTACGCCTTGGCCGATCTTGGTGCTAGTATCAATTTGATGCCTCTTGAGATTTTTAAATCGCTCAATCTTCCCAATCTCACTCCTTCAAGAATGTCAATCGAAATGGCCGATCATTCTACGATTCTAGCTTGTGGAGTTGCCGAGGACGTCTTTGTGAATGTTGGAAAGTTCTACTATCCCGTAGACTTTATTGTTGTTGACATTCCCATCGATCCTAAAGTTCCGTTAATTTTAGGTCGATCTTTTTTGGATACCTCGAGAGCACTTATCGATGTGCATGCAAGGAAAATCACTCTTCGTTTCAATGAGGAAGAACTCGTCATTAATGCAACTCAAAACTCCACTCTTTCTCATGTGTATTCTATCACATCTTTGTACAATGTCAATCCCATCAAAAACATTTGCAAAAAGATATCAAATAGAGTTTTAGGAGTTGTTGAGAAAAATGAAGTTCCGTCCCCTCCGCCGGTGGAGGTTAAGAGTGTTAAGCCTACGATTCCAATCTCGAGTGATTCTTCGGATGATGAATACGTTGATCCCGATGGGGAAGTTTTCTTTGTTGACAAACGTTTTGAAAACTTACCACCACCTTTACCAAAACGGTTTTCAAATGTGAGAATTTTTAGTGTGACTAACATTGCTTTAGAAACACCAAATATTTTTGACATAATTAAATCGGGTCTTCACAAGGAGAGTTTAAAAGATGAAAAAGGAAAAGATTTTGAATTGAATTTAAAAGATTTTTCTACAATTCTAACTCCGTCATCACCACGTGTTTTGAGTACTACAAGCTCGTCTTCTCCTTTTGACGATGCTTTGTGTGGACTTAGTGTGGGGGAATCCCCTTATGTTCCCTCCCCTTTCTCCACCGAGGACGAGATATTTGATCCTGGAATTGCTTATAAAGGGAAATCTCGGTCTTCCACCGATGCAATAAATGGAAAATCTTTTCATTTGATTTGTGCGAGTCTACCTCGAGTAGCTCAATGTTTTCATGACTTACCCATTGTCCCACCCTTCTATTTCTTCTCACCTATTTTGTTGAAACTCTTTGAGTTTTTGTTGACTTTTGATGAAGTGGCGTTGATTTGTTTTTCCAATGAAAATGAAAACGCCATCTTCGATCCCGGTATTTTGCACCATCAAAGGACTTAGTCCTTTATACCGGTTGTTTTTGGGCCTTGTTTATCATGTAAGCCCCACCAAAAATTGACCATACCATGATTATCCCTAAATGATCACATTTATGGGGATTCGAGTCGAGCTTTTGACTCGGTTATCAAAAACAAGGTGCCTCGTGGGGGAGATCCATGCTTATCCATGTATATATTATTGCTTTCTAATTAGTGTAATGTGAGGGGATTTGTGCCCTTCCAACCTTTGTTCCGTGGTTGTTTGTGCATTGTGGTTTTTAGATAATGATCTTCACGATTGGGGCCTCTCGTGTTCGTTTTATGGGAGCACTCGATCGTTTGCTTTGGAGACATTTCTCAATATCCAAATGATATATCCTTTTGATGTTCTAACCTTAGGTTTATAGCACACTTCATAAACGGCTTTAAATTTATTGGTTACACCCTTTCCATGCTAGATTAGGCATTCGACTACGTCTCTAGTATGGGGTGTTTGCACCCCTAGACTCGAAACATTGAGGGCAATGTTTAACTTTAGTATGGGGGTGAATAGATAATTGCCTTGCCAAACCTTCACGCTTTCTAAAGTTTATCTTTTTGTTTATCGTTTTTGTTGCAAAATAAGGCTAAAAATGGCCAAATTTTAAATTTTTCTCATGTTTTATAAGTGTTTAAAGACACGAATGTAGATTTTCCGATGGCGAGAATAAGAGTAATTTTTGACTCGACCGTGCGTGTTGAGCACTTAGCTTTGATTCCTTAACTACACATTAGGCTAAGTCTCTTAAATGAGGACGAGAAATGATAGAGTTAATTATAAGTTACTATGCTAAACGTAGAGTACTCGTATTCTTTCAAAAACTCATGTGTTCTCGTTGTTTGCTTATTCTCCCTTCGCATGTAAATATTTTTTGCTTAATAAATATTGACTTAGCGGTTTAGTTGGGATTGTTGGGTTTCTAGTCTTTTCTAGTAGCTTCCGTGTAATTAAATTGGGAAGACATTAAGGTATCGCCAGCGTCACGGTTTTGAAGTATTGGCACCCCAATAATCGAAAGCTTCACCCAATAATAAGATTTCAAGTGCTCACCTAAATCTAGCAAACAATTTGAAGCCCCACAAGGCCTAAAATCTATGCAAAATTGAAAGTGAATCAAGCCTTAATCTTCGAAGCTTTAAAGATCCAAAATTCGCCTTAGCGTGAGGATATACGTCTTTGGCTAATAAAACCACCGATGAGGCGGATAATAAAAGGCAAGGCAAGACCGAAGTCATAATAAAAGCTTCATGGCGAAGTTGAATAGAAGATGGAGGTAAACCAAAGATAATAAGGCCCTTCCGTTAGGGGGCGTATAAAAGTCTTGGTAATAAGTCTCATGTTCAAAACCGTTATAAAACCGTGTTTATCGATTCTTCTTGTCAACTTAATTTTTTAACATCGTTGTCTATTAGGAGGGGTTATTGATTTGATGGTCTTAGTTACACCGTTAGGACTCTATTCTTAGACCTAAATCTCTATTATCGCATAAGTCAACAATGTATCCTCGTGAAACATTCAAGACAAAATAAAATATAAGAGATACAACTTAGGAATAATGGGAGGATAAGTACGTGATTAGGGCATATGAGTAGTGTTAGCATTACTAACTTATAATGACAATGATCTCGTTGCACGCTTGGCATGGAATTAGGGTGAAAATCGAGGACGATGAAATTATTTCTAACGAAGCATTCACGTGTTCTTATTCTATGAACCTAAACGTCCCATTTTGCGATGAAAATCATACATTATGTCTAAAACGCATGTAGTAGTAATAGTAGTAGTGTAGCTAGTTTATCATTCCAATAATGTGAATAAAAATGAATATTGGAGCTGCTACGATACTTCATTCTAGTATTGCGTGAGGACACGGCAATGGTTTAGTATGGGGGAGTGATGAGACTTCTTTTATACATAGTCTCATCGTCCAAATCGGGCTTAAAATGCATAAAATATCATTAAAACTGTCAAATATATGCTCGTGTTTGTTGCTTGTGTATTTTAGGTACGGATATTGGGGAAATGACAAAAAGATTACAAGAATCATTCAAAAACGAACACGGGAAACGAAGCCGCACAATGAACCGGACCCAAATCTGGAATTTCCAAAATGGACCTTGAAGAATTGAAGATTGACAACATTGGTCCCTCATTTTTGAAGACTTGGAAATTTATACCCTTGCAAAACTCATAAAATGCATTGAGGTCCCTAAATTATCAAGATATTACAAGTTCAGTCCTTGAAGAATGAAGAAAGTACAAAAGGAGCCCTTGGAACAAGTTTATAAAAAGATTGTGCCAAAAATGACAAATTAGCAAAGTTATTACAAAGGGAATGGAAGATGTTGCTGATTTTATACAAAGTGAAAGAAGAAAGGAACCTTGGGGCCAATACTACCAAACAGCCAAACTCTCACCACCAACTAGAACTTGACACCTCAGCTTAACCCGACCCTACCCATTAACCAAACCCAATACCCACCCAAACCCAACCAGTTTATTAAACTGGTCAAAACACCCAGTCAACACCCTTAAATTTTCCCCCCTTAACACATTTTTAAATAAACCCCCACCCAAAACAGATTAAACATACACTAAACACCCCATAAACCCTATTTTTCCCCAGATCCTAATTAACTGAATCCAAAGGGTTTTTCCCCCATTTTGTCCAGATTCGTAATTCACTCTTTTCTCACCACAACCCACATCCCAAACCAACACAAGACACACCCATGTGTCTTGTGGGACCCTCCCCTACCCCGTCCCTTTCCCTTGGTCCCTCATTTTTGAAGACTTGGCAATTTATACCCTTGCAAAACTCATAAAATGCATTGAGGTCCCTAAATTATCAAGATATTACAAGTTCAGTCTTGGAGAATGAATAAAGTACAAAAGAAGCCGTTGGAACAAGTTTATAAAAAGATTGTGCCAAAAATGACAAATTAGCAAAGTTATTACAAAGGGAATGGAAGATGTTGCTGATTTTATACAAAGTGAAAGAAGAAAGGAACCTTGGGGGCCAATACTTCCAAACAGCCAAACTCTCACCACCAACCAGAACTTGACACCTCAGCTTAACCCGACCCTACCCATTAACCAAACCCAATACCCACCCAAACCCAACCAGTTTATTAAACTGGTCAAAACACCCAGTCAACACCCTTAAATTTTCCCTCCTTAACACATTTTTAAATAAACCCCCACCCAAAACAGATTAAACATACACTAAACACCCCATAAACCCTATTTTTCCCCAGATCCTAATTAACTTAATCCAAAGGGTTTTTCCCCCATTTTTCCAGATTCGTAATTCACTCTTTTCTCACCACAACCCACATCCCAAACCAACACAAGACACACCCATGTGTCTTGTGGGACCCTCCCCTGCCCCGTCCCTTTCCCTCAAAACCCTAATGAGGAGACCAAATGAATGGTTGGATGCAAGTCCTTGGTCCCAAAGGCACAATGAACAGCCAAGATCATCACAAGTACATCTACAACAACTGGCATGTCACATGGACGATTTGACCAAGAAGACTTCAAGGGCATATAGGGCATTTCAGCCATTAGGGTTTACACATTGTAATATTTTATTAGTTTTCTAGATTATTCTTCTAGCTAGTATAAATGGGACGTATGTGTCTCATTTTAAGCTCTTGTTCCAGTTTTAAGCATTTTCAAGTGTAATCCCTTTTTAAGAAATTAAAGTTGGTATTTTTTGTGAAATAGTAATTCCTTTTTGTCATTTAGAAAGTTGGTGTTTAATGTGTGTGAAATCAATCTGAGTTCCATTGATTGATTAAACACTTTGTGTTTATTTGAGTTTTCAAAAATAGGTTTTGAAAAGGTTTAAATTTTTCAGAAATTCATGAGTTTTAAGAAGTGAAAGTGGATTGAAATTCTTGTTTTCCTGAATCTATTCTTGTTTCAAAACGTGTTAAGTTTCAAGGTTTACTGGCTTCAAGTTTTTAAAGAGAAAGTTTGATAAAATCAGAAAGTTTGTATTGTGCTTGTGTGATCTTAAAGAGAAAGTTTCAAGGTTTACTGAGGGACCTGGGTTGTTTTAGGTTTGTGTGTTGCTTGTATGCTGTTTGGTTGAGTATTGTGCAAGTTGTTGAGCTTTGTAATTCACATTTGTGCCAAGTTTACCAGCAAACATTCATCAGTCAACATAGGCCTTGGTCAGTAACATTTGTATGCCATATTGTGCTTGATTCTGTTTGATCTTGCTTGTTTTGTGCTTGACTTGACTCCCTATACTCAACTGAGTATAGGGGTGCCCCATTTGTCCAATAAACATCCACAAATTCCAAGAACAAGACCTCTTGTTCCTAATCTGCACAAGTGAAGATAACTTCTTTCTTTGTGTTCATCAAAAAGTTTATCTGGGCACGTTTTGAATTTTCTAGCTTGATTCTTGTTTGTTTGTTGATTAAACTGGTGTTTTAGAGTAAGTAAGTGTTACTGTTTTTGGGTTTTAAAGTTTAAAAAAGAAAAAAAATATAAAAAGTTCAAAAAGGACTGGCCAGGACTCGAACCTGCGCCATCCTCCTCACAACACAACACACATACCGTTACGCCCTTGGGTCTTTTTTACTGATAAAGACTCAAATCAAACATTATTTAAAGGGTTGTTGTTTGGGCTTTTCATTTTTAAGCCGTGGCTAAATAAGCTCATTTGAGCTTATTGGATAAGCAATTTAGCCAGTTTTCATTTTTCCTAGGATTAGTTTATAGTTTAGGATTTTTTAGCACTAAGTTGTGATTTTTCTCTTTCTTTATTTATTTTTTATTATTTTTTATTTAGCCGTTTTTAGATAATTAGTTAAAAAAATAGTAAAAATAGGTTTTAAATTTTATAAAAATAGTTTTTAGGTTTTTATTTATATTTTTGAGGTTTACATCACAAAAAGTTTTCAAAAAGTCTTATTTTTTATTTTATAGGATTTTAGGGTTTTTAACCAACTTTAAAATTTAACATAAAATTATTAAAAAGGTTTTAGAAACTTTTAATTGCATTTCTGTCTTAGTTACATTATTTTAGATTTTTGGTAATTTTTTAGAATTTTTTAGTAGACTTTGAATTTTTTTTGATTATTTTAATATTATTTTATTATTAAAAATTGAAAGTTGGTTTTTTCTACTTTTTTCATTTTTCCTAGATTGTAGACACTAAATTAGGAATTTTGTAACTTTCCAAATATTTTTAGGGCTTTTCAATTATTTTCTAGAATTAATTTAAGTTTTAATTGATTTTAATAGTTTTTAGGTGTTTAAAAATAGTTTTATTTGGTTTTAAAATTAAAAAAAAATACTTTTTAGCTTAATTAGGTTATTTTTGAGGTTTACAAACTTTAAAATCTTGTTTAGGGCTTTTTAATAATTAATTGTGATTTTGAGGGCTTTAATTAGCATTAAAAAGTCATTATCTAATTAATTAAAAGGTTTTAGCAAGTTTGGATTTTTTGTAAACTCTTAGAATAATATTGTGGATTTTTAGTAATTTTTAGGAATTTTTAGGTTAAAATTTTAATTTTTGCCCTATTTACGGTTTTACGTGAACGATTTTTCGTCTTAGCTCGATCCGTCTTCGTAACCGTCTTTTCTTTTCTTTCTTATTTCTCTTTTCTTTTCTTAGCAATATAATCACAAACATTAATCAATTCAATACACAACACACGTGCCTCCTTGAGAACGATCCCCACATTGGGTCATAACTTGTGGTTTTCCTAAACCGCTCGTTAATACTTACCGCTTTTGCCTTCCTTTTACTAAAGGGGTAAAAATACATATATCAATTATCGGTTACGTTTTAACCAAAATCATAATTCTATTTTTAATATAACTTTTGTAACGTTTTACTTTATTTGAGTATAAAAGCATCATTTGGTCACACAACAATTTCTATTCCTCTATCATACTTCTAAAAAATCTTATGACTTTTTTTGGTTTCTTTTGAGCATCTTAGAAAATTTGTATACCTCATCAAATTCAAAAAGAATGTTTCGCTTCAACTATTACTACGGTAAACTTATTGTTAGTGTACATGCAATTGCTTAACATGAAAATAAAGATCGAGTATGTGATTTTTATGTTACTTTTTGAATACTATGCAATGTGGCGTAATAATCTTTTCAATAATATGCATCATATAGGCAATATTGTAGATACATTATCCTCATAATAAACGTACAAGTAGAGAACATTGAATCGTAAGAAAATTTTGTTACACGGGTACCCACCGCTGCAATGCGCGGGTACCCGGCTAGTATAAAATAATGAAAGGAGTATGTTAATATTAAATTTAAAAAGAAAACTAAAGTTGTATTAAATCTAGAAACGACAAATTGAAGGTTGCATAGTGTCTAGAAAATGCCATTGTGTTCCACTTATTTGCCTAATTACCATTGATAATTAATTATTAAACTGATATTAAATGCAATTCTACATGGTTGATTTAATGGTTCACAAAGGTATTTATTGTTTTTATTTTAAAATTGGTCATCACAATAACGCTCCCCTATATATATATATATATATATATATATATATATATATATATATATATATATATATATATATATATATATATATATACGGAACTGAGTCCCGTAAGTATCTAAAAAGGTAACTTTCTAGTCATTTCCGCCACATAAGTCAATACCTACATTTCTAGCCCAAAAGAAAAGCATTTTGGCAAAATCTACCCTCACCTTACACTATAAAAGGATTTTTCCACACATAAAAACACATAGAATGCATCACCTCAAAAAAATTTCATCTCTCTCTTTCTTTTTCTCTTATTGTCGTCCACTCTAGCCACCAAAAACACCCTTGTAATTTTTGATTCAACTTGAATCTATTAATTCTAAAACAAGACCCATCTTGTAAATCTCAAGATCTACAATTTGGTATGAAAATCTCCTACATGCATTACACTTTCAAGATTTTAAAATTTCCATGGTAGATCTATGTTTAAATCATCATGCATGTGATGATCTAGGTAAGATCATCATGTTTTAATGTTAAAAAGTTATATTTTGATTTTGATCTTTGTTAAAATTTTACATACATTACACTTTTCTTGATTTGGTGAAATTAGATCAAGTGTATACTTATATGATCATCATTTTTTTTATTATATTTTTTTATGCCGTGACATCCACAAGTCAAAACACCCTTGGTTTCAAATTTCTAGCTTGAATCCTTGAAAACCAAAGTAAGCCCCATGTTTGTAATATGATTTGGATCATTTTGGTATTAAAATTTACAACATGCATGAACTTTTTCTCAAAAATTACTTTCTTGAAAGATCATCTTGTTTTGATCTATTTTATAGTTGTAAATAAGTGTTATTTTTATTATATTAAAAGTGGGGATGCTTGCATGTAAGATTTTTGATATGGATCTTGTAAGATTTGGACATGCAAGTGGTCTAGAGTTGATTAGAGTCATTTTAGGTTATTATTAGAAGTATATGAATTGCTAAAATGGGTCAAAATGTTGATTTAACATGATTTTTAACTAGTCATTTTAGATCAGTAACTTTGAAGCTATTTTCGAAAACCTTAAGTCTAAGTATAGGATGAGATGATATGATATTGTTGTAGAGTTTTTCCTAAGCTTCAATTTGACACCAAGTAGAGCTTCTAACTCCAAACGAGAGAAAAGTTACGCATGTTTGAAATTTTGAAAATTTATCAAATTATTTCCCGCACACTATCTGATGCAGATCCGAAAAAGGGCAAAATGGCCTAGATCTGATTCGTTTCAGCTTTCGTGTAAAACTAAAAAGTTGTTTAAAATATCGTTTTACTTCCACCGCGAGGAAACCAGTTCTCAAAACGAATTTAGACGGGGCAAAACTTAAAAACTAAATCTGAATTTTCAAAAAACCGTCATTCTTAACAGATCTGATGCGAGGGGTAAATCTGTCATTTCTGGTCCGTTTCGGCCTTCGGTCAAAACACGAAAGTTGTTCAGAATGATGTTTTAACTTTATCCAATGGAAATCAGACCTGAAAACGACTAATGATAGGGTAAAAGTTAATAATAAAATCTGAGATGTTTAGGGGTAAAACTGTAATTTTACACAGAACTTGCATGTGTATTTTAGACAGTTTCTATTAAGTTTCATGTCTCGGGTATAACTGGAAAGTTGTCCAAAACGTCGTTTTGCATCAAAAAGCTTAAGTCTTGAATCAAGAATATGTAATTTAGTGGGTCAATTAATCGGGTCAGACCCGAAGGTCAAAGTTGACCAAAAAGTCAAAGTTGACCAAAAAGTCAAAGTTGTCAAATTTTTCTAAGTACACATTTTAATTGATTTTTAAGCATAGAAAAATAAAATGAACATATAGGAGAATAAAATAGAATCACTTGTATCGGTTTCTCTCGATATGTCGTGATTTTATCACTTAATTCTCGATTCTATTATTAACGTACGCACCTTATTGCTAGGTTGCGATTATCGTGTTTATCTGGCACATCTATCGTCGGCGATCGTCTTCAACTACTATAAATTCTAAGGTGAGTCTATAGCCTCGCTTTTATACTATCTTATAAAGGATTTTTAAAACCCGCGAGGGGGATAACAGGCTTGTTTTTAAAATAGAACACAAGGGACCCGATTGTATGCTTAGATGAAAGTTATTACATAAGTTTGCTTTTGCCTTAAAAGACCCATTGAATCGTGAATTGTTAATCGAAAGAACGCTAGTACTATGGATAGATCTATCGGGGTGACGCCCAGTCCAGTCGCGATTAGCTATCGCGTGGTGCCGTGATGCACAAGTAATGAAACATCAGATGCATTGTAATAGAGAAATATACGCACTTGGCTAGGTGTGTTAGGCTGAAATAATATATGTTAACGTTCAATGTCATGAGGCTTATGTAATAACACCGACGATTATGTCCGTACAACATGATTGTCAACCATGGAAGGTTTATTCAAAATACTTGTGTTCGTTTATTTAATTTAAACTCTATAGATTCACTCAGCATTTTTGTTGACTTTATAGCATGTTTTATCTCAGGTCCATGAAGAAGGCACTCAAGAAAGGCGGTTTCATGCAGCTTGCTTAATTTAAATGTTTTGGCCTGCTTTTCTAAGTTATGTCCATTCAAGAAACTTTTATCGACTGTCATGTTGTGTAAACCTTAAAACTAATTAGGACCATGTGTGAACTGTTTTATTTTTAAATAATGAATGGATGTATGATTTAACAAAACGACTCGTTTTGAGCCGTCTTCTATGATATTGAGATTGAACCATGATAGTAACACCCAATGACCCTTTCGCTGCTATGACCCAAAATTGGGGGTGTTACAGATTGGCATCAGAGCTCAAGTTATAGAGAACGAAAAGATTTTCCAAAAATTAAATTTTGAAATCTTTTGACTATAACATCTGCAAGCGAAACCTCCGAGTTGCCAATGGATGAGAATAAGAAAAGTATATATATATATATATATATATATATATATATATATATATGTTATAAATACTTAATTATTATTCATGCTTAAAGCATAATGGATTACATTTATTTATAAATGTTTATTATTTGATTATTATAATACTAATACGTAATTTATAAACGATGCTGATTGTCACAGTAGAAATTCCTGTCTTTTGACTCATTCCTCGTGAATCTTCATTCCTTGTTTGAATTCTATTCTTCGTTCTATCATCCTTTCTTGTTTCTCTTCATCTATCTACTTCCTTATCCGTGTTATTCATGTTTTGTTATCACAAACGTTGAATGAATACTCATTTGGATGTGAATTGTGTAACAGGATCATGCCGCTAAAACAAATGACTGAGGCGCAGTTACGCACTATAGTAGCTGATCAATTTCAGGTCGCTATGAATGCATTTATGGTAAACATGAATAATGGGGCTGGTGGATCCGGTGGAGCTGGTGGATCCGGTGGAGCTGGTGGATCTGGTGGAGCTGGCAATACTGAAACTGGCAATACTGGAGCTGGCAATACTGGAACTGGCAATACTGGAGCCGACAATGCTGGTGCTGGAACTGGTAATGCTGACAGATCAGTAATTCCTGAAAACAAGAAATGTACTTATACCTCGTTCATGAAATGCAAACCTTCGACTTTTAAGGGTACTGAAGGTGCCATTGGTTTAATGCAATGGTTTGAAAAATTGGAATCCGTGTTTCGATTTAGTGGAAGTGAGGAAGGAGACAAGGTAATGTTTGCCTCTGCTACTCTTCAAGGGCGAGCATTAACTTGGTGGAATGGAAGAATGGCGTCAGTAGCGATGGATGCTGCTTATGCTACACCATGGGTTGAAGTGAGAAGATGGATGACTGAGGAATGTTGTCCAAGGAGTGTTATTCAAAGATTAGAACAGGAACTGTATTAGCTGAGACTGAAAGGTACTGATATCGATGGATACACAAACAGTTTCCATGAACTTGCTCTACTTTGTCCAAACAAAGTGAACCCAGAATATCTAAAGGTGGAACAGTATATTCGAGGCTTACCTGCTAACATCCGTGGTGATATAACCTCATCCAAACCTGCCAATATTGATGAAGCTGTTCGTATGGCCTACCAACTAATGGGACAAATCATCCAAGACCAGACTGATGATGTTTCCGAAGGTAGCAAGAGAAAAGCTGAAGTGCAAAGTGATGATCGTAGTGCTAACTGTCAATCTCACAATAGGAATCATAACCGAAGGAGGGGTAACGCAAATGCAATGACTGAAATTGCACCTGCTGATAAGGGAGCCCGATGTCACCGATGTAGAAGATCTCATAATGGTGAATGTGCTAAGTGCGAGAAGTGCAACAAGTTAGGCCACAAAACTGAAGACTGTTGGGGACCAGGAAAGAGAGTAGTGACATGCTTTAACTGCCAAGGTAAAGGACACATGAGGAACCAATGCCCTCAACATCCTAAGAATGCACGTGGTGGAGATAACCAGGGAAAAGCTTATCAGTTGGGTGAAGCCGATGGCAAGCGGAACCTGAAAGTTGTCACTGGTACGTTTTTACTAAATAACTGTTACGCTACAGCTTTATTTGATTCGGGTGCGGAAAAAAGCTTTGTGTCTACAAGTTTTAGTACCTTAATTGATATCAAACCAGTTGAGTTAGACGCAAGTTATGAAGTAGAACTAGCTGATGGTAAATTAGTGAGTACCAATCGTGCACTTTTAGGGTGCTCTCTTAATCTCTTGAACCGTATTTTCAAAATAGACTTGATGATTGTCGAATTGGGAAGTTTTGATATTATCATCGGAATGGATTGGCTATCCAAGAATAATGTGTCCATTCTGTGTGGAGAAAAGAAAGTTAGGATTCCCTTGGATGACAAGACCCTGGTTATCGAAGGTGATCAATGTAATTCACGACTGAAAATCCTTTCGTGCATTAAAGCTCGTAAGTATATCGAAAAAGGTTGTGAGTTATTCCTAGCTAAAGTATTGGAAAAGGAATCGAAGGAGAAACGTGTCGAAGATGTTCCAGTCATTCGTGACTTTCCTGAAGTGTTTCCGGAAGATTTGCCTGGACTTCTGCCTCCAAGGCAAGTAGAATTCCAAATTGATCTAATTCCTGGTGCTGCACCCGTGGCACGTGCGCCATATCGTTTAGCACCATCCGAGCTGAAGGAGTTATCTGTTCAATTGAAAGAACTATCTGACAAAGGTTTTATACGACCGAGTTCGTCACCTTGGGGAGCTCCTGTCTTATTCGTTAAGAAGAAAGATGGTTCGTTCCGTATGTGTATCGATTACCAAGAGCTGAATAAGCTAACGATCAAGAATCGTTATCCGCTTCCAAGAATTGATGATCTATTTGATCAACTTCAAGGTTCTTATGTTTTCTCCAAGATTGATCTTCGTTCCGGTTACCATCAACTTCGCATACGCGAGGAAGATATTCCTATTACGGCGTTTAGAACTCGTTATGGTCATTATGAATTTCTGGTTATGCCTTTTGGTTTGAGTAATGCACCTGCTGTATTCAAGGACTTAATGAATCGCATTTGTAAGCCGTACCTTGATAAATTCGTGATCGTTTTCATCGATGATATTTTGATCTACTCTAAAAGCAAGGAAGAGCATGTCGAACACTTAAAAATTATCTTGAACTTGTTAAAGAACGAAAGGTTGTATGCTAAATTCTCAAAATGTGATTTTTGGCTTAGCTCTGTACAATTTCTTGGACATGTGATTGATAAAAGTGGGGTACATGTTGATCCTGCAAAGATCGAAGCCATCAAAAATTGGAATGCTCCGACTACTCCAACGGAAGTACGACAATTTCTAGGTTTGGCTAGTTATTACCGAAGGTTTATTGAAGGATTCTCTTTGATATCAAAACCATTAACTAAGTTGACTCAGAACAATAAGCCGTATGTGTGGGCCGATGATGAAGAAGAAGCTTTCCAAACCCTGAAGATGAAACTCTGTAGTTCCCGATCTTATCATTACCCGAAAGAAGTGAAGACTTTGTTGTTTATTGTAATGCATCTCTTCAAGGATACGGTGCTGTTCTCATGCAACGTGAAAAGGTGATCTCATATGCCTCTAGACAACTAAGGAAAAATGAGGAGAACTACACTACCCATGACTTAGAACTGGGCGCTGTGGTTTTTGCTCTACGACTTTAGAGACATTATTTGTATGGTACGAAGTGTACAGTGTTCACTGATCACAAAAGCCTAGAATATATATTGGATCAAAAGGAGTTGAATATGAGGCAACACCGATGGTTGAACTCTTGATTGATTACGACTGCGAAATTCGTTATCATCCAGGAAAGGCGAATGTGGTAGCTGACGCGTTGAGTCGAAAGGAAAGGAAGAAACCGTTTCGAGTGCGTGCTTTGGTGGTGACTATTCATAATAACTTACCTGAGCAGATTCGAAACGCACAAATTGAAGCATGCAAGAAGGAAAATATTGCAGCTGAAGGATTTAGAGGAGATGGTGAAACATTTGAGACGCGATCTGACGATATCAAATGTTTAAGAGGTCGAATCTAGTTACCATTATATGGTGGACTGAGAGACTTGATCATGCTAGAATCTCATAAATCCAAGTATTCTATTCATCCTAGATCGGACAAAATGTACCAAGACTTGAAAATTTTATACTGGTGGCCGAATATGAAAGCTGATATTGCAACATATGTCGCGAAATGCTTAACATGTGAAAAAGTGAAAGCTGAATATTAGAAGCCGTCAGGATTACTTGTCCAACCAGAAATTCCAATCTGGAAATGGGAGCGAATTACGATGGACTTCATCACAAAACTCCCAAAGACACCTTCTGGGTTCGATGCAATATGGGTTATTATCGATCGTTTAACTAAATCCGTTCATTTTATTCCAATCAACGAGAGGTTCATTATGTAGAAACTTGCTGACCTTTATCTAAAGGAGATCGTGTGTAAACATGGTGTTCCTATTTCAATCATTTCCGATAGAGATAGTCGTTTTGTTTCTGGATTTTGGAGATCACTTCAAAAATCTTTAGGAACCAATTTGGATATGAGCACAACGTATCATCTACAAACTGATGGGCAAAGCGAAAGAACTATTCAAACTTTGGAAGATGTGTTGCGTGCTTCTGTGATAGACTTTGGAAGTAGCTGCGATAAGCACTTACATTTGGCTGAATTCTCGTACAATAACAGTTATCACGCGAGTATTAAAGTTGCACCTTTTGAAGCACTCTTTGGGAGAAAATGTAGATCACCTGTTAGCTGGAGTGAGGTTGGTGATGCTCAAATCACTGGACCAGATTTGATTAGAGAGACAACGGATATGATTGTGCAAATCAAGAATAGGTTGTTGTCTGCTCGAAGCCGACAGAAGAGTTATGCGGATGTGAGAAGAAAACCATTGGAGTTTAGTGTGGGAGATAAGGTTATGCTAAAGGTATCAGCATGGAAAGGTGTTGTACGATTTGGAAAACGTGGGAAGTTGAGCCCTCGTTATATCAGACCATTCAAGATTACATCTAAAGTAGGACCCGTGGCATACCAACTTGAACTTCTACAAGAACTCTATGGGATTCATAACACTTTTCACGTGTCGAATCTGAAAGTGTCTATCCGATGAAGAACTCGTTATACCGTGGGACGAAGTTAAGGTTGATGAAAAGTTGCCCTTTATTGAAGAACCAATCGAGATTATGGATCGCGAGGTCAAGCAACTAAAGCCAAGCCGAATACGTATTGTCAAAGTCCGATGGAATTCTCGAAGAGGACCGGAGTATACTTGGGAACGAGAAGACCAAATGTGGAAGAATTACCCTCATCTCTTTGATTTCAACAAGCGATCGGGCAAGAACGCATGTTGATCTTTGAGGGCGAAGATCCCAATTTGGTGGGGATAATGTGACAATACGTCAATTTCAGGTCGTTAATTTAATCTCGACTATTACGTATTACGTGTTTACTTTAATGAGAATTTTAAATTATCGACTAACCGAGAAGGTTATGACTTGAAACTAGCGTAAGAATGTCGATTAGATAAAAACCGGAAAGGAATACGTTAGGTGTCGATATTATTTCTCAAATTATTATAAGAATGTTTTTATAATATTTAATCTTTATTTCTCGTGTTTTACGTTGTAACGAATAACGAGAACTACTAGTGATCGCGATACCGACGGATGCCCAAAATTTTATATTTTAATCGATCATTTCGATATTTAATATTTTCAACGATATCGTTGTAGTTATTTAATAAGTCGTTACATATTATTATTTTTCATGTGCGTTTAAACTTTAATATATATATATATATATATATATATATATATATATATATATATATATATATATATATATATATATATATATATATATATATATATATATATATATATATATATATATATATATATATATATATATATATATATATATATATATATATATATATATATATATATATATATATATATATATATATATATATATATATATATATATATATATATATATATATATATATATATATATATATATATATATATATATATATATATATGTATATATTTACGGAACCCGAGTCCCGTAAGTATCTACAAAAGTAACTTTCTAGTCATTTCCGCCACTTAAGTCAATACCTACATTTCTAGCCCAAAAGAAAAGCATTTTGGCAAAATCTACCCTCACCTTACACTATAAAAGGATTTTTCCACACATAAAAACACATAGAATGCATCACCTCAAAAAAATTTCATCTCTCTCTTTCTTTTTCTCTTATTGCCGTCCACTCTAGCCACCAAAAACACCCTTGTAATTTTTGATTCAGCTTGAATCTATTAAATCTAAAAAAAGACCCATCTTGGAAATCTCAAGATCTACAATTTGGTATGAAAATCTCCTACATGCATTACACTTTCAAGATTTTATAATTTCCATGATAGATCTATGTTTAAATCATCATGCATGTGATGATCTAGGTAAGATCATCATGTTTTAATGTTAAAAAGTTATATTTTGATCTTTGATCTTTGTTAAAATTTTACATGCATTACACTTTTCTTGATTTGGTGAAATTAGATCAAGTGTATACTTATATGATCATCATTTTTTTTATTTACTATATTTTTTTTATGTCGTGACATCCACAAGTCAAAACACCCTTGGATTCAAATTTCTAGCTTGAATCCTTGAAAACCAAAGTAAGTCCTATGTTCTTAATATGATTTGGATCATTTTGGTATTAAAATTTACAACATGCATGAACTTTTTCTCAAAAATTATTTTCTTGAAAGATCATCTTGTTTTGATCTATTTTATAGTTGTAAATAAGTGTTATTTTTATTATATTAAAAGTGGGGATGCTTGCATGTAAGATTTTTGATATGGATCTTGTAAGATTTGGACATGCAAGTGGTCTAGAGTTGATTAGAGTCATTTAGGTTGTTATTAGAAGTATATGAATTGCTAAAATGGGTCAAAATGTTGATTTAACATGATTTTTAACTAGTCATTTTAGGTCAGTAACTTTGAAGCTATTTTCGAAAACCTTAAGTCTAAGTATAGGATGAGATGATATGATATTGTTGTAGAGTTTTTCCTAAGCTTCGATTTGATACCAAGTAGAGATTCTAACTCCAAACGAGTGAAAAGTTACGCGTGTTTGAAATTCTGAAAATTTATCAAATTATTTCCCGCACACTATCTGATGGATCCGAAAAAGGGCAAAATCGCCCAGATCTGGTTCATTTCAGCTTTCGTGTAAAACTAAAAAGTTGTTTAAAATATCGTTTTACTTCCACCTCGAGGAAACCAGTTCTCAAAACGAATTTAGACGGGGCAAAACTTAACAATTAAATCTGCATGTTCTAAAAACCGTCATTCTTAACAGATCTGATGCGATGGGTAAATCTGTCATTTCTGGTCCGTTTCGGCCTTCGGTCAAAACACAAAGTTGTTCAGAATGATGTTTTACCTTTATCGCGCAGAAATCAGACCTGAAAACGAGTAATGATAGGGTAAAAGTTAATAATAAAATCTGATATGTTTAGGGGTAAAACTGTAATTTTATACAGAACTTGCATGTGTATTTTGGACAGTTTCTATTAAGTTTCACGTCTCGGGTATAACTGGAAAGTTGTCCGAAACGTCGTTTTGCATCAAAAGACTTAAGTCTTGAATCATGAATATGTAATTTAGTGGGTCAATTAATCGGGTCAGACCCGAAGGTCAAAGTTGACCAAAAAGTCAAAGTTGTCAAATTTTTTTAAGTATGCATTTTAATTGATTTTTGAGCATAGAAAAATAAAATGAACATATAGGAGACTAAAATAGAATCACTTGTATCGTTTTCTCTCGATTTGTCGTGATTTTATACTCGAGTTTGATTTTATTATGTATCATTTAATTCTCGAGTCTATTATTAACGTATGCACCTTATTGCTAGGTTGCGATTATCGTGTTTATCGGGCATCATCTATCGTCGGCGATCGTCTTCAACTACTATAAATTCTAAGGTGAGTATATAGCCTCGCTTTTATACTATCTTATAAAGGATTTTAAAACCCGCGAGGGGGATAAAATGCTTGTTTTTAAAATAGAACACAAGGGACCCGATTGTATGCTTAGATGAAAATTATTACATAAGTTTGCTTTAGCCTTAAAAGACCCATTGAATCGTGAATTGTTAATCGAAAGAACGCTAGTACTATGGATAGATTTATCGGGGTGACGCCCATTCCGGTCGCGATTAGCTATCGCGTGGTGCCGTGATGCACTAGTAATGAAACATCGGATGCATTGTAATAGAGAATTATACGCACTTGGCTAGGTGTGTTTGGCTGAAATAATATATGTTAACGTTCAATGTCATGAGGCTTATGTAATAACACCGATAATTATGTCCGTACAACATGATTATCAACCATGGAAGGTTTATTCAAAATACTTGTGTTCGTTTATTTAATTTAAACACTATAGATTCACTCAGCATTTTTGTTGACTTTATAGCATGTTTTATCTCAGGTCCATGAAGAAGGCACTCAAGGAAGGCGGTTTCATACAGCTTGCTTAATTTAAATGTTTTGGCCCGCTTTTCTAAATTATGTCCATTCAGGAAACTTTTATCGACTGTCATGTTGTGTAAACTTTAAAACTAATTGGGACCGTGTGTGAACTATTTTATTTTTAAATAATGAATGGATGTATGATTTAACAAAACGACTCGTTTTGATCCGTTTTCTATGATATTGAGATTGAACCATGATAGTAACACCCAATGACCCTTCCGCTGCTATGACCCGAAATTGGGGGTGTTATAGATGCTCCTTTCATCTTTTCTCAAGAATGTCTCGATTCTTTCGAACTTCTTAAAGGTAAATTAACTAGGGCACCGGTCTTTGTCTCTCCAAATTAGGAGTTACCTTTCGAGCTCATGTGCGATGCTAGTGATTTCGCGGTAGGAGCGGTTTTAGGTCAACGAGTTAACAAACACTTCTAACCAATCCATTTTGTTAGCAAAACAATGACGGGGGCTCAATTGCATTATACCACTATTGAAAAAGAGCTTTTAGCCGTAGCATATGCTTTTGAGAAATTCTGCCCCTATCTTGTGCTTTCCACAACCATCGTTTACACCGATCATTCCGCCTTGAAATACTTGTTGACCAAGCAAGATGCTAAACCGAGACTCCTTCGTTGTGTTTTGCTCCTCCAAGAATTAAAAATAGAAATTCGTGATAAAAAGGGAGCGGAAAACCTAGCCGTGGATCATCTTAGTAGACTCGAGGATCCTTATCAAGGGGAACTTCCTAATCAATACACTAATGAATACTTTCCCCATGAGGCCTTCATGTCTATTAACTCCAATCTTGACGATACCCCATGGTTTGCGGACATTGCAAACTATTTAGTGGGTGGTGTTCTTATGGAAGGGTTAACGTCTCAACAAAAGAAAAAATTCTTTAAGGATATTAAACACTATTATTGGGACGACCCTTTCGTTTTCAAGCAATGTGAGGATTGTTGGAAACTCACTTTATGTGACGACATTTAAGAATTCCCGTTAGTTATCATAGTCACGCACATTTAGACTAGACTAGGCTTGTTGTATAGTTTAGGTTGTGTGCGTGACTATATATACCCCTCCTTAGCTTCCAAGGAGGGGTGTTGATTGTATTTTGTTCATTTGGGAACACACACATTTTTACTCTCAACCTCTCTTTCTCTCTCTCTAAGCCATCAATGGCTTCCACCACCATTTACCACCACATTAGACCATCGGATCTAATTTAGGTTTTCTACATTTGACATCAGAGCCACGGTTCCATCCTTGGATCGTGTCTATGTTTTCGATTTGGTGATCTAATTCATTTTTTGTGTCTCGTTATATAAACTTTTTGGTCCGTATGTCATTTTTTTGTCACAAATTTTTTTGTCACGTATTTTTTTTGTTATCCATTCTGGCCAAAAAGTCACATGTTTTGGGGTCTATATATCATCAGTCAAACTGGTTCGGTTAGTTTCATCATATCATGGTAAAAGGTTGGTTTATTTGTTGGTCTGCTGGTCCATATCTTTATTACTGGTCAAGTTGTGGTCAAAGGTCTTGCAGAATCTGTTTTTATATCTCTATTCTGGGTTATATTTTTTGAAGATGAAGGTGAAAAACCCAGATTTGCCAGAAAATCTGACCCAGAAATCAGTCCCGGATTTTCAGGAAAAAAGGACCACTTTTGGACTCTGCTTCTTGGTACGATCGCATGGATTGCGATGGAGTGGTATTTGACACATTCCGATGGGTTTGACTTACCCATTGCGATGGGACTCATTCCGATGAGTCAGATTGCGATGGGTGGTCGGGTCTATCGCAATGGCATAGTCACGATGTCATGCTGCCCGTCTTTTTTTTTCAAACATTGCGATGGATTTTTTTTTGTGATGGGTCACGGTTTTTGATTGCGATGGAAAACAACCGTTTGACATTGCGATGGAACTGTTTATTTATTGCGATTGAATGACATGGACTGAGATGGAATGTGGACCAAAAACGTAACCTGACCAAAACGAACCCATCTCAACCGAGTCAACTCGGTCATTACCGAGTTGACTCAGATAAACTCACTGAGTCGACTCACATCCAACCTTTTATCACCACAACTCCAAAACTAAACCTATTTCCCATCGTCTCCTATAATCCCATCTAGACTCGTATCTAAAACATTACTCAAATTAAGATCTCAGATTAGTTCTATCAAACTAAAAATCCATTTTGATCGGATTTTTTTTGAACTCTCATCATCACAGATCTTGTGAAACCAACATGCAATCTAAAATCAACATACAACTGTTATTAATATACGAAAATCAAGAAAGATTCATAACAATTTTGTTATTACCTTTTCTTTGTTTCGTTTTATTAAACAAAATCACAATAACATGCAATCTTCATCACCTACCCGAGATCAAACTGATTGATCTTGAAGATATTTCTTGCTCAGATTTGTGCTTACACGGGTTTAGGGTTCAACCTTGATTAATGGTTTCGCATGTTTATGCGTTGGGATTGTTGTTGCGATGAGATTATAGGATTTTTTTTTAGATGAGATGATGACTAATATGAATGATGTTGATGTGGGGTTGTCAAAATGTGAGATTGAGATTAGGAGAACGGGTGAATTTGGGGGGCGGATGTTTCTAGGGTGGATGGGAGATGAGGTTTGGTGAGAGGTTATCTGGTTTTGGGGCGGAAGTAACTATGTGAGTGATTTTAGGGATTGACCCCTTTTAACAAGTTATAACTGTGTTTTATCTCCAAATAGGGTGGACCGGGTCGTGGAAAATATGGGCTGGGCTTCTATTGATGGACCGGGTATGCATTTTTGGGCCATGAACTCTCACAGGCTTTGTTTAATTGGAGTTGGGCCAGGCCATGCGATTTGGGCCATGAAGGCTTATTGATGGACTCACATTCTTTAACAAAAATAGTTTGAACCGTGTGTTTTAATAACACATACACACAAATTTTTTTAAAACATACAAATTTTAAATAAATTTGTTGTGTATTACGTTTTAATTCATTGTGACATCGGGTCGAGACAAAAAGTGTCGAGACATTGTTAAGGAGTATGGATGCTCAAACAAACAAATTCCTTTTTTGAATTTGTAGTTTTTTTGTCGCATTTGTGGTTCTTTAATTTTTTCTTGACACTGATGGGCTGACGAGAAATGTGACGCGACAAAATGAAGTGACAATTGTGACGAGAATTTATTTGAGATGAGACCAAGAAAAATGGGCGATTTTTTAGTGGCTTCAGATTTTGTTTGATCGGGTATTAATTACGTGACGTTGAAGACGGATTTTTCGAAGGCGTGTATTTATTTTATCTTTTACTAGATAACTTGCTCGTGCTTAATCCTAGAATGAAGACTTGGTTATCTGGTTTCCGGGTTCGGGGTGGATGGTTGATGACTCGGATAACTATCACTTAAAGGGGTTACATTGTTGTACTCAGTGTCACGCGCTTAGTCGACGTGGATAATTTCAAGAGGTGTTGTGCTTATAGACTTCTTCAGTGATGCATTGAGTACTTAGATATTTCTCCACCGTTCCTCATTCAACAATAGTGCAAGCTTAAGTCACAAGATCGAAGGATTTTTATTCAGCTTCACGTTTGATGTATCCGGTTCATTCTTTCAGTGGTCACTTCAAATTGCTTTCACGTGGAATGGTAAAGGTGGCCATGGAGAGTTTATGAGAAGATATTTTCGATCAACAGCTGATTCTCACAAAATATATAATTCAGCTTATTTATTATTCTCACGAGATTTCAGGTTCATGTGCGTACAATTTATTGATGGTTCCGAGTTTCGAAACCATCAAGGGGGAAGAAGAAGACACACTGAACGCACAACGAGTACACGTGGTGAACTTCATACCTTCTTTTGATTTGAAGAAATTCCGGGATGACATTTGTCATAGCCGTAGAGAAAATCAGTGTTTTAACTCGTGTCGTTATCAATCTCCAAACGGTACACTACTGATTCGAGGTTTAATTGTTTGATTGTTGCAATTAAACATCATCATTATCCTATATGCATTCCCGGGACTTAATTGACTCTGGTGCATCTCCGGAAGAAGACGTGTGCATTTCCGGGACTTAATTGACTCTGGTGTTACGATGTCAACTTCATGAATGGGATAAAAGTGTCCACTTCAGTATTTGAGCTTCATAATTGGGATTGATTTACCTTCTTCAACTATGTGGGGGAAGAAGTGTCTTGATTCTTTCTGGTATGCATAACTTGAACTCTCAGGGGGAAGAAAAATTCAGAAGAATTATTCAAGCGTGAGAAGAGAAGTTGTTGATCTACTTGGTGTGCTCCAAACTTTCAATCTCTCTTAGCAACATTATCATGTTATATGATGGGATTTGCTAGTTAGATTCCGCTGTGCGCTTAATCATTCTAAGCTTTATTGAAAGCTTTGAAGTTGCTTACGAGGATTGTTGGTTTAGGGGGAAGCTATTTAAAATGCTTCTACATCAAGTTTACGTGGCATGAATTAGGGGGAAGCTAATTCAGAAGCTTCTCCTTAACCAGAAGTGTATGGGTTACTTAGCTCGTGCCGTTACAGTATTTCTTCTACAAGTTACTTTAAAGATGAGTCGTTTTGAAGACGAAGGCCTCAGAAGACTTCATCAGCATTGGATGCTTTAAGAAAGCTCTTATTCTTAATTATTATGTACTTGTTAGGTAGAATATTGTAAGGAATTCTACACGTCGTCCCATGGGGGAAGATTGTTGGAAACTCACTTTATGTGACGACATTTAAGAATTCCCGTTAGTTATCATAGTCACGCACATTTAGACTAGACTAGGCTTGTTGTATAGTTTAGGTTGTGTGCGTGACTATATATACCCCTCCTTAGCTTCCAAGGAGGGGTGTTGATTGTATTTTGTTCATTTGGGAACACACACATTTTTACTCTCAACCTCTCTTTCTCTCTCTCTAAGCCATCAATGGCTTCCACCACCATTTACCACCACATTAGACCACCAGATCTAATTTAGGTTTTCTACAAGGATCTTTTTATTCGTCGGTGTATTGATGGGCAGACAGCTTTACTAATCCTTGAAGCTTGCCACAAAGGACCCACCGGTGGTCACTTTGGTCCTACTTATACCGCGAAGAAAGTTTTTGACTCCAGATTTTATTGGCCCACCATTTATCATGACGCTCATGAAATGGTTAAGCATTGTGATGCTTGCCAAAGACAAGGTAATATCACACATAAAGATAAGATGCCTCAAAATTTCATCCAAGAATGTGAAATCTTTGACGTATGGTGTAAAATCCATGATTTTACCATGATTTAATGTAATAAGATTCCACCCAATAATCCTAGAACACTCTCTCATGTGTTATATTTCTTTAAGATGTGTGTGAACTTGTCCATTATGTACTTATACTTCTACAATCATTTTCTATTGTAATAAGTTACATAACTTAAACCATGTACTTAAAACTAGTAGAACAAGTAATAAAATGTATAATCAATATTTGAGTATACAACACTTAACAAATTTGGAAAAACATGCTACACATTGTATATGTAGCCGTGTATGTATGTATGCATACTATAAACATACTTAAACCTTCTTGTACTAGGCCAAGATCATGTACTTCTTATGTGCTAGCCCAACATAAGCCCACAACAAGCCCACCCTTCCCTTTGGTTAGCCTTACACGACACACAAGAAGAAGGGTTTCCTAGGAAATGAAGAGTGTGACACTTGGCATGTGTTCTCTTACCAAGGCAACCATACCTTTTGCCTTGGCTTTCTCTTTCTCCTTTAAGCCGAAAAACACACACGCATACTTCATTCTCTCATGCAATCCAATCTCACTTCTCTCTTCACCTTTCTCTCTCAAATCATTTGGCTAAGCCATATACATCCAAGATTTATACATTAAATCCACTAGATCTTTGTCTCATCTTAACTACTAATCATTTAGTAGCATCATCACCTTTGGAATCATTATAACAAGCCCTAGACGAATCCTTAAGGGCCACAGTTTGGTTATAATTAGGGTTTTCTTCATCATCTAGATCTAATCTTCTTTATCTTCTAGATCTTCCTTGGTAACTTTTGGCAAGAAAGGTATTACTCCTTATGCTCCTTCATTTTTACTTGCATGCATCAACATCCACCTATAAACACATGTAACAAACTTGTTAAAATCAAGATTTGATAAGAACCATGACCTTATAGGTCACGCCATATATTTGAATACCATTAGTCATGGTTAAAAACTTTTTATAAAGAAACCTATGACTGGTATTCTATGTTTTAACTTGACTAAAATCATAAGAATCATTTTGTAAATTTAAATGAAGCCGTGGGTTACAAATCTTACTTTTTGGAATTTTGATTAACTTATAATCATAAGTCTCATAAGTAAACTTGTGTACCACAAAACCATGAAAAACCATGACCTTAAAGGTCACGACATAATTAAATGGTGTATCTATGACTTATGTACTAAGTTTTAAATGATGGAATATGTATTATTACATGTAAAATGGACTACTAAAAATCACTAAAACAATTTATGTGTACAAATATAGCCGTGGGTTATATATGACCTTGAATGGATTTTAAATGTACATGCATGCTTATATAAAACCTAGGTCTAGTGTTAAGAGTTTAACTTAACATGATAAACATAAAACTAGCTTAAAGATCATATGGGAACATTTGGGGAAAAACAATATAGCCGTGGGCTATATGTTGTTTTCTTAGATTTGTGATTACCTTAGAAACATGCAATAAGCCTGTCACACCCCTAATTTATCAGAGTAAGGTAACGCAATGGGGCGCGACGGACATGACTATCACAAGATGTAGATACAAAGAACGACTATTTAAAAGCGTTTTCATTTAATTAAAAACATAAACTTGTTCCGAAGCGAATTACACAAGATCAAATGAAGCATTGTTTCAAGGACTTCAACATCGTTTAAAAACATCAAAATACTAGTCACGACCATTTTATTAAAATCTCCAAAGCATAACCATGTCACTCCTCCGTCTTGGTACCTGAGAAAAACATTGCTAAAATGTCAACACAAAGGTCGGTGAGTTCATAGGTTTAAGTTTAAATAGTGTGATGAACCATAAGATTTTCAAGGCAACCGTCATATAATCTTATAACAAATACAAGATTATAATCAAAAGTATACGTTTTCATAACCTACGCCTAAGCTCATGACACCGAAGCGTTAACCTAAACCGACAAGATATAACAAGAGCCCAGGCAAATTTCCATCCCTAAGCATTTGTAACACCTCAAATGTAAGTGTACCTAACTTTGGTCACACAACCAAATTAAATAGGGAGGTTAATCCCGATAGATCTATCCATAACATTCGCGCTTACACAAAGTAATTAACGGTTCATGATAGTGGGCTAAAAGTCAACATGGGATGGCGGGACTTAGCCATCATGTAGGCAGACGTATGAGTTTTTTTAAGGCACTTATGTTCATCCGTTAAAACAAGCAATGTTCTCACCCCAAAATAGTTAAACAATTTAAAAGTGGGGGCTATGAAACTCACCTTGATGAAGTAGTAAATATGATCAAGAAAGATAGCTCGGTAAATCAAGGCACGCAAACCAATGCGTAAACAATCTACTCGTAACCTAAGCAAAATATCCGTACTTAGGCTAAATACAAATAATAATAACATACAAAGCACTTGGTTGATGATTTATACTTGCTCTTGATTAATAGGAATGTTTTCATACATTTTTCTTGTTCAACAATTTTAGTCACGGGGTCGAGTTCGAGTCTCAATATCTCGTTAATTAATGGTCCGAAAAATAAACGGATTCTCTTTATAAAAATTAGGCCGCGAGGTCGTCGATATTTGATAAATGTCACATTTTTATGAAACCTCTAAGTATATAAATTAATTAGCCAAAGTAGTAAGCTCATAACAAAATAAACAAGTATAGTTTCATTTATCTAGAAGTGTAAAACAACCATCTTTGGAAATTTATTCCGGGTTCGTTACTTAACATTTGGACAAACCGAAAGTTGTTTTAAAAACTAGGCCGCGTTGAGTTTACGGAGGTACTTTTAGATCTTTGGGCGAAAGTCATTTGGTTGGTTAAAATTAGGTGCAAAGTGGTGAATTCAAGTAAGGTAGCTTCCTACTACAATGATTGTATTTATCTTAGGAATGAAAGAACTTTGTACTACTGAATTCAGTCCTACGCCCCATCTCACGCCACCCTTACTGTCACTATTTTCATTTTTAACATGCAAGTTTTATGCTAACTTTTAACTCATACTCATGTCTCTCATGAAGAGTAGTCGA